>VZTQ01001956.1:0-37127 GCA_013400755.1 Pelecanoides urinatrix | reverse complement strand
TGGAAACGAAAGATTTTATCTCCAAACTATTCTATGATATTGTCTGCGTAAACCTGATGCTGCACAGTTTAATTCTCCTGGAGCTTTATGAAGATTTGATCGCAACAGCCATTAAAGAAAGATCTGTCTGTCTTATTGTCACAGCTGTCCCTGTTTCCTTTCAGTGTTTTTTAAACAAAACTCTAATATAATCTGCTGACTGCTTTCCACATTAAAGCATCTGCTTTGGTAAACGTACCTTTTGTTCAGCTGTCATTGTTAGACTTTGCAATCGGCCGGTCATATTTCCCAAGCTTTTTTCAAAAGCTGCTACTAGATGAGCCTGTGAAAGAAACAGAAGACAACATTCCCTGTGACAATGGGACAATTTTCCCAGATCTATTTGTTTTTTAAAAATATTTTTTTCCCTCCAAGCTCATCTTCTCCAGCTCTTTTCTATTAGTTTTAAACTCAGACTGAGCTAACTTGGATAGCAGCCAAGTGAGCCCAGTGTTCCTCAGGCTTCTTTAGCCCCCAAGGAGATTAGCTCGGGTATCTCTGCCTGGAAATGAATTATGGATTTAATGCCCTGCTTTGAGTTTACTGATATGTTGGCCAAAAGAATTCTGCTCCAGAACAGAAGTCCAGGAACAATATTTTTTTCAGTTATTGAACACTTCAAAATGGGAATTCAAGTACTTTATCTTAACAGGTAAATTTTAACCTCACAAATAAGACACTCCAGAGGGATCCTGATACTCAAACAAAAAATATCACAGTTAGTTTTATAAAAAGGTCATTACTTAGTCTATTCACCTTATATTGATTATATTTATGTGTGGGTTGTGTGTATAAAAGTAATAAAAAACTTATATAAAATATAAATATATTTATACATGTGTGCAAATGCATATATAAAATACAATCTTGAAAACTGGAAGTCCTACTTTTCAATAAGAAAAGCAAGAAAGTTGAAACAGATTAAAAGATTTAAAAAAATTGAAGCTTCATTTTATTTTCTAACAACATTCACCCTATACTCTATGCAAGCAAAATTTATTCAAACAATACATAAACTCTTCATTGGTTCCAACTGACATTAAGATTTGTAGGCAAAGAAAGGCAAGTGGTCATAAAGAAACCAAGAAGCTAAGCCAGCTTGTACAGCCAAGGGAAAATAAGAATTTAATTTTTATGAAATTCCATAAAATACCATCCACTCCTTTCACAATACCAAATAGTAAAAGCAGAAGTAAATACTTATTTTCTCTTTACCATATTAAAAACAGTAATAGGCAAAGTTTGCAAACATAGTCAAACTTGGAAATACAATACACTTGGAAATATGACTCACAAACAACGTATTTATATGCTCAAATGGATTAATTGAGCTTCCTCACCAAGAAAATTTATTTTTTATTATAACAGTACAGGCAGACACAGTGCCGGGCAAATTTTTCAGTTACAGATTTGCATGTTTGTACAAGCATAGCTGAAATTGTTCAAATGTATGTGGTTGTACTGAATCTGAAGTATAATCAGAAAAAGACATAGTCCAAAACAGATACTGTTATGGACTTCAGGAGGAGGAAAAGAGCTTCTTGCCACCTTGCTCTGTATGTTACTCCTCAAATAAAAAAAGATTATCATATATATAATAGTGGCCCACTTCTGTGTCTCCACTTCAAAGCTGTTATAAGTGGCTTTTGTGTTTTGTAAATCATTTTGGATTGCTATAAACATTTCAGTATCTTGTAAACTCCTTATTTATACTTATTAAACTTACTACAAGTTTACTCCTTGTAAATTTTATTATTAGTAAATAATTTATTTAATTACTTATGGGTCTAGTGGTCAATCCACCTGCTTTCTGCAGGGATGCCTCAGAAATAATTTTTTTGTTGAAGGATACATACCCCAGGGACTAAATTTGATGAACATAAGATTAGATACATATGCAATTTCTTAAGGATTAATTAGTAATTGTCTATATACCTATTTTACTTTTATTACTTAGGCTTTATTTTTGAAGTTATAATTTTAAATAAAATGAACTTGGAATATGTGTCAAATGCACATCTGAAACCTGTTAATAGATATAAAGTTATTCCAGCTAGTTTGGAAACTACAGCCTCCGGTTGTTTTCACTGCTCTATTCCTCTGATAAGATAAAAATAACTAGTTTTTAAACTTACTTTTCACTTCAATAATTAGCACACATATTAAAAATATCCAGACTAATTTGTGGTGTTTTAATTCCAAAGATGATGACCAGTGACCCAGAACACAATCAGAGACAAACTAGATGCACTACCACAGAATTATAGCCAAAAGTCTCTTTATGACATGTGTTTAACAGGAAACTAATGGAACTCACTGTTCCCCGCCTCATAAAAAAATCTATGGCTTGGCTGGTGGCCTGCGGTTCTGCTTTACCGTGAGAATAGCAATGGGGACTAAGGGCTTGAAAAGAGGAATCGTTTGCTTAATTATGCATTACTTTTGTCCGTTTCTCACAATTAGACTGTAATAACCACAGTTCTTTGGTACCTAACTATGCATATTTGTGCAAAGTATTTTCTACTCCATAGCTACAACTTCAGCTTATATTGCACATGAATAAACCACAAGGAACTTATAGGAAAAATTACGGAACTCATAAGAAAAATTAAGAACTAAAAAGCATAATTTAAAATGTCATCAAAGGTCACTGAAACAATTAAGTTATTGTCTGATAGTCTTTAGAGAAAGACAGCCATGTCACACCTATGGATTCTTATTAAAGTTCAGCCTGAGATAGAGTACATTACCTTCTTGGAGTAGCACACTAAAATTTTTGTGTCACAAATGTAATTGGATCAAGATGAGGGATCTTTCCTAACTCATTTGCAATAAAGACTATCAGGTCTTGATTTACTAATAATAAAGAAACATAATTCAAAGGCCCACCACTGAAAACGATTCAAGAAAAAAACCTTCAATTGCATTGTTCATTACTTTAAATGTTTATTACAACAGAATACTCTTCTCTGAAATACAAATTGTTAATTTTATATTCAGAGTAATAAACTGTGCTCCCTTTCCCCATGGTAGCACATGTTTATTCATTCAGCAGTCTAGGGAACTCCTATTTGTTGAAATCTTATGCAGATTTGTCCCAAAAGAAATATTATGTAACAAAACAATAAAAATTAGTTTGAAAAAGGTTAGATTATCAGTATGTTTATATGTGTGTGGAAGTATGTATAAAACATATGTGTATATATATTCCCATTTAAGATCTTTTGCATTTCAATAGTTAAATGCAAAATAATTCAGAAAAGAAAACAACTGAAACAAATAGAAAGAAGAAACTGTAACTTTAAAAATGGTCATTAGAAATTAAAAGTTCTAATTAGATAGTACTTTTACACTTCTAAATTTGGTAATTGATTTTGGTTGAATTGGTAATCCTCAGTTTCTGAGGATTATTTACTTTATCCAAAAGAATCCTTTCTTTCATTCTTGTAAAAATATTTAGACTTTTTTTTTTAAAGTTACAGACAATCCCTCACACCTTAGAAATACCTGTGTTAGATTCAGTAGTTTCATTCATGGTATACATCATTTGAATACCATACAAAATAACCTGAACACTGCGTGTGCTTTAAATAAAGAGTAAAAATATATCTTCACAAATGAATGCAGCATTTGTTCTTGAAGATAGATACACTGCAGTCAGAGTTAAGTAACTGGGCATTACTGGAAGTATGCCTACAGCAAAATATATCCATCTTTAACATGATATACATATTAGATACATAGATGATGTACAGCTCTTAATCTGTAGATCCATCACATATGGATTAATTTTGACTTCTATTAACATCTGAAATTCCCATTGGAAATAGTCAAAGAGATATATGCTCAGGGAATGACTTCAGTGCTAAGATGACAGATTTGATTTTAAACATTTCCTTCTTCATAAACGATCCCAGCCAGCCAAACCCCAAATACATCAGCTCTTAGGTTTACAGCCCATTCTGAACATGACATTGGCATATCCAAAGACTATCTGCTGACAACACTTTGCGATTTGACCTGTGGTGTTCAGGTTTATAAAACAAAGGTAAATAAATAAATATCCTCCCACCTGACACGGCTGAATGAAAGGAGGTGTGAGAGGCCAGAAGGGATCGGGCTGATTGCAAGAAGCAACTGTACATCTGGTGACCTTTTCTGTTCGCCGCCTGCTATTATCTTGTTGTTTGGCTGTTGGATAGCGGTTCAGAGCTGGCCAAACAAGAGTGTCAGCCAGCGAACCCCCTCCACTTTCTATTGGCATCCTGGGTCTACTACAGTTTGCAGACATGCACCCTTCAGCTTTATACAGTACAAAGCACTGATCAAAGTCCCTCCGAACAGGCTGGGTTCAGGCTGCTCGCTGGAATTTGAGCCCTTGTCAGTCACGTAGGAAGTCTGCTGGTTGGACACTTTCCGCACCGAAAACAGGCCCTTTCTTAATTAGTATTGAGATTTGCCCTTCAGCAACATTGAAACAGGCACCAGGGGAAAAGCCAGAATCTCAGAAAAAAACTGTAAATTAAGCATCCAAACAACAGCTGGGCCCCGCTTGAATTTAATCATATGCAGGCAAAATACTTTGGGGTTAATCAGATGAAATAAACTGCTGAAATCAAGCATAGTACTTGAGCCCAGCCAAGAAAACCTGAATAATAAATGAAACCAAGTATGAAAAGTCTTAGCAGAGTTTTCCAAAATGCCTGAGAAATGCTATAACTTCCAATTGACAGTTTTTGATATAAATTAATATATCAAGCAAAGGCTTGATGAAATAGGTCAAATTTCAGCTTGACAGTCCTTTAATGACACATGTGCTACTGTCACCAACAGCCTTTTGTGGTGAAGCAAATAAAGACATGAATATTGTTGAAATGAGACGAATAAGATGCTCTTTTTTTCACTCGCGTACAATACTTTTGCTCAGTTCTCCAAAGGGAGATGGTAACAACAAATTCAAGCCTTGGGTGAACTGTGAGGAAACAAGATTTCTGGCTATGAATAGTTTCCTTCTCCAGACTACAGTGAGGAAAAAAGTGCTGCCCATTTTTAGATGCTGAAAGGATGGAAATTTGAGGGAGCTTAGGACTAAGGCTAAGGTGATTGCATTTATAGCAAAGGCATCAGAAACGACTGAGTAATTTTCTGGTCAGCAAAGGCACTGCAGAAGATACTCTGGTCATATAGTTCTCTGCCTGCCAGAGATGGATGTAACTACAGAAAAGATAGGCAAAGTGACCAAACATTTTTCTGCATTAGACTTATTGCTCATTCAGGTTTTAGCCTACTGGAATGCAAACATGACTCAAAATGAGGGTCACAGTAGTATTATCCATTCAGAGAGTAAAACATGGTTTTGATTTCTTCTCTGAGGATAAATTCCAGCTTTTCTGATTAGGACTATTTCTCCTTTAGATGCCAGGGGCTGGTGAAGTATGCCTTTTAGATTAGGAGATAACTGAAAAATGAATACATGCAAATAAAGCATTGCTAAGACAGTACAAGTTCATGAAAATTAGAAGCCCATCTGGGTCTGTCATAAGTTTGTCAAATTAACTAAAATATTTGTTAATTACTCTAATAATTTTAATGAAAAGTATATAATCACTGGCATTTAAATATCAATTCTGTTATTAGACTAAATTTCAGAGGCCATATCACAATTAAGAAGTTGTATATACACTCTGTTTTCAAGCTGGATTTTATTCCTGATGTTTAAGTGATACTTCATAGAATTTATTTACATAAAGTGCTTAAACAGAACTAGTACTAACATATCTTTAAGAGGTCTCTTTTGATCCTTTGGATTTATGTGGAAGTGGTTTTTTTTAATGCTTTACATCTTCTGTACCAGAAATATCAGAGAAAGAACACAGAACTAGGCTTATTGTGAAATATTTTTTAATTTTTGGTTTTGTGAAGTATATATCTCATTACAGCATCCCAAAAATTATTTTCTTATAATAACTAGTAATATCTACTTTCGTTTTAAGATTGTTTCATTATGAAGGTGTCTAAAGCCCTTGTTCATGCCTGGAGAATTTGAAGCCTCTAAGTTTCATGCTTCTACCAAGTTTAATTTTGAGGGAAATTCCACACGTTGGGGATTTGGGAAAAGGAAAGATTTCTCTGGTACCACTTAAAAACCCCATGTGCTAAAAGGATCAGCTCTAGGGTTGCTTATAGGCTTAGAGTTTAAAGACTGTCTCCATGGAGATGGATTGGAAAGCGGGTGACACTGTCAAAAGAACATAATTAAATTAACCTTTATACAACGTACGGTGTGCATGCACATATATATATATGCATACAAGCACATACAGGTTTACAAATGTGGTACTTCTGGACAGGCAAAACTAGATGCACATATATATATTTTTTAACTGTTCTGTTGAAAATGTTACCTCTCCAATTAGATCAGTAGAAAAGCTATGGGTAGCCTTACTGGTGTTCAGAAGTCCAGAGGCAGTACATGGGACCAGATCCCCAACCAACACAATGTGAATTAAACAGATCAAACCCAAATTATTTCTCACCCATGCAGCAGAATTAGTTCGAATGAAAACCAAGCCAAAATGTAACTATCCATTTTTAGCTTGACTCAGTTTCTTTGAAATATGGACCAAATCCAATTGTAACTTGGAGCTGACTTTGAAAACTTGTCTGGAATAGGTAATGTTATTAGACACTAGTCAATAGTGTTCACTCCACATAAAGGAATACCAACCAGAGATATAGGCAATGACTTCTAACTAACACTGGGGAGAAGTTGGACACAATTGGCCCAAACGAACTGAACGGTGGCCTCATTTCTTCAGCTGCAGGGGAGAATGCCCTCCCATCCTCACTCTATTGCACTTGTTGCTGTATTATAGGCTACAGAATTGCTGGGGTGGCTGGAAAAGGACAGAGACTAAAGAGAGTCATCTTTCAACACACCAGCAAGAAAAAATATGCTGGTGCTTTCTGTTTGAAGCTAGCAGGAGGAGAGAAGGACGAACTGCTTTTCTGCCAACAGAATAAAGTGAGGCATGGTCCCAAGAGCCTGAGTTAGTTATCCCTGTCAGAGGGGCTCCCACAACAGCTCTAGTACAGGCACCTAAGCACGGGCCCACCACAGGCAAATGATTTAGTCTTATTGATGTGGCACCACTGCTCAGAATCACAGAATGGTTTGGGCTGGGAGGGACCTTTAAAGATCATCTAGTCCAACCCCCCGGCTGTGGGTGGAACATCTTTCACTAGATCAGGCACTTGAAGGAATCAAGCTAACTCTTCTGGGTAACACCAGCTGCTGCTGCATGGGCACGCAGAGTGGATGAGGGGATATCTATGATTGTGCTGTGTCACAAGCCCACGCACAGCCCATCTCCCTGTGCTTCCCACTGCAAGGCAGAGCTGTTGCAGCCCAGTGTTTTTGGTGGAAAGACAAGTGACCTGCAGAGAACAACGGACTTGTTAGCAAACATGACTACCCAAGGTGTGCTGGCTTATCTCTTCTGACCTCTTGGTGCTGGTTTTAATTTGTTGCTCTCAGGATGGTGAGTGAAGAATTGCCCAATCTGGCAAAGATGAAATACATGAAAGATGGAACCCCATACCGAGGACAAGCGTGCTGGCTATAAATTCCCTAATGAATAACCTAACCCATAATCTAGCTTTTGAATTTACAAACATTGCAGGACTCCACTATTGTCTGCTTCACTAGTTCATTCTCAGAACTCAGGACAGGCTGGCAATCCATACTGCTATAGAGGTACAAACACCCACAGATGTTCTGCAGCCACCTGAACAGAGCAGAAACTGGTAAGACTAGCTCTGCCATATTTTCATGTGTGGCAGTCCTAAGAGAACAAGTAACTTTCACACAGCTAGAGATTGTTTTCCCACAACATGAACACAGTACTACTTCACCAACTGAAATAATTTCTTGAAAATAATGGCAGTATTTATAGATCTAAATACTCAGTACATCTACATTTCAAATAAAGGCACTCTATAGGTTGCCCAAAACATCAGGAAGCTGCTGTCTTGAAATGCAAAATGATACTGTCTTGCAACTGCATCTCAGCTTTCCTTGGGAATGGTAACTACAGTTATCTCTTGAATTGCATTTAAAAATCACTATACAACAGATTGTTCAGTAAGTATCCAGTAACTTCATGAAACCATAGTAACCAGACAGGATTGTAGCTCACATTCCCTATCTGGCATTATTTTCTGATAACATGTTCAATAACTCATATTTCCAGTGTATGACAATTGGAAGGAACACCAGGGAGCTCTCTGTGAAATAGCCCAGTTTCCATTAGTTGTATATCAGCACAGTTATTGCAGCATATGAATTCTACATACAATTGTGTACTGTTCTTCCCTCCACATCTATCTGTATTTTGCAGGGCTTATCTTTGTGAAACAAAACTGTAATGAATTCTATCAGAATCTGCAATTCATGAACTGTCTCTGGTTGTGTCTCCTTACTTTTGGGCTTTTTTTTTTAATTGATTCTGAGAAAGAGTGAAACTGAACTGGATAGGACTGTTGTCACATTCAAAGTGTGGAGACTCTCATTTCTATTTCCACTGTGTTTGATTACAAGATTTCTTCTGCTTGAAGCCAAGGCATTACACACACTTAATGAAATAATTAATTTGAAAAGCATCAAAATAAATAAATAGTATAAGTCTCCCGGACCACATGTTGGTACTTGAATTGAGTAAGAGCCAGTAGCCAATCTGATAATGTGTTCTCTGATACTGTTTATGATCACAAGCAAAAATACTTACATTTGCTGAAAGCTGAGATGTAAGGGTAGCAACTTTCTCTTGTGATGCAACCAGTTCTCTCCGTAGTTTCTGAATTTGCTAGATTAAAAAAAGGACTGCTGTCAGCATGTCAGCAATTTCCTTCTGTTGTAGTTTGTTTTGTTTTGTTTTCTTAGGGGATTACTAATAGGTTTACAATATCTTAGTTTCACTTTTTAATTTCAGACATCTTCAGAAATACAAATTATTAGAAGTTGGCACTTAGTGCTGCTATAACTGTTTTCTTGCACTTAACCAGTGTATGAGCTAGGATCCCAGTTAAAGGAGCACATATGGGCAAATGCTTAATTATTTCATATGTACAAACCCCTGTTTGCACATGCAAATGTCATAGTTTTTTTATTGAATTCTGTAAGTTCCAAACATATCCTTAGTGCAATCAAGGGTAGCAGCCCTGGATGAGATCTGAGATTATGAAACATGAAAGAATTTGAGTGAGGTTCACTTTGCCTGACTGTAGACATGATGCAACCGACATACGTTAAATGTCTACATTATACTCAGATGAAGTGCGAAAAAGTGCTCCCCCATTGCCTGGCATGAAGGCAACTTTGATGACTACCTCAGACACGGATTTTTGCTTCATGGGTGTCTAAAGTTAGATGAGGTACAGTAATTTTTTTTTTTTCTCTAACACAATGCTTCCTACAGTCCCAGAGATTCAAACATGCAGCCTCTTCAAACCCTATATAACTTTCAAAAACTTGCTGGCCAACTCAAAAAAACATAGCTTTAAATGTGACTGTTGACATGAAAATATACCTAATTCAAGGCTCCTGTATCCTTTAATGAAAAACAGAATCCTTAAGAAAAATATGTTTACATTTCAGCTAGGATAGATATTTAGCATGAAGCTTGTGCATCATTTTAAGCTCATTTAACCTTATTTGAGGTCTTAGAGGGACTCCAGGCATTGCACTGAACTTAAGCACAGCATGGAGTTTCATGTTGAAACCCCTTTCATACTCAGACATAAAAGAAATTATTCCAGACTAGAGAAGTAAAATGTCTAAAACCAGCCTAGCAAAGGGAGCACATAACATTCGCTAGTAAAGACTATTGCAGTACTTTAATTTTATGACTCCCATGAAAACCAACAGGGAATATTGCACAAGTGTTAAGAATTAACAGGTTCCTGTACATCTATGATACAAAAATAGCTAGGTCATTTATACTAGCTCAGAGCAAAGGAAATATTATTGAGCAGTTCTCCACCCTGGACTGCCACTTTTCTTTTTCCAAGTTTTCTTTTTGGTTTTCAATAGCAATTATTTGACCTTCCTGCTTAAACTGCATTTTCATCATATTCCTGCAACTATACACAGGTAGTTCTCACGAAGTACTGTTTAACATCTCCTGCAGGAGCATCGGAGAACAGACCTAGATGCTGAGAAAACATCATGTAGGAATACACAGGAAAGAAATGTTGTTTCACCTCTATATACAGCCCTATATAAAGGGCAATGAAATGAGGAACTGTCATTTACACTACTGAGCTATGGCATGCTTCTTCAGCTCCTTTGCTTTAACTTTCAGAGAAAGGAGCTTAGAAAATTCAGGTAGAAATTATATTGAAATATGCTGCGGCAAGTAAGGAAGAATATGTTTATTTGTTCGACTTCCTCAAAATATCTTTCAGTTGACTTTTTCTCTGATTAGAATAGCAAAAATAGGAGCAGCATAAACACAGGAGTCGGAAGGCATGTGGCTCTGTGAAGTGGAAGTGCACCCCTTGGTGCTGCATTTTACTGCTCGTACTCCTTGATGCCCTTTTAATACAACCAGGACTTCACTTTGAGGAAGGCTGTAATTGTATCCAGCTGCTGACCCAGGCTTGTCACCCATTCTTACACACTGTGAGGAGAAAGAAGCTGTTTTCCGTGTCAGATTTGATTTATATCTGAAATCAATCTGCATTGCTCTGAAATCCATCAAAGTGGCCAGTTTCAGAAATTTAATATAATGCAAAATGTAAGGGAGAAAAGTTCAAAGTGAACATTTGAAGTATTTTTCTCCTGAAAGGCAGCACATTACCTAGAATTGCACAGTCCCTTAGATCCAGTAGAGAGTGGTATTAAGTCTGAAATCAGACGTATCACAACTCCTCCACTCAGAAGCCCAATTCTCATCGATTCTTTTCACCTTTTCAGAACCTCAGCCAGGAGGCATTCTTCAGCATGATGCTAAGAAAACACCTTCTAGTGCACTGGAAGCTGCATCAGCTCTTTACCAATTCTTCTCAAAAAGCGGTACAAAGACACAGGGTGTCTTTTCCCCAGCAACTCAGCAGTTTAGCCATAGCAGATAAACAATAAACTTTAAAATAATACAATACAATACACAACTATAGAAACAAAGAAAATTTTTTACCTCTGAATGTGCCTTTTCTTCTGCCTGGAAGAAAACAAAGAAGAAATGGCTTAGAAACAGTCTACAGCATAATTGCGGTAATAGAAAATAAAAGCCAGCTACACTGAAGTGAAATGAATAGTTTCACAGATCCATTACATTTAAGGAAGGTATGCAGTAAAAAGAATAAATGGAATTCTTTTCAACTTACTTGGCAAGGCTCCAGCTGAAACCCCAAAGAGTTTGCCAGCATACTGACAACATGAAACAGTGGATAAAGGGAGGACAGGAACAGAACTGCAGAAACTGCAGCTATATTTCTAAGATACAAAAGAAAATTTGCTATGCTGTCACTGCATGGACCTTAGCCTGTTACCAGCAAACTTTTACACCATAATGATTATTATGGATCCTGGAACTATAGTTGCTTTACTGTATACTGAGCAATATTCCTAATAGACTAATCCCTTTGGCAGCACACCAGTAAAACATATATGGGGGAAGGTGAGGGGAGAAGGGTACTTGTACTTTAAAACAATTTCTTCCATACAGAGTGCTGACCAACATATTAAGGGCTATCAAGGCATGTTAAAGTTTCAGCTCAATAATATTTAATAATTTTAGATATTTTCCATATTATGTATTGTGTCATATAATGATGCTATTTACTCAGCAGTCTTTTTCAACAAACCTTGCAAGGCAAACCTTTGAAAGTCACTAAATTTGTAATCATGGGAGTAGTCTAATTTAGGAGGCACTTGGTGGACAGAGAAATATTGCTTCAGTGGGATTCCAATGGAAAGGAATAGCGTGCCATGAGAGAGGAACCCTTTCGTAACATAAAATAAGAATCAGTTAATGTACTGGAAATCAATCCACCCCATGATCTGAGGTGGCCAAACTTCAGAGAAGCAGTCTAACATTGTCTGGAAGGGAAGTAAGCCGTGAAAGGAAAATGTGGGTAGAAGAATTAGCTATAAATAACACTAGAAAGACTAAGAAAAAACAAGGTAAGAGTTCCTCAGAAGATTCCCTGACATCAGGCAGAATTTGTGTTATTACAAATTAATATAGCTGCTCATTTAAGCCTGTATCAAGCAAAACTTTTGTGCTGTTAGAATTTTAATAAATTTTTATAGAAATGTTTTCTGACTTTACCTGGTGTAGGGGGAGAAGACTTTTAAAAAATGCCTCTTTCCATACATGTTTATCTGTTAACAGTTACTAAAAAGACTGTAATGTTATGATATTTCCCTGTGCAACACTAAGAACTGCTCTTGGCTGAAACTACTGTAATACCTGATACATCACTACATGGGAATGATTTATTATAACGATCGTTTTATTGCCAGCACTGATGTAACACACATACTGATACTAACTTTCTGATCTATGTTTGCAAAAAGGACATCTGCCTACAGAAAGAATTGAAATTCTATTCTCATTATTGTTACTTCAAATATGTAGTGCATGAAAGGTCACAAAGGGATCAAGAAAGACCATGTCCCCTCATGAATTCTACTGTGTCAAGAAAAGCAAAAAAAGAAAAAAAAATTAGGGTTGGGAACCTTTTCCTGAAACTGCCACGTGGGGATGTGGTCCCTCGTCCTCAGACCACTGGCCCCGCTGATGAAGGCAGTGCTACATGTTGTCACCAGATGACTCCCTCACTGTACAAGGAAGCGTTGCCTCTCTCCCAGAGTTCAGAGGTGGCTCCCACAAGGCAACTTTTGTGGGCAGTGGAAGAAGTAAATGAAAGAGAAAGAATAGGATTCTGGGCATGCTATCAATTTAAAAAATAAAATTTGACAACCAAATAAATCTGAGCAGTTTTTACTTAAGAGTTCATGCTGACACCATTGTAATCCAGCACACCGCCATTGGTTCAAAAGGCTCTAAAAGGAAATAATTTTTTTCCTCCCTCTACTTCTCCATCATATCCATGCACCCCATCCTTGTAAGGATTATTTTTTTCTTTTTTGAAGACTTAAAATATTAACATAGAAATGACATGTCCTTACACATCTCCTTTGAGCTTGACTTAGCACAGTTAATGAAGTCTAGGGATTCTAAGTGTAGCTAAAGCTGAGAGCCAGTGCGAGAAATATAGCAATTAACTAAATATGTGCAAAATGCAGTGTCTCACCTACTGAGCAGGAGGAGATTAAAACTGGAGACAACCTACCATAATTTACACTACCCCACATCTTTTTCAACTTCTCGGAGAGCTAGATATATTCACTGCCAAAACTGAATCCGTATTTCAATCCTACAGTCTACCAAGTCAGCTTACATGGCATACTTTTCTGTGAAACCGAATGTTTGTCTCTCTACATACATATCTCTACAAGCGAGATTTCCAGTCTATTCAAGTAAGTCCTGAAAACCCAAATGCAAATCGGGAAGAAAGCCAATACATACAGAAAATACTAGTGGACACAGAACTTGTGTCTCACTGGACCTATTCATTGCAATGGCAGCAAATCATGCAATGTCTCTTCGGAATCTCATATTCTAATTCTCAAAGAAACAATCTTCAGAGAATAACTTCAAGATTTTCAGCTATCCTTTGGCAATAATACATAAAGATCTTGATCTTTATTTAGTACTTTGTCTGAATCTCTCCAGCGATTAGGCTGCAGAAAAGCACTAGCATCAAGGCTTAAGGCAATGCTTGAGAAATCTGATAAATATATTTGATTGAGATACTTATGGAAAGGCAGCTACTTTGGAGATCCTGTTTAGTGATTTTGGCCTGCTTAAGTAGGGTAAAAAAACTCTTGTGCTCCTCCTTGAATCTAGTAATAGCTGAAAGCGAGTTACATGTGCCATATCTCTGTGAAACTATCCCTTTCTGGGGGAAATGGGGCACTGCACCACATCATCGAACAATGAAAAGTTGTTCTCCTCTTTCAGCTGATGTGATACTGATTGTCAACCTTTCATGGTTCTATACTTCACTTGTGCATCATCTTCTGAATAATTGCTGAAAAGTTTAAACTTTTTCACAGGATGAGAGGAATCAAGCAGAAGAAATTCTGATCAAAAATCATCCCTAAAGGTCAACCCTAGTAATTTTGTCACACTAATTCCTTTCTTGCCCTTTACAGATTTTTCTATAACTTCCATTATCTTGTCTACATAATCCATAATGTAAGGGGTAGGGCTTAGCTGCAATGTGAATTCACACTCAGACGTTTCAGAAGATATTCCACTGGCTTACAGTATGAACTTGTGTAAACAGTTTAAAGTTTGTTTTGCAGGAAAAATACTGTTCTCTAATATCATGGGGTTTAGGTAATATTTCCAAGATACTCCGTAATCTTGAATGATAGCAGGTTATATAAATAGAAAGTATTAGTAAACCCTTGCTACAATACACAACATCAGAGCAGAGATATTTCAGAATTACTGACTGACCAGATACTGAAAGCATCCTGTGTCACTTTGTAATTCGATTTTTACCATCTGTCAGTTTCATAACATTCTTCTAAAATTTGATATCAACTCTTGAATTATAATTTTGGACACCCAACCATGCAAATTGATCATAGTGTCTCATAGACAGGGAAGTAGTAGTAAAGATTTTTCCACTACCAAAAAGTAAGTGAGAAGCTTTGCTTTGAATGTTAGTCGTACCTTATGTGCAGCCAGTCTGTATGTACATTCTACCTCCCCAAAATAATTTGGGGCTGATCTGGACTGGAATTGCTTGCATCTTGCTGCTAAGGTCTGGACAAACCTAATGCGTGTATACCTGATGTTTTAGACATGTCCCTGTATAAACCTTTTTATGATTAAACAGAACTAGGGGAGGCACTATTGTGGTAGACGCTGTGCATGGATGCAACCTACTTTTCAAGCTAACGTGAGTTTAGCATTGAGATAGGGCTACTAAATGGTACAAATGCATCAGGCTGCATGGGCTTGGTATTCCCAGGCAAGAACTGGAGTTGGCTCTGGGTAGAGGAGTCCATGTCATTCCTGGGATGTCAGCTGACACTATTCAACACCTGAAAATATGGTGAAGAGACAGACTATTCATGAATGCATGGTATGAAAGCAGATAAGTGGGTTGCCCTCCCATGAAAAAGGGCTACTACAGCATGTAATTGTAGTTAGCGAACAAGTTGCCAAGCAACTGTTGTGCATCAGCAAGGCAATGTCCAAACATGTTTAACTCCTCCCATATGGATGATTTCTTGTTAGTAGAACAACTGAACCAAAAAATTGTGCAGAAGATTTCAAAAAAGATACCAAAACAATAAAATAGAGAAAAAAAAAAAACCCAGAACTTTTGCTTGAGATAAAATACAATTATTACTCAATCTAATTAATCTAATTAACTAAGATTAATCATTTTTAAAGACACTTTTTGGAAATAACATCTATGTCATTTGCAACAAAGATAGTAGATATTTAAACTGCAAATTACCCTGAATCTTGTGTTTTCCAAGAAGTACCTTGAACAGTGACATGACAAAAACACTTTGTATATTGTGCAATTAGAAAACTAGCTGAAAATAAGCAAAACTACTCAAAATTATCAACTACAATAGCATAAGGGCCTCCCTTAAAGAGAGACTCCCAGACCATCACCTTCTTTTTAGCCTTCAAAATATACACTAGGTGATTTTAAGCCGTTCTAAGCAAATCATATAAAAGATGAAAATAATGTATTCTAAAATAGCATGACAGTAATACCAAAGTTGAAAATAAATATTCCTGCTTTATTGCAATACAATTTTAATCCTTCTAAACCTCAAAGCATTGAAAATTTCATGAACGATGAACAAGAACAGAGGCAGGCAGAACTTTTTTCTAAAATGTCAATACTCACCGTAGAGTAGAGAGAGGATGTGCTGGAGACAAGTGATAATGAGGACCCATGTACTTTAAAAAAAGGAAAATAACATGAAATATTGATGAAAGCATGAAACTTCCCCCATGTAGCTCAATAACTAAACATCTTTTTAAAATGAGAACCAATCTTCCACGAAGAACAATTATGAGCTATCAGTATACAAAAGCTATTGATATTTTTTCCTGCACTTAAAAAGATTGTTCTACACAAAAAAAAGCTCTTTTCTGTGTATGAGGTAGGAGAGTGAGCCAGCGAGATTGAGTATTATCACCAGCAAATCAAGCATCACTTTTATTGTTTTGACAACAAATCACTTGATAAATACACTCTTTAGAGAAACCAGAAATTGAGCTGCTTATACACCTGTCCAAAGCTGAGCAAACTGATTTTAATAAGAGACTATGCTTTGCAAAACAGTTCACATTCCCTGGAGTGAGCTCCCAGGCTTTGCTCAGCTGCTTTCTCCCCTCTGCACAACGCAGCCCCGTGTATGCTGGCATTTGTAGTCCGTGTGAAGGGGTTACTGCAAGATGTAGTGCCATATTTCCACTAATCGTCAGTAGAGTCAGCCTCAAGAGCACTGAGTGACTGTTGCAGGACTTCAACTCAAAAAATGGGGTTCCTGGTCTCTCTGAAAATGGCAAGTGAAGACTAAACTGAGACAAAATTGCCCCTTCTGCTTCTGATGACTCACCTGAGGAAGGATACACCAACAGAGAATTTTAAAGAAGATAATGTATTTCATTACTTCTTTTCATTTTTGTTTCAAAAGAAATTTGTTTAATATTTATAATCTGCCAGGTTTTGGTAAATAAATGATTGTGCTTTAATAGCTACCTGGCATCCATATGCCAAACTGACAATACAAGAATACTTGGATTAGTCAAATAGGCTTTAAATCTAATTTTGTTAACTGGGCAAATATTTACAAAGATGTGGTACACTGACCATTGAAATCCTGTTGCTTTCAATCACACTTTGGTTTTCAGTCTCTGCTTTAAATCTCTTAGCTAAACTCCCATTCTGCTCTCGTATGCAGTGGCTCTACCCATTATCTCACTTCTTTCACTATAACCTTCTTCAGAGCTCCTATCTTAAATAAAATATATTTGGCCTTCCAACAGCATAATTTCATGTTAATCTCTAATGACCGTAAACTGCTGAAAACTGTTTGTTATTGCTGCATTGACTTTCATTTACTCAGGTTGATCATGGTTATCCACTCCAGCTGGATATGAAACATGACCAATGATAAAGCTTTCATCAAAGCCACTGGTGATCCATTAGTGAAATTGTAAACTTAACACCTCTTTTTTATGCATAAATTATTTGCCTTGTTTTCTCTGTTATTCTTCCAGTGTTTCCTTTGATAATTCTCCTGTTCCTCAGCAAAGGGTCTGTAGTCACCTCTGTCCTTGAATTATGTGATATGCTTCTGTGCAGTCAGCCATCCTCTCTGTGCTGACAACTCACAGCTTGATCTGTCTTGCACCCTACTGCTAATATTACATACCCAGCTGTCTGCCTGACATATCATCTGAAATACAGAAGAAGGAATTAAAAAGTAGAAGTATTAGTTGTCCATTATTTCATCTAGGACTTTTTTTTTACCCTTTTATCTCATAACTATGAGCTTTGGGGCTAGGGGAAGACTTTTTCATTTGCTTGTTATAAAGGCCATTTATATTGTCATCACTTAGCATCAAGCAAGACTGATGAGATGATTTTACAGAATGAATCTCCATTAAATTTTAGTGGGATGTTTTTGGTTTTTTGGGGGTTTTTTTGGTATTTTGTTGGTTTTTTAATTAAAGGTTGTGAGAACTTTGTGCTTATGGGAATTCTGCAAATAATCAGATTTACCAGAAATGTTAGACAGAAGACGGTGCATTTAATTAGGAGTTGTCAGATGCTCTGTGGTTAAAAAAGAACAAAACCCCAAACCAAGACAAAAAGTATTCCCCAAATTCCAGGTGCTGTACATATAGCATTAAAGAAACCAGACCAACAGTAATAGCTGCATAAAGAAAGTATTGAGGTCAGATTAATTGACAGAGTTTAAATACAGAAAATCACATAGTGTTTGCTGCAGGAGGCTGTAGGAAAGTGGGGAAATGAAATGACTACAAAGGAAAGGGGATGTTAAGTAGCACTGGCATTTGGAAAAAAAAAGGAAATACAGAAGTAGAACTAAGAAAGCATGGAATCACACAAGTCAAGGTATGCTCAGACACTTTAGGGGCAAAAAGAATAAAATAATATTCCAAGAATGGCTTCCTTTCCTCCAAAATTTCTGATAATGGATTTATACATGTATGACATACATAGCATTGCATACTTCTGTGTGAAAGAAATATCTTCCACGCTTTAGGGTAAGGAAGTCCTGTGAGTCCAGCTCAACAGAATTAAAAAAAAGCTTCACAAAATTGTTCAAGTTTTTATGTTGCAGAAGAAATATTTTAAAATTTTACTATTCTTAGGAGGTTTATTTTGGGGACCTATTTTGGTGCCTATTCGCTGATCCAAATAGTATCTCAGTCTTACCTTCTTCCATGCTGTCCCTGAATGAACCTGAATGACTAATCGCTCGTGGTCTCTCTTCTAAGGATGTAGCACTGCCACACAGTTGGGAGTCATCATACAGATCAAAAGAAGTGTCTTGTGCAGGGATGCTGTTTGAACGCATCATACTGGGTCCAGGAAGGTTAAACTGAGATAGGTTGGTTGGACTCACTGGAATACAAAGCTTTATTAATGAAGTACATTTCCATTAAATGATTTTTGGTTCTGCACAAAATTGTGATGTAGGACTAGCATGGTTAGGTGGATTTTACACTGTTGAGAAAATGAAAGGCTTTTATTCCTACATACAAAGCCACCACAAAAAGGTGAAGTAGATGATCTCCAAGGAGCTGGAGCTGGATAAGACTAATCCTGTAAAACACATGGCAACACTAACACTGGTGTCTGAATACACACTTGTTCACTTTGACAGCCCAAGACAGCAAATGAATGGGAGAGATTCACAAGTTAAAAGTTAAAAGGAGTAAGAAGTCATAAATATTTTTAATAAGCAGCTCTTCTAATAAATAAGTATCTTTATTTTATTGTTATATACCTGTAACACTGACTGCTGTTAAGACCAAAGTTTACTGGCATATGCAAGACATATTTAGCCTTTGATTTTCTACAGCACCTACCACTATTTTAGGTTAAAATTCCTGCACAGGCCAGTTGACTCTCATCATAATAACTAGGAGTAGTCCGACCACTCATGGTTGAAGTCCAGAACAGCATTGATTAACCTACTTTAAGCTTTTGCAAAGTTTGTTTGCGAGGAGGAAGAAAAGCCTGGCTATGGTTCACCTGGACCACATAAACTCAATGCCTAGAAGAAAAAATTAATTGTCTATCCAAATTCAGCCTCAGTGTTTGGACTTTTATTTTAGATCATGCAAGATGTGCCTTAAGTCATAAACTACCAGAGCAGCTGTGTTGTGAGACCAAATTATTCCACAGGGCTATGATAATGGAAAGAAGCAAAGGACAATGACAAAATAAATTTTAAAACCCCCTGATCTTATTGCTCTCTGTTGTGAGTACAGGAACTATGAACAAAAAGAAAAAGAAGACAACTGTAAGCAGAAAATGATAGAGTGAGAGAAACACTGCTTAAAAAGAGCTGTGTCTAAAACTACTGCAAGTACATGGAGGAAATCCAAAGCAGTGGCTTGCTTAGCTAGGATTCTATTTCATTTTAAAAGTGGCTTTGTTCAACTTCTTTTCCCATATGTAATAAAGACCAACATTTGTATGTCTGATCAAATTTCTTTTGAGTGATTGTAACCTGCAGATGCCATAAGCTGTGATAGAGTGACAGAAGTGTGAATGCTTCAAAGGTTGCTGCTAATTCCACCGTAAGGGCCCAAAACACAAAAGCTCATTGTGAACCTAGGTATGTGTCCAGCGCGGTGCAAATAAATGGTTTTCTACTAAGCATTAAAGAAAAAATAAACTTATTAACAAAACTAAATATGTGTTGAATTTGTGTTGGATTAACTTGAAACAAGATTCAGAAGACCCAAATCTACATCTTGACCTGTAATCAAATAAATCTGAAATGTGACTCACGTCCTAAAATATTATATTGCATTCAAGGATAGGATTTGGATTGGGCCCAGTGCAGTTATAGTCAGGTCCAGCCACTGAAATGCATTGGAAAAGCCTACCTTAAAGCAAACCTGTATATAGGAAAAAAGTAAGGTTTAGTGTCTGGGTTGACATTCACTAAAATCACTGGAAAGAATCCTGCTGACTGTGAATCCTAAAAGATGAGTAGCTTTGAACTAGAAGTGATTTCCAGCTCTGCCTCAGATTTTCTTCTCCTTGGGCAAGTCATAGAGAATCTGTGTTTTTTTTCTGTATGCAAAATAGGAGGTACCCTGGCCTACTCCATGAAAACCACCGTGAGTTTCTCTTCATTAGTACCACAATATGGTGATGGAGATGTTAAAACCAATTCTCTAGTTTGGCAAACTAAGAAATATGAATGGTTGAATTTTATGATTCTATTCTAGAGTGGGAAAAACAGTGAAGGGAAATGGCATTTACCCAGGTTGGAAAAGTGATATTTTCCAGTTGCAGATGAAGACATAGCTGAAGGAGAAACAAGCGGGGACTGACTGCCAGTGTCTTGGAGGCCTCCAGTTGAATGGGAGCGCAGCCATTCCTTGCCTTCCTCCTGACTCGTCTGCCGGGATGATGGAGTATATCTGAAAAGCCACAGCTGACATGCTCAAAACAACAACAAGGTGACAGTTTGGAAAGAAACAGGTGTCACATAAATACCCATCACCAGTTAGATAGAACAAAACCCTTGCAAAGCATCAAGTCTAGTCAAGTGATTATCACCAGGGTAAAATTTACCATCTTATTACAACAGAAAAAGTACAGGATTTGAAACCCCTTTCAACCTTCATCCCCCTCCCCAAAACAGCATTCCCTTCCTTTGAAGAGATACGATGATAAACCATAGAAGACAGACAACTGAGTTGACAAGAAAGGACTTCAAAGCTGTAGGAAGTGTACAGGTTGATGAAAAAGCTGGGAAGCTGTATGTCTAGGATGGGGAATGGACAGACTAGAAGCCAAGAAATGTGAGTAGCTGCTTACAAAATGACATCTGCCATAGATCATGTGGGCAATTGATTAGATGACAGGAGTGAAACAGATCAACAAATCTGAAAAAGGAGTTTGCATCGGTAACGATAGCTACTCATGGTCATATGCGCGGTCTGTTACTCTGAATGCTACTTGGCATTGTGTCCTGCCCCAAACTGCGGCGAGGGAAAGGGACAGGAAAAATCTGCAATTAGCAGAACTAAGTTCTCTGGAAGGAAGAAGTCTGGCAATCAAATCATTCATCAACTGCTTCCTGTGGCAAACCAATAAAACAAGTACAACTTGACACGTGGGCTAAGAGGGAGAACTGGTAACTCACTGGCCCAGCCTCTTTTGACTGGGCTGAAAGAAGGGCAATTCTGGCAGTAATGAAACATTAAAATGTGCAGGCAGGGTGGGTCTTAACCAAGAGACTGTTTTCAGCGAAGTCTGCAATAGCCTGCTTCATTCAGCACAATCTCCTGCTGAGAAATGAGCACCTTCATCACCACTGTCATGAGCCATCAGTGTTCCGCAAACAGCAGAGCAGACAGGGCTTTTGATACTCTGGCTTCAGGCTTGCAAGGCACAAGTATTTCTGCTTGAAAGCAGATTAAATGAATGTGTAAGTTCTCATGTTGTGCTTGGGGTTTTGTACAATGTTTTACAGCATTAAAACATCTTGTCCTGATTAAATATTTACTTCCTTTCTCCTTTCAAAAAGACAGCTATGATCTTTGCTTACAAATGTGGTTAGAGCAGAGTTACCCAGTGGTTATCAGATCAGGAAGATCAGGAAAATGAGAATTCAGGATCTGGGTCTTGGACTGGGATCTCTGCACATGAAATCAAACTGACAGTCTTTCTGGGATAACTGATCAGGATTATATGCCTATAAGCTGTTTTCCCACTCCATTTCACTTTCAGCTTTCAGCCACCATTACAATTGTACAGCCACAAACCTCAATCATCCTGTTGTACCCTTGCAAGGTCCTCTTTATGCCTTTTTCATGTCCTCCACCTTTTCCATTCTCTCCCAATCCAAAGTGATCATTTTGGGATAATAGGAAATTCGATTAAATTCTTTTTAAGGAACGGATAGTGCAGAAGAGCAGAAGGTGTTATCTAGCGACAACACTTTAGCACTACCTTAAAATTTCATAAAATATTATTTGTCAATAACTCAAGGGACTTAAATGTGTGATTTCAGTGACTGGAAGGCTGCGGAGTGTCTGTGTGCACATATACCCTCGCTTGCCAAGTCTCCTTCCTGGATTAGGGAGATGATAGGTTGCCATGTCTGATGAGACCAGACAAGTTACCTAATGATCCCCTCTTTTAACCATGGAGCGCAGAAGAGGGTAGATGACTTCTGTTTTCTGTGATGAAGACAGCTCTAATAATTAGTGGGGAATTAGTAGCAAAGTTGGACTCTGAGTATTGCTGGATAGGGATC
This sequence comes from Pelecanoides urinatrix, assembly GCA_013400755.1. NCBI lineage: Eukaryota > Metazoa > Chordata > Aves > Procellariiformes > Procellariidae > Pelecanoides > Pelecanoides urinatrix. The sequence continues at coordinate 14,434 of VZTQ01001956.1, read as the reverse complement.
AAGACAACTAGCTGGAGCAGGGCTCATTTTATACTTACAAACCTTGGATATGAAAATTAGTATTTTCTAGCCTTACCCTTTACTAGATCTTCAATTCAAATTGCATGAGTGTTTGCATTTAGAGTTCAAGTTCAGATCCACCTCTAAAACGTTGTTTTTCTCAATAATGTTTTCAACAATTAGTCCCATTGAATTGCAAAAGTATCTTGTTCTGTCTCTTTTAGCTCTCCAGGATTCAATACCTTTTAAGATTCATTGCGTAAGGAAACTATCCTTAACAGTACTCACTTTCCATGTATATCTTCAAAGGAAATTCATGGAAAGAAAAAGTCCATTGTTAAAATCTATGTTTTTTTGGTTTGAATCTAAGTACCAAGAACTCTGTTGTAAACAGGATCAACAAAAGGAGAAAGAAAAGGAAAGACAGTGTAGAAAAAGTTACAGAAAAACAGAGAAGTAGCAGTCATGCTCAAAAAAATATATACCTTAATCCCTTTTTGGGTAGTGTATTTCTGTCAAGCTGCATGCTGTTAAAACAAAAAAAATCCCTAAGGACATACAGTAAACAGGACTGTTCAGAATTACAAATTTTAAAGGTCTAGATATGTGTGCGTAACAGAAGGTCATTTAATGCTTTTTAGTGTATCTTTCATGATAAATCCCTGACTCATTGGAGGGGACAATAGGGCATGGACTGCTGCACATTCATTTTTCATCTAGACATGTTCTGGGCTGGGTCAATAGTAATTTGGAGACTGTCCAAGTCAGACAGAAGTCCTTCCTTAGCATTTCTAACCTTCCTACAGCTTCACCCTGCAATCTGTGTGAGAATCATATGGTCACAGTATGAATCTTTTATTTTTCACTGTTGCCTGTGATATGCCAATAGATTTCCAAAAGAAATGAAGGTTGCAGCACCTGCTAAGAGACAGCATGGCCTTGCCAGGAGCCAAATGACAGCTCTGCTTGTAGAAATACGTGCTAAATATACACAGCCTTGGCTTTCTGTTGTTGTGGAGCTCACATAGTAAGGTGATGGTGGGGATAATGAAAAGTGGCACCAGAGCAATGTTGTTCCATATTCACACACACATGGTGGCAGAGTGGCTGATCACCAGAGATCTGTGGCTGAAGTTTTCCTAATTTAAACCCCATCACTAGAAGGGCACCCACTAGCCTTCCTTCAAATGAGTGTCGTTTGGGCATTTCCTCATAAAGACTTGGTAGATCAGTCCCTGACTAGTGTGGGTTGAATTTGAACTAGTTATCATCAGGTAAGTGTTGCAATGTTTTTTCCCTTAAGAACATAATTTAGTGTCACTGTATGGATTAAATTGCGAAATGGCTTTAGAAAGTTTCTGTATTACTTATCATAATCACATCTCTGAAAGCAACAGTAATTTAGGACCCTTCCTACCCAGGAAAACTCTTACGCTATTATTAAAGGTAATTTTCTACTGTGCCGGGGGTGCTGGAGGCCCCACTGCCATGTAACCTTGATACAAATAGCTAAAGGCAGTGAAAATACTGTTGGCGTTAACAATCTGTTATCATTAGGGCTGAGACTAATGGAAGTAAACCCTCTCACCACCAGGAAGTTTTATAGAGAATTTTACTGGTTTAATCAGGGCCTTGGGGAGAAAGCAAATGGAAGGAGAAACTTTACAGGATTTCAGCACAAGCCCAGCTATCACGGTCCACGTGAGAGTAGTCCTCTACCAGACAGAGGACTAAATTTTCAGCATTTTGCTCCCAACATAACTAAAAGGACCAAGAATGGTTGGTAAAAGAGAACATAGATTTGAATGCATGATTCATGTATTTTTTAGTTCCTTACAGAGAAGAATGGGGCCTTGATGTTCCTTTATGCACCTCTAAATTTCAAAACAAATAAACATGATGATAATAACACCAGTTTCTTCTGCAAGTACTTCAAACATCCTAACGAACAGCACATTTTTTAATATTACTTTAACTTGAAGTTTTATGTATTTCAAAATAATCTATAGCATGTTATCTAAAAATAAAGGAGCCAATCAGTGCTCCTTTAAAGTAATCCACAAGCCAAAAGTTGTAAGTCAGTCAGATAAATAAGCTAGTAGTGACCATAGGATTTTGCTAAAAAACTTTTGTATTCAGGTACCCAAATCAAATAGAGGTGAACATGAGCATGGAGTTATTGCAACTGCATAAAAGTGAATGTAGAAAACATTCATTTTGCTTTTCTAAAATACTAAATCTTATGAAGATGCTCTTAGATTTCAGATAATTGCATGAAGCTGTTAACCATCATTCTATGTAACTATTAATTCAGACTCATAACTGCCCGTATCTTTTTAGTATCTGAAAGCATTCCTCCACCAAGAAGCTGGGTATGTTACTTCTACAGAAATTGGACCTTTGGGAAATAGAACTGAACTGTAATGTGCAGTGATCTCATTAGGACACTACCAGCCTGACCTCACTGCTCAAAAGATCTCTAAAGATGGTAAGAAAAAAAATCAGTCCTTTCCCGAAAGAAGCAACTCATTAATGGAATTTGTCTCTTTGGCTTAAAACAAATACCAATATAAAGTGAGGCTGAGAATATTGCAATATTCCTGATGTTTTGCTTTGCCATGTCGATTGCCAAAAGCAGTCTTGCAGGAAGATGCATGCAGATATAGGCTGAAGTTATCAAGCCCATCATATCTCCATTCCCTTTTGTTTATTTTGCACTGCTGAAACTGTCTGCAAGATCTATGGGGGAAATTACGGGAAGCCTTACAGTTCTCGGGTTCCTACCTGCCCTTGGTGTTGAGGTTAACTTGGGAAAGGGCAGTAATGATAACTCTTTGGGCTATATCTAACTGTTGCAGAGTTGTTAGGGAATAAAACAAATTATTGCAAGCTAAGAAGCACCTAGGGAAGTCTAGGGAAGGCTGGGCCAAGCTGATATGGGACTTACAAATGAGTTTCTACAAATGGCTGAGCACACAAGAAAATCTGATACATGATGCACTGTTTCACACCTTAAAACTACAACCATCAACTATGATGATAATTTAAGAAAAATGAAAGTCTTGAAGAGCTTACGTGGATTTCAATGCACTTTCACGGCCCTCAAAACTAAACATCCTTTTAAAGTAAACCAGAGCAAGTCAGTCATGTGATTAGAAACTACTTCCACTCTGCTAATCTTAAAATGCAGCCATTATTGCTGATGACACTACTGTTAATTCCTATATCTCTGCATTTTTTATGCATCCCTTGCTGTGTCACTCAGACCAAGCAAAAGAAAGACACAAATCTGCAGTGCCCAACAGCAATTAAGGGTCCAAAATAACTATTGGTGATGTGTCCACCTGGGAAATTTTACCAATTAAAGCAGTGGTATTTCACCAATCAACCCCAGTAGACAGTTTTATTTTAGAGTATAAGTATGATTTATTTTAATCCCTCTAAATTGTTGTAAGCTAAAACACAAGTGTCCTCTCACATAGGGGCTTACACTGCTATAACAACAGAAGTAGACTTGCCTAAATAAACACTGCTAGGGTAAAACTAGCAAAAGTCCTGAGGGAGATGCAAATTTTGCTGAAAAAGCAAATATTTTGCTAATAAATACTACCAAACCCATTTTCTGGTTATTACAATGCAAAAGAATCTTATTCAATGACACAAAATTTGGCTGAAGTAAACTTTGACACTGTATTAATACAGCAGCTGTCAGGGAGCTCTGTGTTTATGCCATTGCCATACCATTGCGCGAAGATTGGGTGTGGGCAATGTCTGATGATCCCTGGAGAGATGTGTGGGCAAATGTAGCAGAGACCTTGCAGACTTGCTGTCTCCATGGCAGGTGATTGCTTTTTTTGAGGCAGGCAAGGGCTTCTCTCCTTAGCAGGAAACATAGATGTACCCTGGGATTTTGGTCTCATTTTCTGGGTTCTTTTCAGTTGCATAAAATCTTTCCTAAAACTTGATGTCCCAAAGTCTTCAGGTTAAAGACTTAACATGAATAAGTAGAATGGGATAACTACTTTCTAAGACTTACATGTGATACTTCAATTTTCAAAATACTGGGAAAATGCTTTGTGCCAGCAATGGCACTACAACCCCTTAGACACTGTCTCCTTTCTGCAAAATAGACTTACCATTTTCCATTTTGTATCTGTGTAAATATATCCTGCCCTGTTATATCCCTTCAGGCTAATAAAACATTGATCACTAGTCTTTGATAACTCTTTACCAACTGGTCAAGCACCTTACTTTATTTCCTTCATTTGCTTGTGAGAATGTACTCTGAAACAGCACCTAAAGCTTTACTAAAGTTCCGGATTTCTTATTGTATCTAATTCCTTTCCTCTACTCACAAAGACTGTTTTCTTGCAAATGAATTAAATTAGTCTTATTTAAAAGGCTGTTAATGACCAATCCCATGTTATCTGTTACTTAACCCATTTCGCTTAATATCCTCTGTATCTTTCCAGCCAAGGTGGCCTCGCCCACAATCCCCTCCCTCATCCTCCATTCCAGCCCTCCTCCTAGCTCGTCCTCAGCACAGACCCTTTGAAACCTCTCCAGTCCTAATGACTGCAGGGCTATTTCAGACTGTACCTGAAGCAGGGAAGTGAAAAGTTCATCAGGACCAGTAAATTGGAGTAATCTTTAACCTTTTCATTCCCTCTTAGCATGCTTGCCATTAGTGATGCTTAGCTATCAAATTGCAGTTAATGCTTCAACAAAGCAAACCCATGTTTATTTGTATCATCTGTTATTAGCTCTCTCTTCTCTTTTAGCTTCCCCTAGGCTTTCTGTATGTAGAATTTATGTCACTTGCTAATTGTGTCTCATTTTGTGCTTCGGTCTTTCTGATTTTGTCTCTACATTGTATTAGTATATCTCACTATACAGACTGCTCATTCGGTCTTTTGCAAGCTCTAGAGTGACTGAAGAAAAAGAATAAGCCTCTTTGCAGCTAATTTCTTATGCCATGCCAGGCTACAACTAGTATTGCCAGAGGCATCTCAAATATAATCTGAGTTTACAAAGGAAAACGGACGTAATCTGTTGCCAAACATATTTGTCTCTAACATTGCAAACCAATGCTTTTGTTGTGAAAAAATAATTTGCTACATCTAGGTTTTACTGTATAAAACAGTTTAGAAATAACACAGCACTTGTAACAGACCTTTCAGAAAAATCAAACTACAAAAACCCTACTGGGGCAATAATTCAAGAAATGACACCATTTTCTCTAGGTACATGCATTTGTTTTGAGGTCAGATCAACATGATAAATGGCTCTCTTTGGACTCAATCATAATATCCCCATGTGGACAAATCTGAAACTTGGAAATATTGCCAAAGGCAAAGTATTTGGAACCACTGAAATTAAGTCACTGAACAAATACATAAAGTATCAGTAGTGGGGGGTGTTCAGGAGCTTATGCCAAACCATTAACATTTTAGATGTGATGTTTAACATCCTCTGTATAAATATGATCTTTGGCATAAATTTATACTCTTCCACATCATCCTATTGACTTCACAATCCATATATGTAGCACTAAAAATTAGTGAAGGTTTTTATAAGCTAACCATTAATAATTAACTCTCTAAGAAATATCATCACATTCATTTCATGGCACACAATGCAAATTACTATTTAAAAATTAAAGGCACAGTGCAAATTACAAAACCCTTATGTATCAGTGTATTTTAAGTATTGTTATCATACATTATATTTTTGCAAACATATATTTTATAGTGTTGTATTTATATTAGTAAGAGGTCTGATTTTAGCTGAATGAAACATAAGAGAATGAAATCTGCAGAGAGTTTCCATCTAGATTTGGCAAAGAGTTATTTAGGGGTTTGGTTTTGTTTGGTTTTTTTTTAATGCTGATTTACTGAAAGTGAAATATTTCCATGGAAAGGATTGATATTGAAAAATACCTGGTTTTATATAAAGGGGGAAAAGTTCTTAACATTGTATATTTTCCATGTGTAGACAAAAAAGATCTTCTTTCCTTCAAATAATTATGTATTTTCTAAACAACTAAGTTTAACCTTTAAAAGTTTAAAATATTTTTTACTGACTCAGTATAATTTTATTTTTTGGATCAAAGGCTAATGAAATATTTAATATTGACTTTTCAGTGCCCATGTGAGATAAGAGTTTCATTGTCAAATCTTGAAAATTTTCACAGGAAGTGAAAATTACTTACTGCCTAACAAGGTTTAGTTTTACTCTTTTGCAAATAAATGGTTCACACACACACACAAATTTTTAAAAAATAATCGTGGTACAAGTGTGCCAGGGTGGATGCGCCACTGTATAATATAAAATCAAGGATAAAATATCTGCCTGTTAAAAAGAGCAAGCAGAGGAAAACCCTTTCTTGCTTTTGTTTGTCTTTTCCAGACACTCAGCGGGACTGTGCATGTAGTGAGGGTCTCATCTTGTAAACTGTCTCCCTGCCAGTGAAACTGCATTTTAGTAAGGATCTGTGCAATGATTACCATATAAGAAGCAACTTGTCAGGACCGGGCATTTTAAGGCAAGAGTGGTCAGCTGAAGGCAGGGACCCACCAGCTCTGCCTGTGCTTTGAGCTAATGGGAAGAAAACTGGTGGGGTCCCACTGCTGGAGAAGATTTGTGAGCAAGAGGGCAGTGATACAGCTTTGGAGCTGCCAATTGCTGGGACAGCAGGGCGATCCAGCATGCAGGAGTCATTTTGTGGCTGTTTAGATTTGCCTTTAATTAAATTAGACAATTTTCCCCTCTTCTCTGGTTGTTCTCCAGAACAGGGGAACAAAAAACTTCTCAAGATAGAAAATGTGCTTATAAAACCTTAAAAGGCAGTTGATTCTGCGTCCAATGCCTGATTACTTTCAGCTTTCTTTTCTTCCTTCCTTCCTCTTTCACATAAAGGACTGAGCTGCTAATTAAACAGTGTCCCTTTAGGAAAACAGGTGGAAGGTTTATTTTTTTGGCTCCTGTCCTTTTGCCTCTCACTGGTTTCGTGGTCACTGTATCTATAGGCGAGCTCACCTTTCCGAAAGAGTAGATCTGACGCTTCCAGTCCTCATGAGCAGGCTCTGAACCTCCTGAGTGCTTGTTGTCAGTCCAGAGAGAGAGCCATGATGGCTAAGAGGAAGGTCAATAGACTCGGAACTGGTGTGAAGGCTAGTCATGGACTGGTAACTTGGTGTGTCCTTACTGCCCGCTGAAGAGCTGCTCAGGTTTGCAGCCCACACAAGACCACCTGATGTGAAAGAGTGCACTGAGGCGGGACTGGAAGCCAAGGAGTGACTTAAGCTTACAACATCTGCATTTAAGTCCGAAGGTTTACTGAAGAGGGGGCTGCTGCTACCACTTTGCCCACCTGCACTGCCCATGCTGCCTGTGCCCGAGGATGGCGATTCCAGGCTGCCTTGCCGTGCCAATGTGGTACTAGGGCTGGGCATTGCCGATGTGGGTTTCACACCTTCAGTACTGGGTGCAGAGGCAGCTTTACCACTTGCCTTGGCACCAAACAACCTAAATGTAAAACAAATAGCTTTAGAGAAACTGATAGCCACATTAAACATTCATGGCGTAACATCCTAAGAGCCAAACTACACATTTTTAATTACCGCTACTAAAATCATGCCTACCTAGTTGATCAATCGCATCGCAAAATTAAATTCACTTAACCATATCACAATAATCAGGGTTTGTTTCATTAGCAACAGCTCTCATTCACTCCTCTTCAGATGTGCTCTTTGCACATACAGACCCCCCCAGAGAGAGATAAAATAAGCACATTTTTGTCTTATTAATGCATAAACAGATTACACTTTCACCCAAATTCAGGAATTAAGTGTTCCCACAGCGAAGTCATTAGCTTTTAAACCCTTCACTTCTCAAATCTAAAATGATTGCAACAAACACTTGCAAAATCCTTCATAGTTTAATAAACATCTAAGTATTTGTGTAAAATTTCCCTCTTGTTGTTCTTTTGCCCGGATGGTCATGCGGTCATCGGTCATGTAGTAACCATTCAGACAGAATAAACTGCACTGGACCTAAATGGGCTCGGTTTGTTTCCAAGGGCAGTCATGACAGAGGTGTATTTCACATAATTGCTTCCAGCAATTCTATAGAAGAAAATTTTACAGTGATGATGAAAAAAAATACCCAAATCCTCTAAAACTGTTGAAATAATGTGATGACTTAATGTTTTACTGGAAACATTTTAAGGTGCAGTTAAGGTGCAGTTCATAAATAATAAGAAGTAAATGCAAAACTTATCGTGATGTAAAGTAAGCACGGTTGATAACATAAGAATCCATTATATGTGTTACCAAGCCCACGTAAATTAGCTGCAGCTCCGCAGCAGCCTGGAGATGCTGTTTTGGTAACTAGGCACAAGAGGGCACTATTGGCTTTTTCTCCAACAGTGCAAATGCTCCATCCCAATTTATACTTCATGCAGATTTATACTTCCAGAAACGTTACAGTAAAGCATTTCCAATTGAAATTTAGCTTTGCTAATGTTTGTGATGAAAGATGTAACAAAGCTGCTACCATAATGTAATGCTTGTAGCTGGAGCTGCCAACAACGTGAAAGCAAATACTTTATTTATCTATAGAGCTCTTTGGTTCTCCAACCAGGCTATGGCATCGCCTGTTCCAGTAACACAATGTGCCTGAATGAGGCGTCCTTCTTCCCTTTGGGGGTTTATTAGAGTATTGAGAGGGAATTTCTCATGTGTCTGAATATTCAATAAGAACTTAGAATCATAGTTGGAAGGGACCCATAAGGATCATTGAGTCCAACTTAACCTTCAAACTGTTGTTATGGAAATGTCCTTAAAATGCTCAAAGCTCAAGGGACAGCCGTTTCAGGTCCGGGAAGGTCTTTAGACCTTAGAGAAATAATAGGATAGTGTGAAAAAAATATTACCCTTTTATCTTTTTGCATGTGGTTCTCTGTGCGTGGCAAAATATGCCCTGAAAAGGATTTTTGCCCAGTGCTTTAACACATTGAAAATCCCTGTTTTATGTACTGCAACTTTAGGAATTCATAGAAGAGCACTAACCTTCTAAAGGTGGGTGAGGCGATATCTGGGTATTTAGATCCCGGCTGCCTAAGTCCCGGCGTGCCAGAGGCGCTCGCTGAAGTCGGGCTGGATTTGGGGGAACTGGACAGTGAGACGCTCTCGGCATCGGACACGGCCACTTTCTCTTTTTCCTTGTCTGTCTGGTTGATGGTGACGGGGCTGGACCGCCCTGACCCGATCTTGCTTGGCTCTCGCAGTTTGGTGGCAGCAGCACCAGCAGACTTGCTGCTGACGTTGGAGTCAATGCTGCTGGTGCTGGAGCGGTGGCCGCCCCTGCCGGGGATCCCACTGCCGCTGGATTTTGATGGGCGAGGCAAACTTCGATACTGCAGAGTTGTCTTTGAGTTCACGTGCAGGACGCCATCATCCTGGTTCTGGGAACCGTCTAAGCTCGTTTTCCGCCCTGCGTTGGACTTCCCGCCGATGGCTGAAGATTTTGGCATTTTTCCTAGAGTCGCCGACCCACTTGTGATAGTCGCTCCACTTGTGGTGATTATGGTAGAAGATCCCATCCCAGACTTCTTGAATCCAAAGGACCCCGTAGCAGTTGATCTCCCAATGCCAGAGGGAGGCTTTTTTCCTTCATCGCCACTGCTTTTTCCTGCATCTGATGGAGAGCGCTGAATGGAGGCTCCTTTCAGGGGATTTTTCACTTTTTCTGAAGCTTTTGCATCATCTGTTTTTCCTAAATCAAAGTATATTTGAAAAGGTCACTTGTGTTTAAGCTGTAATGTCTCAATAAATAATTTTAACACTATATGATTATGAAAAAATATACAAATAGAAAAATTATCCTAAGAAAACAGACCAATTTGGTCTTTAGTCCCCCATCAACAGTCAGTAGCAGGTACAATACGTTACAGGTAAGCACAGACATATGCCTATTTCTACATAATGTTATTGTGACATTCAGAAAGGTTTAAATAAGACATTTTCTTCCATCTTAGAAGAAAATATCCTCTTCTTATATTTACAAACAACTTTACAGACAAAAAATGCTTTTTCTCTTCTATTCTAATTTGTCTTTAAGCATCTATTGTATGCTCCTAATAAGGAACACGTATCCAACATAACAACTTTTCAAGTGATTATGGAAGTTTTGGAGGTGAGTGGCCTAATTTGTCTTAAGGAACTAAACTGTAATATAGAGCAACACCTATAAGTCAGAACTAAATCCACTCATGTTTTTATGCAGTGCACATTTTATGCTACACAAACACATGCACACGCCAAGATACGGATCAGAGTCCTACGCTGCAAATACACAGACTATTACTATATGCTTCAAAAATTAAGACCTCTGTTCTGTGTTGCACAGTGGCTGCCTGCTCGTCTTTAGCAAAGCAGAAGGTCTGGGAAACTTAGCTTGGCATGTGGTAACCGGTGTAGTATCCCCTTTTTCAATCACTATTACAGAGGTGTCATTTTTGCATCCATTTCTGCATGACCACTGACTGCAGCAGTGTTTCTCAGGGATCTTATAGACCAGAGGCTGACCAATGTTAAGCAGTTCCAAATTGCAAAGAAAAAAAGAGGCTCACAAAAGAGTTGAATTTATTCTGAGGAGTTTTTTGCTAGTTACTTTTACAATTGGGGGTTAATGCATTCTTATGCAGTATTTCGTCAAGACTGGACGAAGGTCTAGAAAATGTCCTATAAAGGGTCGATATTTCCCTAGTAAAATGATGGATTAGATGGTCTTAATAATGATGTCTTTTGTCAACTTTGCATTTTTTTCTTCAAAACTAGATTGCAAAAGTGGCTACTACTTCTGAGAAGCCTTTCAGAAGAAGATAAGAACTCATAAGTGTGTAAAAATATATTTTTTTCATTTTCTTAACAATGGACTATCGAATACCTGCAGTATCTGGAATGTGACAATTCAGATTTAGTTCAGAAACACTCTTCGAGTCCCCTGACTTGAATGTTAAACCTTTTTATCTCAACTTCTAATCTTTTGTCATTTGTATGCATATGTTCAATTATCAAAGGTACAGGTTTTCTAGAGAACAAAGATAAGGCATACATAAGTCCAAAAATACTTTTAAGAATTCCCTAATAGAAGCTGACATCCTCAAATGATAGTAAACCAAAATGTAATCACAGTTATGTTATGGATACATTAATGTATGATTAATAAATTACTAGTATGCAGTGTAGCAGACTAAGAGTTCTAGAGGTGAACAAGTTAGTATATTATTACAATCTTGGCTTGCAGTCATTTGTGAGAAGAACTACCAATCCGCTTACAGTTCCTCATGTCTGTCGCACACTGATAATATCCATTAATTATTTTTAGCCCACTAAAGATTCCTTACAGCTTATAAATGAAGTCTAAGTATAAAGCCTTAATATTCAGTGCTGTAATCTGAACTACAGAAGTTTCCTACCCGGGGTCTTGAGCGCACTTGTTCCTGCTTTGTGCCTGGACTGAGCTGTTCCTACTTGTGCAGTCATGCCTCTCCTCCAGGATCCGGTCTGTGAAACAGAGAGAGATGCTTTCTGCCCCCCCTTCTCTGACTCTTCAGACAGCCCCGAGGGAAGGCCTTTCCACTTGCCACTGCTGTCCATGCTGCTGTCAAAATCTTCCTCTGGTTTCTTCAGTTCTTCAGTGCTACCCCAAGTTTCGCTGTCCGTAACTGAGCGCTTCTCCGAGTCCGTCTTCAGCTACAAGAGATTTGCATGAGAAATGGTCGGTCTCAGCATCCCCAGTATTTGCTGATTTCTTAAATCACAGGAGAGGAGGAGAATAAGCATATTGATTTGTTTGTAGCAAGGGCCACGGAAAATTCCCTTCTAAAACATTAGTATCCTGGTCCCAAAAGTTTAAAAACATTCCCATTTTAGGAAGACATTTTTCTTTTTTCTTTTATTTGCAAAAGATTTCAACTCTTTCCTTGACAGACAAACCATAATGAATTGAAACATAATTTACTTTAACCATCACTGGTGGTACTCTCAACACTCCTCAACTCCCTCTGAATTTCACTGCACTGAGAGGTTTTACTAAAAGCTTGAATGGGGGGATTCCTAAGTATACTACTAAAATCACGTCAGTCTGGTTTCATCCTTTGCCTACCCAAATCTTCCACTGACCAAACTGGGAATAGTGCTCCAGCAGCACTCACTATGTTGTGCCACTACTGGGCAAGGATAACATCTTCAGCAGCTGATGGCAAGGATAACATCTGCTGCAGCTGATGGCTTTTCTACTGGTTTTTCTCCACTGAAATGAATTGTTTCCAACAAGAAACTCACTCTGGCTATATCAGCTAGCCAAGCAGCTAGAAGAGAGACTTACACAAGCACTACCCGCCAGTGGGGTGAAGGTAACCAGCTGGGGTCACGCTTGCTCCAAAACTCAGACCCATGTGGAAGATGCCCCAGTCAGGACCTAACACCCCTGCAGCATCTGCTTTCCCTGAGGAGTGCTGGTAAGGGCGTGCTGCAAGGAGCAGCCCAACAAGATAGACAATGTAGAAGCTGTGAAAGCAGCTTAAATAGAAACGTTGGAGACTGACCCTACCCTCTGTTTGACAAGAACTCATGTCCTTTGTGCTGACAGGCTGTTCGTTGTAACCCTTCCTCTGTGTTTTCCTGCCTCAGCCTCAAGCCTTATTTGCACATCACCATCTCACCAGTCCTGTCTGCCCCTTTTTAACAGCAAAAAGTGGTGCTGCACTCTCAGGTATCACTCTTTGTTACTTTTGTCTGATGTAACCACAGCCCTATCCTCATACAGCCAACCTAAGCAGGACTGCAAACTGGATCGCATTCAGGGAAGGGCTATTTATTATTCTGTGTCGCCGCAACTCCTTCTCCACAGAGACCCGTCTGTGGCTGTTTCCTAGGCACTGCTGTCATAAGTAGGATTAATACTGATTAGATGACCGACAGAATAATCTGTTGCTGTTTACGTATTTGTCATTTGAGGCATACAAAATGCAAAAGCTCTCTGCCCTTCCGTAATTTCATATGTGCTTTGGAGATGCTAGCACAGAATTTAGGTAAGGGTGGATGGGAGAAGAGCCCAAACAAACATCTACACAAATATTGCAGGGTCCTTCAGAAGAGAGTTTTCATTAGTGTTATTGTTACAACATGTGTAATGCTCCCAGAACTTTTCTCATAAATGAATGGTTACAAATACATAGCTATACATTTTAAAGCAAACTGCATCATTTCCAAGAAACAACAAGTATAATACTTTCTAAAAGCCTCTCTTCACCATTATGGGATCTGAAAAGTGATGTTTAACCTCTTTTAGTAAGAAAACAACAACAAAATATGCAATTTCTGCCTCAGGCTATAGCCAGCTTGCACTGCTCCGATCACTTAAAAAGACTTCAAAAGGGATCTCTGTGTTGCATGAGTATGTCTTACACCTGGAGAACAGCTGGCAAAATACTTCTATATTCTGCTTATCTCAGCTTCTGACTGAGATTGCAGGCTAGCAGGGAGTAGAGTGTGTTCTGATTAACCTGCCTGGTAAAGGCAGACCTGATAAAGGCCTTCATAACGTAAAGAAGGTCTAGCGGGAAAGCAACATTTGAACATGTGCTGCATCTCTGTCTATCACTGAACAAATTGCAAATAGTGTCTGGCTGAGCAGCTAGAACATCAGATCACTCGAATGAAAAACCTGCAAAGGGTTAAATAGTCAGCCTGAGATTTCCCAGTCATGATGATGATGATGCAGTGGAACAAGCACGCCAGGACTAGCTGACCAACACCATTGATGTGAAAGGGAAGAGGCTGATGTCCCATTAGCAACTATGGGAGACCCTGATAGGATGGGAAAGACAATGGTATGGGCTGAAAAATGCTGACATCTGTGCAAGTATCTTTGCATGAGTACGGCATTGGTCTGAAATCTGTCCTGCTGCAGATTACAGTAATCTTCATTCCCAAAGTAACTTTGTTTCACCATTATCTGAAGGAAATGACAAATATGTGTTTTTCTCCTATTGACAAAGTCTGCCACAATGTACATCTACAAAACAGGTCTCTGAATTGCAGGCACTAGTTGCCTGCAGGAGTCTAAATGCAATTGAGAGTGTCAGTCTTGTGTCCTGAATACTGACATCAAATCACTCGGGGCAACAACTCTTCCCCTATGCTGAATGTTCAGTCTTGAAGTTCCCTGCTTGTAAGCAGGAGATGACATGGCAGAGAATACTTTTCTATTGGGACCAACTCTTCTGTTTTTGTTTCTTTTTTGGGGGGAACTGACTCCTGCAAGCATTCTGTATTGGTTTTTTTGATCACTTGTGATTTTGAGGGGAGCTGGGAAGAAATACAGGGACACCTGGCACAAGGGCTTTATATTTATATATACACAC
>VZTQ01001953.1:275502-293327 GCA_013400755.1 Pelecanoides urinatrix | reverse complement strand
GGTCCACGATGGGAAGGGCCAGCTTGTCCCTCAACCCATGTCCTGTGGGACATCTGTGGCAGACGTATTTTGCACTTCATATTCTACTTTGGCTCTGTCACCACATTTTATCTTTCCATTTTGTATGCATTCCTGGGGGGGTGGAGGCCAGCTCCAGGTTGATGCCTGCGCTCTCTAACCTCATGTTCATAGAGGAAGCGTGGCACTAATCCCCACAATTAACTTCATTTTAGCGAAAAATGAAATAAAGGCCTTTACCCACTACGGCTACGGCCATACTGTGTGACTGCCCTGGTCCTTGAAAACACGCGTTGCCTTCAGGTTGAATGTTTAATTCAACGTCCTTCACTTCACAGTTTATGACTGAATAAAGTTGGAATGAAAAAGTACATGAGAGGACCTGGGGGTGGCCCCAGCAGGTGCCTCACAGCCCCATTTCATGGCATCCTATGACCGTAATTCCAACAAAAAACCTTTTATAGCTCCACTGGGGATACATCTCATGCCCAGGCAATGACTGTTTGAAGGCTCTATCAACACAGGGTCAAGAAAAGTTGTTGCATGGAATGGAAAAAACCCCATACAGATTGAATCTTCTCTGAGACATGCATATTTTCTCCAACCCTGCCTAAATCTGTAACAGGGAGGTAGTAAATCCTTTCCCCTGAGCTTGTAAAATGTACAGAATTGACCCTGAATTGAGTCACCCATGGGAAAGGGAGCAGTGAGGGAGGGCAAGAGGGAAATCCCCAGCGAGATGCACCTGCGCATCCCCAAGCACCACCCCTCTGCCTATATCGCACACAGGAACAGCCGTGGTTTAGATCTTGTTTCGATCTTTGCAGCACATGTTGATGGGGGAAAAAAATTAAAAGAGCTTAACGAACAAGGCCTGATGGTCTCGTTTCTAAAAAAAACCCAGTGAGCTGGACCTCTCTCTTGCAATGATCCAGCTGTGGGCACTGTATCACACTTAGTATTTTAAGAGAGGAAAAAACTGCAGGAAACCCAAGAACAGTTTGCTATTAAAACTTACATTTTTAGAACAGAAGCACCAGAGATAAAAAAGCCCAACCCGCAGCGTACCTGAGTAGAGACTGTCCCGAGTTCTTAGGAGAGAAGGAATGAAAAGCAACATTAAGTAGACAACGACAGCGAGACAGCAGCACCCCAGCCGTCTCCATGGTCACAGAGGATCAGCCAGAGGTTTGTCAGTCAGTTCACAAGCGGGAGCAGGGTAAACCCATCCTCAGGATGATCCGTTGCTAGATCTGCCACCATCTCTCTTACCCCTAGAGAGACTCTTCAACCGTTTTGACTATCTCCGTTTTGAGAACCATTTTGAGTATTTCCAAGGATGGAGACTCCACCACCTCTCTGGGCAACCTGTGCTTGTCAACCTCCTGGTGAAGAAGTATTTCTTGATGTTCAGAGGGAACCTCCATTGTTTCAGTTTGTGCCCATGGCTTCTGGTCCTGTCACGGGGTTCCATGGAGAAGATCCTGGCTCAGTCTTCTCTGCACCATCCCTTCAAGTATTTATAGACATTGATGAGATCCCCTGAACCTTCTCTTCTCAGGCTGAATAGTCCCAGCTCTCTCAGCCTTTCCTCATAGGAGAGATGCTCCAGTCCCTTCATCATCTTCGTGGCCCTTTGTTGGATTCTCTTCATCCCTTTTGTACTGGGGAACTCAAAACTGGACCCAGTACTCCAGGTGTATTATTAGTGCCGAGCAAAGGGGAAGGATCTCCCCCCTTGACCTGCTGGCAACACTTCTCCAAATGCAGCCCAGGACATTGTTCACCTTCTGCACCATGAGGAAACATTGCTGCCTCGTGGTCAACTTGGTGTTGAGGACCAAATGTTCATCCTGAGGGACATTTGGAAGCTGAATTGGACAGCACAGCTCTCAAAACATTAACTGTGAATTAACAATCTGGGTTCATTACACACCGGCTGTCTTTTGTGGCCACCACATATAGAAATAAGGGACACACCAGAAAGCCGATACAACCATCAAGCTGTTGAGGTCCCAGTTAGCATCACAACGCTGCTGTCAGCAAAAAAGATCCTAAACCACTCCTATTGCGCAGCCAGAGCCAACAAGACTGATAGAAAGCTACAGGCTGCGTATTACAATTACTGCACCCTGCGTTAAAGAGGAAAAAAGAGCAGGAGGGAGATTAGAGCTGGGGCTCCTGGATGCGTCCCTCAAGCTTTTGGTGTCCTGTCAGTGCAATCTGGAATCTGGCCAACCCAGTTCATAGCACTGACTCCCATAACGGCTTCCCACTGCCATGACAGCGTGTGCTTAACGACAGAGAACCCCCCGTTTGCAAATGTAAGTTATTTAACTTCAGAAATACCAGCTCCCACTCAGAGACCCTCATCCTTACTGCAGTCACAGCAGAAAATACAAGAGTGCTCATTCATTCCATTTTTGCCCTTGGAATTCTGTTACTGATCTTTGGCAAGATCTCAGAAGTGGATGCAAAGATGGGACAGTAAGTGCTAAAAGTGAGGTTAAAACACCCAATCATGTAGCAATAGTGCAGACTGCAAAAAAGAGGCAGCATAATGAGCTTACATGCTGTCCCTTTGCTCCATCTTTCTTCCAGTTTTGTTCTCACAAATGTATTTTTAAAGCATATTTGCAGCTCAAGACATCCAATTAATCTCACAGCTGAAAATAAGGGATGGTGGGTAAAAGTGCCAGAGTATTAGCGCTGGATAAGGGAAGTGCAGACAATTCAGGGACCCAGCTTTAGGTGTGGAGTCACATCCCAGACCTCAAGAAAAACCCTTGTCCTGATCCCTCTCTTAACCATACTGGTGCAGCTCACACCTTCTGGTTTTCTCACTCCAGAAATCCACGTGAAAATGTCTTACGCAGGGCGAGGCTGTGGTTTTCTTGTGCTCTTTGCAAACCTGAGGATAACTGCTCGTGTTTTGATTAGATGCTGGTCCTCAGCTTTGGAGGAAAGGGCTGGCAGGGAGAAAAGAACGTTGGGGGGGACTCTGAGGTAGGGCAGAGCTGCAGAGGAAGGAGGGTGGAAAGGAAAGGTAGAAGATGAGAATGAATTTGAGTGTAAATAATTCAGAGTCCAGGTCTGCTGGAAGTACGAACTATCACTCACTAAGGCCAGATACAGGATTTAACAAATCCAGACAGGCTGATGTGGATAGCTTGATACCAGACGCTGGAAGAGGTAAGAAAATAGAGAAGTGCAAGCTCAGTGCACCCAGACTCAGCTGCTTTCACCGATCACGAACTGCAGGGTTGATCCAAGCTCACGTTTTTGATGCCTCACTGCTCTGTGCCACCAGCCCAAGGCAGTGTCATTTGTAAAGCGCCATCTTCTTGCTCTGGTACATGTACATGTAGGCGTCGCAGAAGAGGCGCTTGGCCACTCCATCCATGTCCCGAGGTTGCTCCAGGGCCAGCACAGCCAGTGGCAAGTCCAGGTATTTGGCAACTTCGGGACACAGCGTTACAATGGGAATGTTGAAGCCGTTTTCATCACCTAACCCAGAAAGAAGGAGAAAAGTCCAAATCAGGTTCCAAGGGACAAGTACCTACAACTTAACCAGATACGATCACACTCCACAGTAACGTAGTGCCTTAGCTGAGAGATCTGGAGGCCAACAACAAAGTGGGGAAGGACAGGACGACGGTCCTTGCCCACACAGCAGCCAGTCCCAGCTGGCTCCACAACTCCCTTGTTTGAACACAGCCAGAGGACGAAAGCACTAGGAGGAACTCACACGTGCTTGGCCTGGCCATACTCTTCGCTGGGGTCTACTTAAATGGTCACTGTTGGAAGCAGGGTCCAGCCTAAATTGTGTAGGGGGCTTCAGACAAATAGGTGGACTGGCCAGCGCCTACACAACGAGCATTGCAGACCCTCGCAGCTGCCCACCGTGCAGCGCCTGGCTGTGATCAAAGCTCCAAGCCCGCCACGTCCTCACCATGCCTGTCAGCCATGCTGTCAAAGAACATCCAGTGTTCGTTCTCTGGGCCGTATTTCACAAAGGAGACGTAATGACTGGTCTCGATGCAGAGCACCGCAAAGAGCTCCATCTTCTCGCGAGGGACCTGCTGGCTGCCCCAGGGGCTCCGGCTGTGAAACTCTTCTGGGACGTGCAGCCTAGTTGGCTTGTGCGTTTTGCGTCGGTAGTGGGAGTGAACCTGAGGAGAGATGACGGGGCGGCACTGCTGAACGGGCAGAACTGAACCTGGCCTGCCAGAAAGAGGAGTGGGCAGGGGTCAGACCCCCAGTTTATTCCCCCCTGATCTGAATCCCATGGTCCCTGCATGCCAGGGAACGGCATTGTGTCAACAGGCTGGCAGCAAGAAGCCGAGATGGGAGCCTGCCACCCTCCAAGAAAGAATCATAGAATCACTAAGGTTGGAAAAGACCTCTAAGATCATCGAGTCCAACCGTCAACCCAACCCCCCCATGCCCACTAAACCATGTCCCCAAGCGCCTCATCTACACGTCTTTTAAATCCCTCCAGGGATGGGGACTCCACCACTGCCCTGGGCAGCCTGTGCCAAGGCCTGACCACTCTTTCAGGAAAGAATTTTTTCCTAATGTCCAACCTAAACCTCCCCTGGCACAACTTGAGGCCGTTTCCTCTCGTCCTATCGCTGTTACTTGGGAGAAGAGACCGACCCCCCCTCGCTCCAACCTCCCTTCAGGCAGTTGCAGAGCGCGATGAGGTCTCCCCTCAGCCTCCTCTTCTCCAGGCTGAACACCCCCAGTTCCCTCAGCCGCTCCCCATCAGACTTGTGCTCCAGGCCCTTCCCCAGCTCCGTTGCCCTTCTCTGGACACGCTCCAGCCCCTCAATGTCCTTGTCGTGAGGGGCCCAAAGGCCAGAAAGCTATAGGAATGCTCCTGGTGAGACAGCGTGTAGGACCCAGCACTCAGTCCGTGCAAGATCAGTGCTTATTTAGGCTCTATGTAAGCAGAGGGTTCAATAACATGTGGCGTCTAACCCTGCCCACGCAGCTGATGGGGAAAGCAGGGGAAACATGGGTATTTTGGGGGGTTCAATCTGCTGTCAGCCACCAAGGCAGCTTTCACGAGCAGCCAAAGAAAATGAATACCTGTCTGGAGCAGGAGCTGCAGAACTGCTTCAGGCCCGTAGCTGCGAATACCTTGTCTTTGAAACACTCCGAACACTCCAGCGTGGCAATGTCGCCGCATACACAGCACTCCCTGGGACCTGCAGGACACAACAGGATGCGTCTTCTCCAGATCTCACCTGATATCCAACTTGTCCTGCCAAAACTGGTGTTCAGGGAAGAAAAAATCACACCATGATCCCACCTTACATCTGCGCACAACACAAAAGAGGCGAGACCTGTCACCTGGCTGCTCACAGTCCCAGCCAGCAGCTTTACCGTTGCCCAACAACTTACTGTCAAGCAGCAGATCTGTTATATCCAGCTCCAAGGAAGGAATGATTTTGCTGAACATTTTATATTCCTTCCCAAAACGCGGCATTTGGATAATGAAGCAAGATGGGATCTGGGAAAAGAAAAGCAAACCAGTCACTCTGCCAGAAGAGACAAGCCCCAGAGACTCCTCTCTCCATATTGCTGCTGGGAGTAAAGACTTTCTGCTCCAGTTATTCACGAGACAAAACGATGACAGGGAAAGCAGAGCCCTCTTCCCAGGTCATGTTCAGATTCCCCAAGACCTCTCTCTTGTGGCTGTATCCTGCTGTTTTGCAGTGTCGGATATAAAACATGCTAGACCGACCGCAGACTCACTGGCAGGCACAGGTACATTGGAGGAAGCAAGAAAGAGGCAGCAGATAGCAGCGTAGGCGGAAGGTAGCTGGGCTCACCTCCACTAGCTTCAAATCGGAGGACAGGAAGGAGTGTTCCACTAACTGCTGCACGTCAGGAACCACCAGATCCTCCTGTTTGTCCATAAATATCTGGTAACAGTAACAGTCCTGCTCCTTCTGGCCTCCTGACCTGCAAGGAGTGGTCACGGGGCTTGTATATGTGGTGCCACAAACATCTGAGCTCCCGGAGGACATATGGGTTTTGTCCTGCAAGAGCTTCTGGGCCCAAGGCACCACGGGCTGCTTGGTGCAACACTGACGTGAAGCGCTTTTTCCACCCAGAAATACAAAATACATGTCATGAGAGGAGGACACAAGTACCATCTTCAGTCTCATTATCCAGCCATAGCATCACATCCTGCTCCTACAAGTAAAACTCAGTTTCCCCTCGTCGATGTAAATATTAAAAGACATTTCAGTATTTTTTAAAATCAACTGCACTGTGACACAATCAGCAAACTCCTTCTCAGATGAAAGATCTATTTATAACTGTACATACAAAAGCCAGAGAGCAAAACTCAGTGCATTCAAAAGATGAGTTGTGTGCAGAAGATCTCCCACAACCCCTACGTCCCTGAGCTAGCAGAGAAAGGATTTCCTTCAGATGACCCTCTGCAGGGGAGCTGCAGTACAGAGTCTCCTTTGTGCTCAGCCTTTCCGAGCACTTCACGATCTACGGCTTGACTGACGTCTCAACAAAGGAGCACAGAAACCGAACAATCCCCTTCTATGCTCCTCAACAGCACAGTTATTTTTGGCTTCCTTCAGCCTCTCATCCTCTTTGTAGAGTCCTGAAAAACTGGGACTGCATCCATGGACTGCCTGTTTGAGAGGCTGCAGGACCTGAGCCAGCCTGACAGTCTGGACACATCCCAAACGCATCCAAAGGCCGTCAAATACTGCTGGATCTGCACTGAAGTTGGACACTACGTTTCTCAAACCACTGCTGGCTCTCCCTGAGGATAAGACAAGTTCTTAATCATCATTTTCTGAAGGTGGCACCTCCAGGGAGAGTTTAGAAGTGTCTTTTCGTGGACGCGTCACCTGGGACAAGATCACAACAAGCAGGATCACACGGGCAGCAGAAAGGAGCTGCACACAACTCACCGAGCTGAGCCTCCAAAGCCTCCATGAAAAGGTGTAAGCAACACCCGGTGATCGTGAGCTGGATAACTAACGAGCCTGGCCTGGGTAAATTGTATCGCTTAGATATGGAAACTTACTGCAGTTTCAAGAGCGGCTCTATTCCCAGGATCTGATGCATGATGAGATTGAGGAACTCCTCAGGATCTGGAAGGTCAGAGAAAAGCATGGGTCACACCACGCCAGGAACGCTGCCTTGCCTCACCGCATCCAGAAGGCAAAAGCTGCCAGATAAACATGAGCCAGCATTTCGCGAACCTGGAATCTCCTCTTTTACTCTAGGTAAGGTGACAACTGGGCTGAAAGCTGAGAGCACTTGGTTAATGCATAAATGCTAGGGTGAGCATGAAAAAAAGCAAGCCAGCCCTCAGATACTGCACTCTTACAAGCCAGGCCATCACAGCAACACTATCTCAGAGACCTTAACGGACAGTTACGGCTAACACCAAAAGTATAAACTCAAAGTGAAATCTGGGACAGCTATGGAAATTCAAGAAACTGAACAGTTAAACTATCCCTGGCTAAAATAAATATGCAACAGTACAAAACACAAGTGCTGTTCACTGACAAGATACCTGCTGTTTCTGGAAGAATCAATGCCACTAGTTTAGTACTTAGAGATTTTTGCAGTGATGTTTGGCATTGGTGTAATCCGTTTCCTTGTTGTAAACTTCATGGAGCTTTGCTGTGCATGGATGGGAACGTGGTGATTGCAACTGGAGATTGGTGGGTTTCTGCTGTAGGTGTTTTCTGTCTTATTTTAACCAGACTACAGTCTTTGAGAAACCTCAAATAACTTATCAGAACTCAAAGACAAGTTGATCTTGGCAAAATGATAAATCAAGCTGGATTCTAGCAGGGACATCAGGGATGGACTTATCAGGCTATAACTCAAAGTATAAAGGTCAAGGAAATTTCCCTTGTTTAAATTCTGTTCACATAGATCTTCCTCTCCCCTCCAGGCAACAGCTACCACCAGGTAGAGACCCAGCAATTCCTATCTTTCCATCAGACTTCAAGACAAATTTCAGTTGAAAAGCCTGTAGAGTTTTAAAAGCTGAAAGTATTTTACATGTGAATTCTTACATAAATGAACAGCACAGCAGGCATACTAACGCACGTGCCTGGGAGAAGCATACAATTAAGCTGTCAGCCTGGATGAGGCAGCGCACAGCGAAGCGGCCCGGGGAAGGCTGCAGAGAGCACGTTACCTTTCTCAGCGTTGGTAAAGCTTGAACACTGGCCCTTTTCAGTTAGCTGCTCCCTAAGGTGCATCACACTCCTAGCCCTGACGAAGCCAGTCCTAGAAACAAGAAGCAGCTGCAGACAATCTCTCCAGTGTATTTAAAAATCACAGAATCATTGAATGGTTTGGGTTAGAAGGCACTTTTTAAAGATCATCTAGTCCAACCCCCCTGCCATGGGCAGGGACATCTTCAACTAGATCAGGTTGCTCAGAGCCCCGTCCAACCTGACCTGGAATGTTCCCAGGGATGGGGCATCTACCACCTCTCTGGGCAACCTGGGCCAGGGTTTCACCACCCTCATCGTAAAAAATTTCTTCCTTATGTCCAATCTAAAGTTACCGTCTTTTAGTTTAAAACCGCTGACCCTTGTCCTGCCACTACAGGCCCTGGTAAAAAGCCTCTCTCCATCTTCCTTATAAGCCCCCTTTCTATATTGAAAGGCCACAAGAAGGTCTCCCTAGACCCTTCTCCAGGCTGAACAACCCCAACTCTCTCAGCCTTTCCTCACAGCAGAGCTGTTCCAGCCCTTGGACCATTTCCGTGGCCTCCTCTGGACCCGCTCCAGCAGGTCCATGTCTGTGGGGTGCTGAGGACCCCCGAGCTGGACGCAGTGCTCCAGGGGGGTCTCATCGGAGCGGAGCAGAGGGGGGGAATCCCCTCCCTCGACCTGCTGCCCACGCTGCTTTGGATGTGGCCCAGGAGATGCTTGGCTTTCTGGACTGCCAGCGCACGTTGCCAGCTCATGGCCAATTTTTCATCCTCAAATCCTTCTCTGCAGGGCTGCTCTCAATCAAATCTCAGCATCACAGAACACCCCAGGGTTGTATTTCTGCAGACAGTGCCAGGACGCTGGTCCTCAAGGAAGATTCTAATGTCTTACGTTCAATCAGCTCTCCATGCCTCTCTTCCACACCTCTCTAGGGAGTATGAGGAAATAACCTGGTATCTTGGATAGAAATTCCAGAGAATTTCGGTCTCATGCCATGGTCTACCCTCATCCAGCCTGGCACTGCATACTGCCTTTGGGACTAACTGCTGATGAAAGCAATGCCATTGCTTCATCAGCTCCAGGGTTCCTCCATGGAGGTGATCTCAACCCCAGGAATCCCCCTTTCATCCTTTCACCGAGAACTACAGCTCACAAGCCTTCCTTCTGAGCAGGAGAGACTCATGCACACGCAGAAGGAGTCATGACAGCATTGCAACCTGGGGAAGGGAACAACTGGAAGAGAAACCTGATATGAAGACCTTTGGATGTGGCTGGCAGGAGAAACCTTCCAGGTAACCCTTTCCCTCGGTGGTAGGTACCATCCGGCAGGGCAGCAGAGAAGGCAAATGGATGACTTCCAGGATTCCCACATAATATACTCACTTTCGGAGGGGATTAACAATCTCATCCCGCAGAATGCTCTGGACGTTCCTGTCACACAGTAGGAAGGGTTTGAAGAGCATGGAGTCCAGCACGGACGTACAGGAGAAGAGGCTGTGAAAAAAAGTGTGCTGCGTAAGCCTGATGGGTTTAGTTGGAACCAAACCCTTGTGCCTGGCAAGTTGGTGGCTTTTATTTTCAACAGTCTGTGCATGCAGTTACAGAAAGGTGAGTGACAGCGCATCTCCGCAATGAGATAAACCTCATCTGGTTTAATGAACACTGGTAGTAAGCAAGGAAACAGCTCAGAGAGAATGAAATCTCATACTTTGCAGCCAAAACCGCTCATGGGGGGGGCACCACTGAGTCTTTTCCTCTCCAAACAGTGCACAGTGAAGCTGGGACCTCCTGGGCCGTTTCTTTGAAATGTTTCCAGCCATTACCTCCAGTGACAGAGTCAGCACGGTCCAAGTCCAGAGAGCTATGATCTCTCACTGCCCTGCATGACAGACACACGGGTACCTTAGGTACTCACGAGGGATACTTCAGGGCCTGAGAACGTACCAGATTAGGAAGGAGATCAAAAAGCAGCAAGCATTGAGGCTGCGTCTCTGCACAGTTATATTCTCTCTATACCGGGCAAATTTCCAGCCACCTTGGAAGTCCAGGGAAGTGCTGCAGTTTAAGGCTCTGCACTAAAAAAGCACTCCTTTTATAAAACGGCAACACCCAAGCTCCTTACCTGAAGAGAGCTGCGTCCATATAGCAGGAATTACAGTGGCCTTGGATCCCCTTCATCCGCCCTCGCAGGACACGCACCGCTGCCTCGTTGCTGAGGGGAGGAAAACTGTCTGAAGCTTGTGGAAGAACTTCCTGCCCTCCTGCAAAAGAAAGAACAGAAGCAAATCCCTTTAGCTTCCCACCTCGTCTGGATCAGCTCTGCCCTTCCCCGATGCCCCAGAGGTCTGCTCCGCTCAGAAGTCAGCACCACGCTCTCCTGCGCTGCTCCTGCTGGGACTCAACTACGCTGGGATGAAGACTTATCTCTTGAGTAATTCATCTGCTGGAAATGGAGACAAAACCAAACCATCTCTTCTTGACCACAGACATGCCCTAGCAATCCATACTGCCTTTGCCATCGTTACGCCAAGTATAACGAAGACAAAAAGAGCTACAAATGCTGTGTTATGTGCAAGCTTGGGATCTCTCTGTTGACAGACCCACGACCCCAGTAGCAAGGGAACAAATGGGCAACTGTGCTTTAATAGCCTCATCCCACTGGCCAGTCGTCTCCTTAAGCTTCAAAGGTGGCTTTCTCAGTCTGGTCTTTTCTGGTTTCTTCAGCGTTCTCCCCTTGTAATTCAATCCCCTCTCTTCAGCATATCCTTAAGACATTGTTCCTTGTCCCTACGCTCAGTTTTTGGGCAGTCCCTACAGGAATCGTGTCTTCTCGTTTACAGTGATCTCATTTACAATTTCTAAATGGGTCGTTCACACTGTCTTCTCTGCTCTGGAGGAATTTCTTCCTGTTCAAATGAAAATACTGACCTGTTCTTCCCCGCATCTTCTTGTGAATATCTTATTGTCACATCAAGTTCTACGTTAAAATTGATTTAATCCTCTCTCCCTTTCCAAGCTCCCTCTTCTTTCTCAGCCCCCAGGTACAACACCGTTATCACCCGACATCCTGGCCATGGGTCTGAGTTACCCCTCCAATTCTTCAGAGCCGTGTGCTTGGTCTGTGTTTGCATAACATTTAAGATACGGTAGCTTGGCCAAGCCCTATAACTAAAAAACTTGTCCACATTCAAATCTCAATTACACAGGGCCATTTCTTCTGCCCTGAAAACCACAGGCAGAAGAGCTCTGCCTTGCTCGCAGCGTTCACAATGCCTTGCAAAGACTTGCTCTGGACTCCTATCCTCTGTCACCCCCCAACATTTCCTGCCAGCTTCCCCTTCTCCAACACATCCATGCCACCGAGGCCTCATTTTTAGAGCCTCTCACAATATGTTGCCCTATATTCAATGCCCTAGTCTACGTTATCCCTGTATTAAATTACTTACCATCTCTCACACTTGTGGGGCATTCCCTATACATACCACCACGGCAACCTCAGCGTCCTTAAAACTGACATTTTTTGGAACACTCAGAGAAAGCAAAGAATATTAAACCACCGATTAAGACACTGCGCACGAGGCTTCTCCGTAGCGTGCCTTGTCCCAGCACGGCACCGTCTCCTCTCTCCCCAGAGAACTTACTATAATCCACGAGGCTCAGGTCACTGTTGCGCGAACACTGGAAGCGAACGTCGGGCTGGCAGGATTGCAGCTTCACGAAGAGGCCGCGCTTTGGAGCGCAGTGGAAGTAGTATTTGCCCAGCCATTCGCCAGCAGTCACCCCCTTATCCTCATCCTGGGAAAAGAGCATTGAGGAATAACATGAGAGCGGGGCTTTTCACAAATTAGTGCAATCCCCCATACAGCCATTTAATATCTTAAGAGTTGTGTACAGGTTTGGTCCCATTTTGTGGACTGTTTTCATTTATTCTGGTTATGTTTTGAACTTATTGATGCCGTTTGTAGGATTCATGATTATTCCATCCCGCATTCCAGTAACGTTGCTCTTGAAAAGAGCAAACCAACCCTCGTAATCACGCCGCAGGCTCTCCTCCCTAAGGAAGGGCACAATTGTGTGCTTGCCCTCACAGTTCACACTTTGACACGTCAGAGGCCCAGGTCAAGCTGTGAGATACGCATCCACAAGCTGAAGGTCTTCGAAGAGAAGAGAAAAGCAACCCAGACCTCCCTGTTCTGATATACAATCTCACAGCAGGAAATATTTTGCTCCTTACCAGTTCAACTCCTGCCATTTTGTGCTTAATTTGGGGCAGGTAGCCCAACCAGCGGATGATTCCCGAAACCTGATTTCCCTTGTCCAAGGTGATCTGGACCATGGAGTTCACCTCCAGGCATGAATTCCCACTTTCACACTCTTCACCGCTCTCGCTTATCTCTCGTTTTATTTGGTTTGGGTGTCCCAAGCCCATGTCGGATTCAAACGGTGAAAATAAACCTAGTGGGCAATACAAAATGTCAGGTGAGGTAGGAAGTCAACACCTAATGACAGACACCTCTGGATCTCAGCTAATACCAGGTCTATTTTGAAATTATAGACCACACAGACAAGCATGAAGCTGAGCACCAGAGACACAAGGTGTAATTCTCAGGACATGTTTCAGTGATACGGCCAAGCTGGTCTAACAGGCTGAGAGGGGATGATCCTGCTCCTTGTTTCCTCTCACTGGCCCTGGAGCTAATCCAGCTCTTCACAGAGCCGCCTCAGACTACTGAAAAAGGCAGCAGGGGGGCTATTTCCAAATTATTTTTCTGCCTTCAGTGAGATGAATCAACTCAGTGAAGAGTCTAATGACACCTCCCCTCGGGCTGGCCCCGACGGCTGCACGGTGTCTTCTGATGGCAACAGAAGATTCCACTAATTTCTTGTCTTATCCAATGACTCACACCATCGCTGCTGGCATCTGTGCCTTTCCGAGTTCGTCTGGCATCAGGATGAGGCTCCTG
This sequence comes from Pelecanoides urinatrix, assembly GCA_013400755.1. NCBI lineage: Eukaryota > Metazoa > Chordata > Aves > Procellariiformes > Procellariidae > Pelecanoides > Pelecanoides urinatrix. Next base: position 280,123 of record VZTQ01001953.1, on the reverse strand, counting down.
CTCCACCTTCTACAGCTAAATTAAAGACTTTTATTCCCTAGGAAATACTTCTGCACTGCAATCAGACCCTCTCTTCTTCTTCCTGATAAATGAGGAGGCTCAGCTTTAGTTGCCTAATGCAGAGAACCAGAACTTGAAACTTTTCTATGGACCTTCTCTGCCTCCTGAACGACTTAGCTGGGACTAGCTGAAGCTTTTGTTGGACTTTCAGCTCATCAGCACCCTGCAGAGAAGAAATAAATGCTAAATCCCCACACAGGGCAGATATATCTGATGATAACCTACTTTGCAAGCTTTCCTTCACAACAGAGTCCAAGGGGATTTCTCTGAAAATGTCAGTTGTTCCTTCTTCTTCCTGAAAGGAGAGAAAAATCTATCAGCTAAATGCTTTATCAGACATAGGACATTCCCGGAATACAAACAATTTTTCAAACAGGCCTGAAAAGTTTGCACATAAGTTCATGTCCCTTTTGGGCATTCCTTCTAATTCTCTTTAATGTCCCACCATAATATAGTTTTTAAAAAAAAATCCCCCAAAACCAAGAAAAGGCAGCAAGACTCCTCTTACCGGACAAACTTTAACGAACCATTGGGTTCCCTCCCTGTAAACTGCCATCGCTATTCCTTTTGTGAGGACCTCGTCCACGTAGAAGCTAACTGCATCTCCCACTTTCACAGGAACCCCCTCCTCCGGGTCCGGTTTTGGCTTCTGTTTCACATAATCATCGTCCGGCACGGGAGTAAACTGGACTCTGCTAAACGGCAGGAAGATCCCACAGTTCCGCTTACACTTGAAATACTCGGTGCCGTGATAAGATCCATCGCTGCGCCCTCTGTTTTCACCCTCGCCCTGAAAACACACCAGAAAGGCAGGTTACATATACGAACATAAAGGGAAAACAAGCAACTTACTTTCTTGGCCACTTTACCTGTAACTCCACCCCGAAGAAGAACGGAGACAGCACAGCTGAAGTGTTTTTGTAAATGCTCCCGATGTAGCGGATGATACCAGGGAAATGTTGCCGGTCAACCTCCACCATCACTTTTTGGCCTGGCACGGCCCGCAGAGCTGCTTCAAGGCTCAGCCTTTCCAAGAAATAGTTCAAACGTTCGTTGTGGCTGCTGATGGCCAGGAGGAAAACGGCCGACTCCTCGCGCACAGGCTGGAGGATTTCTACGTTTATCGTGACGGTGGAGCTGTCATCCAGCATGATGACTTTCAAGAAGCAAGCCGGGGGCCTGTTGTCGGAGAAGTTGCGCAGGTAACTTCTCTCGCTGCAGAAACACATGTTCCCGGCTTGGAAGTACTTGCTGCCATAGGCACAGTCTTCTGTCAGGATGTAATAGCAGTTTCCGTCCCCTGCTGAAGGCAGGAGGCTGGTCATCGTCATTCCCCTGGGTTGTGAGAAAGGAGAGAGTCACACCAGTGAAGATACACGCACGACAGCACGGGAGCTCAGAAGAATTCGGGTCGGAAGAAGTCTCGAGCCCAACCCCACGCTCAAAGCAGGTTGCTCACCCAGTTGAGTTTTGAGCATCTCCAACGACAGAGATCCCACAGCCTCCCTGGGTCCCTTCTTCCAGTCTTTGATCACCCTCATGGTGGAAAAGAAAAAAATTCCATCTAACCAAGGTTTCCCACGTTCCCGCTTGTCCCTGTTGCCTCCTGGGAATCCATGGGACGAATCTGGCTCCATCTTCTCTACGAAACCCTCCCAGTAAGAAGTTGCACAGAGCAGCATCTCGTCTGTCCTGTTCTGTACAACACTGTACAGCCAGAACGGCCTCGTTAGATTCCACTCCTGCTTTTTTTTCATACTTACTTGCAGGAGTGGGGCAAAGGCTAAATTCTGCCTTTAAAAAAATTCTCTAAAAAGGGAGTTCTAGTCTGCAATTACAGCTCTTTGACGTTGTGTTAAAACACATTAATATTCAAAACATACGCAAAGCACAGCACCTACCATATTACTATGCTGAGGCACTAAAGATCACCATCTTTCAAAACAAATTATTAAAAAAAAAATTAAGATATCTGGAATCAGAAGTACTTTTTTTGCAGTGGTTACATTCTAGCTCAATTCTAAGTTTTCATGCAATTTACCCCTCCGCATCTCATTTTGATGATATCACACACAGCCAGGACCCAGATTTTTGTCACAACATAAGAAAAGGGGTGAATATAGAAACTTCTTCCTGCAGGTGGACAGGACTGGTTGGCCCAACCTGGCCAATACACAAAAAATAAGAGACGTGCCCGTTTCTAGGCCATGGAGGAAATTAAGGAAGAAAAAAAGATGACTCCGCTACGGGCAACCTGGTAGAAGTTTCTTAAGACTTGAAAGTGGAGAGAGGAGGAATGGAGCAGATGCAATTAAGGGAAGTAGAAACACACTCGGGGCATTGCGGCAGGAAGCACAAATGCAGCTGTTCGCAAGAAAAATAAACGGGTGGGCTGGGAGGAAAACGTAGGCAGAGCTTGAACAGAAAGGCTGGACGGAGCTCAGCAAGGAGGAGGGCAGCATTTCTGGGGACTTCACTGGAGATTAATATCAAGAGAGCTCATTTTTTAAAGTGTTAGGAAAAGATAAATCACTGCGTGTGCTGGAAAAAAAATCACCCGATGCCTGATCAGATCCTGGAGCCTTTCTTGTATTTGGGCTCATCATGGCAGCTCCCTACAGGAGCCGTCTCCATTTCAGTCTTATTTTTTTTAATGTTAGCAGGCAGGAAGATAGCTCGGAGACCTGATCCAAACGCTGCTGTACTGCTTTTGGGCAACGCTCGCTTGCTGCGGCTGAAGGTCTGGTCTCAAAACGGAATAACCCCCTCAGAAAACCATGGGTCTCCTCAAGCAGCATCCACCTGGGACTGCCAACGCGGCTAATTTCACACCTATTGCCAGAGATTCGAGAACCAGATGCGCGGCGCCGAGGCAGGGCCCTGCCACGGTGGTGCAAACCACGCTCACGCTCTTCCTTCTTTCTACCGAGGGACTCCTGCCAGCAGAACACCAAATCTGCAGGGAACCCAGCGCAATTCACTCCGGGATGAGCACCTCGAAGTCACGGGGCACTACGGGGAGCGGCCGTCCGAGGGTGAGCCCCCCTGCTTTGCAATAAGGAAGTTGGGAGGTGAGAGCAGGCTGTGGAAGCAGAAGAAATCCCGTGGCGCGCAGCAGTTTTCTTATTTGCCATCCACGCAACTCGCTGCTGACGTTTTAGAACTCTGCCGGTGGGGCAAAGGCTTGAAATTCTGTGATTTTTTAAAAGGATAGAATTAAAGAATAACATTCTGTGTCCCAAACCCCCTATTCAATCTTCCATTTTCAGAACCTCAGTTGTTTTTTTTTTTAAAAGTTCTCTCTCCACAAGAAATACGATAAACCTCACTGTGCTTTAAATGGTGCCAAAAGAAGAAAATCAGAATAAACCGTTTTCCTCATCAAAAACAAAAACCCCAGAATAAACCGTTTTCCTCATCAAAAAACCCCAGAATAAACCGTTTTCCTCATCAAAAAAACCCAGAATAAACCGTTTTCCTCATCAAAAAACCCTAGAATAAACCGTTTTCCTCATCAAAAAACCCAGAATAAACCATTTNGGGGGGGGGGATGCACTGCCCCGCCCCCTGCTGGGCGGTAGGTGGGGCGGGAGGGTCCGCGCGGGCTCCGGTGTCGCCGTGGTCCTGTGTCCCGTGTCCCCAGAGCCCCGTGTCCCCATGGCCCTGTGACCCTGCATCCCCGTAGCCGNACCATTTTCCTCATCAAAAAACTACAATAAACCATCTCTTTAACAACAGAATATGAGCAATTCCCTTCCAGGTTAATAGAAATAAAAGCAAAACCAGGCCAATGTGCGATATTTGGGCTTGTGGCGTTTTAAACGGCGCTGAAACCTGATGGATTACACCGAGGGGAAGCTGGAAAGCGCCAGAGAATTAAAATTAAAGCAGTAAATTGAGGCTGGGGTGGGGGAAGGTTCTCCCCTGAGGTACCCGGGAGGGGAGGGGGACACACACACACACGATGGCGTCCCCACAGAGCAGGCCCGGCGGGGGGCCCCGCAGGGGACGAGGCGGCCCAGGGGGAAGCGGGGGGGAGGCTCCGCTGTGGGGCGACGGCCGAGGAGGGGAGGCCGAGGGGGGGGATCCCGGCGCGGCCCCCCGTGACCCCCCGCTCTCACCGTCTCCCGCGGCTGCTGCCCCGGCCCCGCNCCCTGTGACCCTGCGTCCCCGTAGCCGTGTGTCCCCATGGCTGTGTGTCCCTATGGCCCTGCGTCCCCATGTCCCTATAGATCCTGTGTCCCCATAAACATGTGTCCCCATGGCTGTGTGCCCCTATGGCCCTGTGTCCCCATGTCCCCATAGTCCCTGTGTCCCCAGAGACCTGTGTCCCCATAGTCGTGTGTCCCCATGGCTGTGTGTCCTCATGGCCCTGTGTCCCCACGTCCCCATGTCCCCATAGTCCCTGTGTCCCCATTACCCCTGTGTCCCCAGAGCCCTGTGTTCCCATGTTCCCATAGTCCCTGTGTCCCCATAGCCGCCTGTCCCCATAGCACTGTGTCCCCATGTCCCCATAGTTCCTGTGTCCTCATAGCTGTGTGTCCCCATGGCCCTGTGTCCC
>VZTQ01001953.1:237544-273575 GCA_013400755.1 Pelecanoides urinatrix | reverse complement strand
CCCATAGCACTGTGTCCCCATGTCCCCATAGTCCATCTGTCCCCATAGCACTGTGGACCCATAGCACTGTGTCCCCATGTCCCCATAGTTCCTGTGTCCTCATAGCTGTGTGTCCCCATGGCCCTGTGTCCCCAGAGCCCTGTGTCCCATGTCCCCAGAGCCCTGTGTCCCCAGAGCCCTGTGTCCCCAGAGCTCTGTGTCCCTGCATCCCCATAGTCCCTGTGTCCCCAGAGCTCTATGTCCCCATGTCCCCATAGTCCCTGTGTCCCCATAGCTGTCTGTCCCCATAGCACTGTGTCCCCATGTCCCCATAGTCCCTGTGTCCCCAGAGCCCTGTGTCCCCATAGCACTGTGTCCCCATGTCCCCATAGTTCCTGTGTCCTCATAGCTGTGTGTCCCCATGGCCCTCTGTCCCCATTACCCCTGTGTCCCATGTCCCCATAGCCCTGTGTCCCCATAGCTGTGTGTCCTCATGGCCCTGTGTCCCATGTCCCCATAGCTCTGTGTCCCCAGAGCCCTCTGTCCCCATGGCCCCGTGTCCCCATGACCCTGTGTCCTGCATCCCCACGGTGCTGTGTCCATTGTCCCTGTCCCCCCGCACCCCTGCGCCCTGTGTCCCATGGCCTGTGTCCCGTGTCCCCTCCCTGGGTGTCCCTGCCCGCCGCAGCACACACATCCCAGCCCCAAAACCATGCACCGCCTGCATGTCCCCACCACTGCTGTGACACATCACGGGGACAAGTGTGACACACTGAGCTCAGGGGTCCAGGACCACCGAGCCACCGCCCTGGGGACATCACCCACCCCAGGGACATGGGTGCTGTGGGCAGAGCTGGGGGGGGACCAGACCACGGCGACGGCGTATAAATATTGGCTAAATAGATTTATTTTCATACAAAGAATACACAGAACCCCCCGCCAGGACGCCCCGATCCCGGGGGACACCCCCAGATGTCCCCAGCCACCACTCCGCCGAGCACCACCTCCGTCGGCTTTACCGGCAGGATCTGTCCCTGTCCCCAGGGTTTGGTGCCAACGCTGGTGTCACCTCGGGGACATCCCTGTCCCCTCTGGGGCCACCTTGGTGCTCGTGTCTGCCTGGTGCCTGCTCAGGGCACTTTGTCACCAGCCACCATGCCCTGTGGGACACCCCCAGACCTGGTCCCCTGCTCCCTCATGCCTGTTCCAGGGGCATTTCTGGACATCTTGGGGTCCCCCCCCGTGCCCTAATACTGCGGCTGGTACAGACCCCCCCCCCCCCCCGCGCCATATGTACACGCTGGATAAAAGAAGAAAATACAGATATTTATAGTGGGGGGGGCAAAATGCCCCCCTACCCCCCCCGAAAGTGTCCCCTGCGTCCCCATCCTGGTGCCTCACTGCCAGCTGGTTCTGTCCCCAGGATGGAGGTGGCTGGTCCTGCCCCATCATGGGCCAGCTGGGCACCCGTGCCTCAGTTTCCCCATCGGTTGTGGGGCTCATCGCCCCTCTCTGCCATGGGGTGATGGGACATGGAGGACATGGGGTGAAAGGGAGCTGCGGTGGCCACCCCTTGGTCACAGGGACATGGCCACCAGCCCCAGGGGACATGGGACGAAGCCGGAGGTGCTCCAGATTTACGCCAGAGCATCCCACCTCCTGCCTCGCCCCGACGGAGAAATGTCACAGGCAGAACTACCCGAAGTCCCCTTTCGTCCCCAGATTTGTCACAACCGTTATCGCCCAGGTCCGGGCATTGGGCTGGGTTCTGGATCTGGCCACCCCACCTCCCTTTGCAGCAGGAGAGGAGGTGGCAGGAGGGGTCCGCAGTTCGGCTGTCAGGCTCACGTCCATCCATCTCAGCTGCGTTTGGTGACCATTTGCCGGTCCCTCTTCTTCTTCTCCATCAACCTGGTGGGGAGCAAGGTGGTGGCCTTAGGGACCCTCCTAAAAGGGACCTCCTGAAGGCACGGGGAGGGGACACTCACTTGCGGTTGCGGACTTCGGTGAGCTCCATGAGCCGCTCCTGGGCCGCCCGTAACTCGTCGAGGCGCTGCTGGTAGCGGGAGTCGCAGCCGTTGGTGCGTTCATAGCTGGAGACCTGGCTGGAAAGCTCGCTGGCACGGTCCCGTAGCTGCTGAATGGATGAGTAGAGATTCTCCTCGTCTTCTTCCTGCTCCAACACAAGAGTATGAGGCTGGTGGGGTGGACAGGACACCCCAGGGTGCTGTTGCTCCCTTGCTCCAGCTGGGGAAACTGAGGCATGGGCTTCCTTGAGCTGTCCAGGCCACCTGCCTTGGCGTTGATGATCTCGATGTGGATGAGGAGGGAAGCGAGCTCCAGGTCCTCGGTGTAGCTGTTCTTCAACGGCACTGACCGGTAGCCTGGACACAACACCACAACACGAGCTCAGCCCCATGACAGGGTCTGAGCCCCTCACCATCGCCAGATCCCCAAGGAGATGATGATGATGATGATGATTGCAGGGGGGTTGGACTAGATGACCTTTAAAGGTCACTTCCAACCCAAACCATTCGATGATTTTATGATTCTAAGATGATGATGATGGTGTGGATGGAGGGACCATACCTGTTTTGAGGCCCTTGACGGGGAAAGTGGCTTGTGCCAAGAAGTTGGGGTCGCTGAACATGTCCTCCTCATACACCACGAAGCGGAGGAAGGCAAACTCAGGGTTGTTGATGTCAAAGACGAACTGCTTGAAGAGCCAGACGGGGTTGAAGCCGTTGTCAGCTGGCGAGGAGAGAGCGGGGAGGGTCAGAGCGGGGCTGGACACATGGACATCACCGGCACAGCACCAGCATGTTCATGGGAGATGCCTGTCCTCTTCACTCCTCCATGAAACCCAGCCCCATCATCCACATGTCCAAGAGGACCCCAAAGGGCACAGTTAGGGTCGTCCTGGCACCCCTGCCTGTCCCTGGGCTGCAGGGGTGGGGTGGGAACGTCACCCATGTGGACCCTCACCTACGACGTCTGTCTTGTTCTTGCTGTTGTCGTACTCAGAGCCGCACACCTCCACCTCCACAAAGGGGCACACGATGCTCCTCCCATTCTTGGGTAGGTGCCGGGCACCGAGGATCTGCAGGAGGAAGAGGAGGGTAAGGTCTGGCTACATCAGGTGAGGAAGGACTTTCCAGGGCAACCCCATGGTTTGACTGTTTTGGAATCATAGAAACATAGAAGGGTTTGGGTTGGAAGAGACCTTTAAATGTCATTTAGTCCAACCCCTCCACCGTGAGCAGGGACATCTTCAACTAGATCAGGTTGCTCAGAGCCCCGTCCAACCTGACCTTGAATGTTTCCAGGGATGGGGCATCTACCACTTCTCTGGGCAACCTGGGCCAGGGTTTCACCACCCTCATCGTAAAAAATTTTGGGTGTTTTGGGCTTGCCAAAAGCTTCGTGGCCATAATTAGCCACACCACACCTGATTTATGACTTTGGACCGGTTTTAGCTTGATTTTAGCAGCATCCGCCAAATTATTTAAAAACCTTTGCTGGATTCATGCCATGCTCAAGAGTCAGGTGCCTACAAACCAACCCATCCCAGCTCTAACACCGAAATTACCCAAGGGTTGGGTAAGGTGCCTCTGGGCTTGTTTTAGCTACTTTACCCTCCACCTCACTCTTGCTTAGGTTAGGCTCAGCTCTGTGCAGTTGTGGGGTTGTCTCCCAGGAAAAATGATGCTGCATGCAGAGAAAGACCAACAAACCCAAGAGATCATGGGGTAACAAACTTCATGGAGCAAATATGTGGCTGAAACGTGTAAAAACCACCCCCAGTTGACCCAAAACCAAGGAAGAAGCGAGTCTGCATCTTGCTGGTGACCACCTCAAGGTGCACTTGCTGTCCTCGCCCACTTGCCTGCAGCTGGACTGTGATGGGCTCCACGATCTTCAGGCTGTTCTTGTCAAAGGGGTCAAAAGTCTCATCCCTCATGATGTTGGGCTGCAGGACGTAGCCACTGCGGCCGCCGAGCATGAAGAGTGCCTGGTTCAGCTGCATCGGCTTGTCTGTGGCCACAGGGACAGAGAAGCTCTGAGTCATGGGGCTCAGGGACCTCCCTGAGGTCTTTGGGCAGAAGGTCCTGCCCTGGTAAACCCCCTGCCAAGAGCCCCCAACCCTAGTTGGAGAAGGGATGCAGTTGGGATTTGCATGAAGCACCCAAGAATTGCATGAAGATGTCCCGACCAGGATGAGGACAAAGGTTGGAGAGATCATCCGAACCACCTCCAGCAATAGGACCCAGGGCAAAGCCACCAGGGATGGGAATTTTGGGGTGACCTGTGAGGACGAGCCCAGCAGCCACCCCAGGAGCAGGATTTACCAGGCGTCTGGAAGTTGAGGGCCACGAGCTGACTACCACAGATCCACATGGGCAACGGATCGTAATTGGAGGAGTCCAAGCGCTGCCCTTTGGGGTAGATGCGGCTGAGCTGGCGCCGGTTGTACTGCAGGAACTTCTTGCCCTTGCTGCGGTTGGCGTACTTCTCCGCCTTGGTCTCCGGGAAGGAGGACATGTCCCGGTAACACGCCTTATCTGTGCCAATCTCTGAAAGCACCAAGGTGGCCATCAGCAGAGGACACAGGGCTCTCTGGTGGCCTGGGGGTTAGTCCGCCATGACCACTTGGTTCCCCCCACCCATCTCTTCCCATGGTAATCCCCCCTTCTCCAGCTCTTACTGTCCTCATCAAACGGCACCGGACGGCAATACACAACCAGCTCGGAGAGCTCCAGTGCAATCTTCTTCCTCCGCTCCATGATCTTCCCCTCCTGCATCTGCACAAGGGAAAATAGGAGCTGAATGTCTCCACCCATCCTCCTCTTGAGGTGTTGAGGACCATCCACTGGGGGACAGGATCGTCCACCCCCACCCTCTGCAACCCGGTGCCCCTCACCCTGGCATCAGCGTTCTGCGTGGCCTCTCGGATCTTGGCCACCCACTCGCTGAGTTCCTCCTGCGTGTCTGCGGCCACATCCAGCGACTGGGCTGCGTGGGACATCTGCTGGGAATGGATGGTGAAGACAAATGGTTTGGAGCTCCTCCCGTCTTTGGAGATAACTATAAGGACATCAGAGGGGGGCTTTACTCGAAGACATTCCCAACGGATGGCTCTGTGGAGCAAACGAAACCTCAGCGGTCCCGCTCCCGGGCCCCCACCAGCTCTCCCTGGCACCCCATCAGCCGTTGGGGTCCTCCTCTTGTGAGGGTCCCATTTTTCTAATAAATGGTTTCAGCATTCCACGCTGAAATGCGTTTTCCTTTCAGCCAGGGGTAAATATCCCCTGAATCATCCAGACCTCCAAATTCCTCTGAATCCCCCCAAAATCAACCAAATCCCTCAGAACCCAGCTTTGTGTTGCTCCCCGGCACGTTGTGCCAAGCCTGAGCCCCGCTGGCAATTGCGTGATGAGTTTGGGAAGCCTCAGCTCACAGCATTAAGCTTCAGTGTGGGGTCCCGCAGCGGTGGCGGGGACGTGGCGGGGACACTCACCGACGTGGCAGGACGGCACATCGATGAAGCCTTTCAAGAAGTTCCCCAGGGGGCTGTTTTCCGACGACTGCAAGAGAAGAAGGAAGAGGGGATGGTGGGGGGCGGCTGTGCGGGGCTGAGTCCAGCGCCCGCTCTCTTTGGCAACCCCCCCTCCAGCCCTGCAAATCCACCAAGTCCAAGCAAAAGCAGAGAAAAAACACCCTCTCGGCATGCTCTGCTCCGCAGTTGAGCATCCCCCAGCCTCTAGATAAGGGTGTGGACTGGAGCGGGACTGGGAGCATCCCCCAGCCTCTGGATAAGATTCTGGGCTGGCACAAGGCTGGGAGCATCTCGGGTGGCCTCGGTCTCAGGTGCGTGGGGACACGGCACTCACGGCCTCATCCTGCTCCTGTGCCTGCGTGCTGACGATCTCCTCCACGTAGTTGGCCGGGAACCACAGTTGCTTCTTGCCCCCGTAGTCCCCCCGCCACCTGCAAGGGGTGAGAGGATCAAGGCAAGCGGACCAATTTTGGGGGGGACAGGGATGTTCATGCTGCATGCAATGTCGGGGATTGGTTGGAGAAGGAGTGGGGGGACAGAAAAGGAGGCAGTTAAAACCCACCGTGGGACAACCCACGGGAAAACCCGAGGTGTCCCCTCCGCCCCCCCACCCATGGTGATGCCCACCCGGGGGCCACCCAACCGCCCTCACCAGCCGCCGTCCTGCTTGTCGACGTTGTGGATGATGGCCTGCTTGCAGAACGACAGCTCATCCTCCCGCTGTGCTTTGTAGTCGTAGAGAGCCTTCACTGTGCACTGGGCCACCAGGGAGAGGGACATGTGTCACCACCCAGCGCCTGGGGACACTGGCAGGCGGTGCTGCCTGCTCAGCCCAGCTCCGCAAGCTCCCACGGTAGAGCATGGGGGCTCCTGAGGGTCTGACACCCCAAACGATGCCCCCAAATTGCCCACGCCAGCATTGAGACATGTTAGAGGGGACAGGAGAGCTGGTCCTGTAGGACCACCACATTCAGCGCAAAGCGGGTTCCTCTTCTGGGACCCCCAATGGTTTCTCCTGGTGCACTGAAGGGGTTAATACCCTGATACTCCCACATTCCCCAGGAAAAACCATTTGGGTTAAGCTTTCCCATGTCTGGTCTTAGCCTGAGAGCTGCTCTGCTGCAAAGTGAGAGGCTGCAAAGAGTGGCTGGAAAGTGCCCAGAGGAGAAGGACCTGGGGGGGCTGGTCGACAGCAGCTGAACACAAGCCAGCAGCGTGCCCAGGTGGCCAAGAAGGCCAATGGCATCCTGGTTGGACTCGATGACCTTAGAGGTCTTTTCCAACCTTAGTGATTCTATGAAAGGAACCTTTAAGGCGCAGCAGTGCCGGACCATGGGGTTGTAGGATCACAGGGAAGGAACCTTGGAACTCCAGTCCAGTCTCCTCCAGGGTCAGCTCCAAGACCAGCCTGGTCTGAAAAACCTCCGAGGATGGAGACTGGGTCAGCTCCAAGACCAGCCCGGTCCCAAAAACCTTCAAGGATGGAGGCTGCACCACCTGGGAACTGACCCTAAACCTGCTTTTTTGGGGTTCCCCAGTGCAAAGGGATCCATGGGGGATTCTTCACTGTTGGGGCAAACTTGTGCCAGGTCCTTGCTCCAGGCTGGGTTCTCTCCAGACCTCACCTACCACACTGTTACGATGCAGTCACTGGAACTCGAACTGTCCCCAAGTGATGGGGAGGTGGAAAAGTCCCACCAGCTCCAGCATCACTCGAGGGTCAGAAAAATGCAGCAAAACATCACCACTTCCCAGGTCAGTGGTGGGAGATGTGGTGTGTCTGGGAGGACACTGCCCAAGAGCCCCAGCACTAGAATTGCCATCTCCCACCATCCTCCACCTCCCAGGGACACCAGCTCAGCTCCTTACCCTGGCCATTGGCATCTTGTTGGCCTCTACGTAGAAGTGGGGGGTCCGCACCTCATACAAGGCTCCATAGTCCAGCTCCTGCAAGGAGAGACACCTGAGTGTGTCACCCGGATGCGGGTAGCAGCTACAAGGGAATGTGCTAGGAGCCGGACCACCACGTGTGATCCAGAGGAGGTTGAGAGGGACCTAATAACCCTTTGCAACTCATTGGAAGTGAATTAAGGTGGAGTTATAGCCGTGGGCAATGGCTGCAGAACAAGCTTGGCTGGTTCTGGTTGGGCTTCAACCAAGAGGCTGGAGGAGCCCTTCCCACCATGGTGGAGCTGGTTGCCTGTGGCACAAAATCCCCATCCCCACCATCCCCACTGCCTGGAGCACTCACGGTGGTGCCCATCTTCTCCAGGGTCTCCTCATTGATGGGGTAGCGCAACTTCATCTTGCGGTAGAGCGGGTGCTTTTCATAGTAGCTGACGAGGTCCACGAGGCTTTCGAACTCGGCCGAGCTGCCCAGCATGAAGAGCCGACCTTCCTGCTGGATGCGGCAGTGCTTGATCTTCCCCTCCGCCCTGGGGCCAAAAGAGCCGGGGGGGATATGTGAGGGAATCCTGGCTCCATGATGGGGATGCCACCGGGGTGACCACCCTGAGGACATGGCTTTCCCATCACCTAAGCTAAGGGGTCCCCCCATGACAGCATCATGCGTCCCACCATGTCACCCTGCTGACCCAAAGCAAACCCCTGCCACCCAGCATGGAGTCACAGTAGACACGAGCCAGGCAGTTCTCAGCTTGTCCGGCAACGTGGGCACCATGGCCAAGCCCAACCAGCCTCGGGGCGCCGGGGTGGCCACGCTCACCGGAAGGAGATGGCGTAGGAGCTGGGTTCACTGCGCTTGCGCACCAGGAAGGCTCCGTCTCGCGGGACCCGCATCAGCATGTGCTCGGCCTGCAGGCGCGTCAAGCTGGCGTGGTACCACCTGACCAGGCAGAGAACGGAGGCGGTGGGCTGGTGCCGGCATCCCCACATCCCGGGGGACACCCAAGACCTGACACCGGGGATGGAGGAGGCTGGTGGACCCAGGGGACCAAGGGGATGGGGTTGGGGACCATCCTCACTCTTTGCTTTCGTGGGCATTGGGTTGGGGGACGGGGTCAGTGAGGCGCATCTCGAACTCGTTGCAGCGGAGCGGCACCTCACGGTAGTGGCAGATGAGGCTGTAGAGGCTGTCGAAGACCAGGTTGTCCGTCAGGTAGAACTTGGTGGCACCGGCCTCCTGTCGCGAGTGGATCCGGCAGTGCTGCACCCGGCTGGACCTCCTAGATGATGGTGGGGAGAAAGCAGGAGTGAGTCAATTCGGGTCCACATCCCCACCACCCCACGCTCGGGGGTCCATGAAAAGAATTGGCGTTTCCTCCCCAAAACACCATCCCAGCCACCAAACCAGGGATCAGCTGGACCTCCGGTGGGATCACCCTGAATAGCTCAGGGAGGGTGGGATCTTGCCTCCCCCTGGGGCTCCTACCAGAAGGAGAGGGTGTAGTCGCCCACGAAGGTCTCGCTCTCGCGCACCAGGAAGGTGCCGTCCTTGCCGCCTGTCTCGGTGCAGTACTCGTGCAGCAACTTCTCAGCAATCTGCCGCCCATCACGGCCACCTCCCAGCTTCCCGTGGAACCACTTCTCCGTGAAGTGCAGCTCGTTGTTGTTGAACTCCTGCGAGTTCACCCCAAAATGGGAGAGGTGCCCCAGGGTCAGCGTTCCTCCCAGCCATCAGCATCAACGGGGCATTGCCACCCTCTCCCCCTCCCCACAGAGTCCTCCCTAAATTCCCCTGCCCTGTGGATGCATCCTGTCCCTCACGCACCTCCTTCTGCTCCACCTCCTCCTCATCCTCGTTGAACTGGTAGCGGGACGTCTCCTCTGAGTAGTAGATCTTGTTGCTCGTCAGGACGAAATAATGGGGGCTCCAGGTCTGGGAGGGAGGAAGAGCATCATCAGGGCAGGGAGGATGATGGCATGGAGGGACGGGACTTTGAGACCCCTGTTTCTGCCCCCTTCCATCCCCCACAGCATTGCAATAGTCTAGGAGAGCCCATGCCCCATGCCCAGCCCAAAAGCCAATGCTCATCCCTGTCTGACAGACCCCGCTCAGTCCCTGGCTGCCATTGGCAGGGAGCCCCTTACATGGTCGATGGGATCTTCCAGGTAGAGGATGCCATTCTTGATGGAGTTGCTGATGTCATTCTCCGAGTAACTGGCGGTGGAGACCTCCTCGTACAGATTCCCTTCGACCAGCTTCTTGTGCTGGGGACAGCCCAGGGAGGAGAGCTCAGCAGAGGGCATGGTGTCCCCATCACACTGAGCTCCCAGACCTCAGACCACGCTAGGGCTCCTGTAGGTACCTCTCCACCACCCCCTGTTCCTCTTGACCNATTGCCCTTCTCTGGACACGCTTCAGCCCCTCAATGTCCTTCTTGTCGTGAGGGGCCCAAAACTGAACACAGGATTCGAGGTGCGGCCTCACCAGTGCCCAGTACAGGGGCAGTAGGACATTGGAGAGATGTCCTACTTGTGCACAGAGGGATATCACTCTTGAGTCCCAAGATTTGGGAGAATCATCATCCCTCCCAGCCCAACTCGGTCCTTGTCCCTCCTGCAAAGAGAGGCTTTGGGGTGGTGCCTGCTCCACACCTTGATTAGGATCTTCTTCTTGAGCTGGGTGGGAGAAGGCAGCTCGTCGGCATTGATGTCCACTGGCTTGGTGAGTAGCATGTCCCCAAAGACCTTCTTGAAGTGGGAGGCCATGTTCCTCTGCTGGACGATACTGCAGTGGTCTTCGATGGAGAGGATGATGGGGAACCTGGAGGAAGCAGGTGGGAATGGTGACTTGGGATGAAGGTGAAGGAAAGGGGAATTCAGGCAGAGGTTGCCTGCCTGTCCCAGAATTGGGGTGTTGTTGGGGGGCTGGGGCTTACTCGGAGGTGACGAATGCGTGCTCCTTGATGGTGTGCAGCACGTCCAAGAACTTGATCTTGGAGGTGAGCGTGTGGCCGTGGTAGATGATGGGGAGATCGTCCGGGCCATCCCAGCAGTCCACTGAGAGGGGAGACACCTCAGTTAATGCATGCCGGTCACCGACTGTGCACCGAGGCCATGTTTTTGGGCCCCCAAAGGACATGGAAGACTCCCCACCCAGTGCCATGGGATGGGTGCAGGGGATGGTCTGTCTGATGGACCGTGGGGTGCCGGGGGGGACTGAGCATCACTGCAGGGTGCTGGGGGGACTCACGCTCGATGCAGCGGCAGCCCATGCGCAAGCAACGGGCGTACGCCTCCAGGGAGGACTCGCTGGAGAACTGGTCCCCTGTCAGGTACCTGCAGAGGAGTGAAAAGGACCATCAGCGGCCAGGGCTGCCCCGGCTAGGGGTGATGGGGTGCTCGTGGGGGTCCCCGAAGGAAGCCCACCCTGTCCTTACGTGTTGTGGGAGGAGGAGATCCAGTACTGGGACAGGGGGTGGTTCATCTCCTCTGGCACCACGCGTTCATACTTGGCATCCATCACCATGTTCTCCTTGGAGAAGAGGTATGTGAGGAACTAGGGGGGAAGCAGAGAGGTCAGAGCCTGCCAGGGCTGGGGAGACACCCTTGGGTGGGTGCCACGTGGGGCCACCCACCTCATCCAGCTGGAAGGAGGGGTCTGCCGCCTCACTGGAGCCCTCCTTGACGTAGGTGCACATGTAGTCCCGCACCATGCCCACATCGCTGGCCCAGGGTTCCTGGGGTGCAAACAAGGCCGCCGTTATGGGATGAACCAGGCTGGGGCATCCCATGGGGGTCGCTGAGGTTGGGGCTGAGAGGGATGCCTCAGGGGTCTCTAAGGGCACCCACCTTCTGGTCGTGCAGCAAGAACTTCTGGAAGTCGTAAAGGGAGATTTGGCACAGCTCAGGGCGGTCCACGTTCCTGGGACATGGAGCAGCCATCAGTGAGGACCGGGAGCAGGAGTTGGGGTAGACCCCATGGGGGAGTTAAGGCTGCCAGTGTCTACCGGCAGTTTGTCCCCTTGATGCCCCCCACTCCTGCCCCGCTCCTGCCCAACGTGGCAGCTGGCAAGGGGCTGAGGGAAAGCATCGGCCACAGGGGTGCCAGGGGCACGCCAAGCTGTTGGGTGCTGCTAGAGCAAAGACTCCCAGTTTCACCCGGTGATGTGGGAGAGGCAGGAACCCAGCCAGAACATGCAGCATTGCCCAAGGACGTGGGGAGGAGGGCAGTGCGACATGTCCCTGCCATCCAGAGAGACCTGGACAAGCTGGAGAAGTGGGGCCCCTGTGAACCTCATGAGGTTCAACAAGGCCAAGTGCAATGTCCTGCACCTGGGTCAGGGCAACCCCTGGTATCTATACAGGCTGGGGGATGAAGGGATGGAGAGCAGCCCTGCCGAGAAGGACTTGGGGGCACTGGTGGATGAAAAGCTGGACGTGAGCCGGCGATGGGCGCTCGCAGCCCAGAAGGCCAACCGTATCCTGTGCAGCATGCAGAGAGCATGGCCAGCGGGTCAAGGGAGGGGATTCTCTCCCTCTAGCTCTGGTGAGACCCTCCTGGAGCACTGTGTCCAGCTCTGGAGCCCTCAGCACCAGATAGACATGGACCTGTGGGAACGGGTCCAGAGGAGGCCACGGAAATGATCAGAGGGATGGAACACCTCTGCTATGAAGAAAGACTGAGAGAGTTGGGGTTGTTCAGCCTGGAGAAGAGAAGGCTGTGGGGAGACCTTATTGCGGCCTTTCGGTACTTAAAGGGGGCTTATCAGAAAGGTGGGGACAGACTTTTTAGCAGGGCCTGTTGCAACAGGACAAAGGGGAATGGTTTTAAACTAAAAGAGGGAAGGTTCAGACTAGATCTAAGGAAGACATTTTTTCCAATGAGGGTGGTGAAACCCTGGCCCGGGTTGCCCAGAGAGGTGGTAGATGCCCCATCCCTGGGAACATTCAAGGTCAGGTTGGACGGGGCTCTGAGCAACCTGATCTAGTTGAAGATGTCCCTGCTCATTGCAGGGGCATTGGACTAGATGGTCTTTAAAGGTCCCTTCCAACCCAAACTATTCTATGATTCTATGATTCTATGATCCCTGGCAGCCATCCCTGCTCATATCCCCGTTCACATCCCTGATTCCATCCCCGCACCCATCCCTGCTCAAATCCTTGCTCCCTTCCCTGTACCCATTTCAGCTTCCATCCTTGCTCCCATCCCCGCTCAAATCCCTGCTTCCATCCCTGCACCCATCCCCTCTCCCATCCCTTCTCCCATCCCTGCTCATCCCTGCTCCCATCCCCGTTCCCATCCCCTCTCCCATCCCCACTCCCATCCCCACTCCCATTCCTGCTCCCATCCCCGCTTCCATCCCCTCTCCCATCCCTGTTCATCCCTTCTCCCATCCCTGCTCCTATTCCCTCTCCTATCCCTGCCCCTCAGACCACCCTTGCCATCCCCACCATCCCCTCCATCCCAAGCCTGTCCTGATGCTGGGAGATGCTCCAGGGCCACGCGCGCTGCCCGGACCTTCCGCTCTCCCCAGGCTCTGCCCCGCAGCCCAGCTCCATTGCCCACCCGATGGATCTGACCCTTGGAAGCTTGGCCGGGATGGAAGTCACGCAGCTCCTGGGTACTCACCGCAAGGGGAAAGAAAGCTCCAGCTGCTCGATGACCTGCAAGATAAGGAGAGGACCAGGCTTAGCTGGCTGGGGACACACCGCACCGGGCGGGGGATGCTTGGGAGGACAAGCCATGGTTCTTACCGACTTCTGCGCATCAAACATCAAGTTTTTGTAGAACTGGATGAAGTGGGAGAAAGTCATCTCGTTCCTGGCTTCCACCTCCTGCCAGAGAGGGTGCTGCATGAGAGCAGGGCCACCAAACCGGAGCCAGCGACACAAAGGCTGGCTCCAGCCTGGCTGTGGGGGCTCTAAGACCCTCTCTCTGCATAGCTGGGGTGCCCGGGGGGGCCTTACCACGAGCTTGTCCCGCAGGAACCTCATGTTGGGGACGCGGTAGTTCACCTGGGGCAGCATGGCCTTCAGGTCCTTCACTGTGATGCTGTGGGAGGGTGAGCCGGCGTCAGGGACAACCCCCAGCTGGGTCTCAGCTCCCGACACCGAGTCTCCCACCCCAAATCCTGGTGCCAGCGTGGTCTCTGGGGTGGGGCTCCCACCCTACTGGACTGTGGATCCCCACAGTAGCACAAGACCCCTAATCAGTTTTGGGCCCCTCACTCCAAGAAGGACATGGAGGGGCTGGAGCGTGTCCAGAGAAGGGCAACGGAGCTGGGGAAGGGCCTGGAGCACAAGTCTGATGGGGAGCGGCTGAGGGAACTGGGGGTGTTCAGCCTGGAGAAGAGGAGGCTGAGGGGAGACCTCATCGCGCTCTACAACTACCTGAAAGGAGGTTGGAGCGAGGGGGGAGTCGGTCTTTTCTGCCAAGTAACAAGCAATAGGATGAGAGGAAACGGCCTCAAATTGTGCCAAGGGAGGTTTAGATTGGACATGAGGAGAAATGTCTTTGCTGAAAGAGTGGTGAGGCCTTGGCACAGGCTGCCCAGGGCAGTGGTGGAGTCCCCATCCCTGGAGGGATTTAAAAGACGTGTAGATGAGGCGCTTGGGGACATGGTTTAGTGGGCATGGGGGTGTTGGGTTGACAGTTGGACTCGATGATCTTAGAGGTCTTTTCCAACCTTAGTGGTTCTATGATTCTATGATTACACAAGATCTGGCATGAGCATGAGCAGAGGGTTGAGGAGAAGCATGTCCAAGAACCAAGAACGCTCTAAGCCATCATTCCATCTGGAGGTGATGGCCATCCCCATCCCCATAATCATTTAAGTCCAAATTCACTTGATTTGGGGTTTTTCCTGTCCTGGGGAGACGTTTATGGGCTACATTAATGGTCCAGTCCCTCCTGGCACTGGTGGAAATGCAGCAGCGGGCATGGGGGCATTGGGGTCCCCGTGGTCCCTACAGTAGCAAGGAGGGGACTTGCGCTTGAGTCTCCGATTTTTGGTGCCTTCAAGAACCCAAATAACCCGGTACTACCTTGCCCCACAAACCCCGCTCCCAGCCTCGCTCAGCCTCCAGATTTGGGGTGCAGCTGGGGGGGATATGGCCCTGTCCAGCCGAACCCACCAGCCACTTCCCAGCACGGGGTCATGCCGGTGCTCACCTGCCTTCCCGCGACCGGTCCATCCCATCAAACTGTTTCCGCAGCCACCTGGGAAGGAAGGGATGGAAAGACGGCGCTCAGCCCTGGGTGGGACTAAGCCCAGGGAGGTTTCATCCCCCAGACCCCCAGACAGGGTCTGGGAAATGGGACCCGCTGGTCCTTCCTCACCTCTCAATCTGCAGTGGGGTCTGGGCTTTCTGGGTATCCACCACCAGCCAGTTGAGGCCTGTTATCCACAGGTTGATGTCCTCCTCGCAGAAAGCTGGAGGAGGAAGAGGAGGTTGGTGAGGCCGGGATTGGGGAAATGGGATGCTGGGGAGGGGCTAAGAGCCCAAGGGTGGCTGGGGGGAGTGGGAAGGGACCCCACGCACCAGCCACGCTGAGAGTCCGCAGCCTGAAGTCCATCCCATAGAGGATGATGAAGCACATGGTGAAGTCGAGCTTGCGAGCATCCTCGGGGTAGCGCTCGAAGTCCCGTGAGTTCTTCCCCAGGCGGATCTCCTTGATCTCCCGAATGTCGACTGCGGGGAGAGAGGGACATGGGACTGTCCCCAGCCACCCTGCCACCATGGATCCATGTGTGGGGCTAGGCGAGGCTGTGGAGATGGGACTGCCAGGAGACCATGTGTCCTCTGGGGAGCCTTGTCCCCAGGATGGAGTGATCCCATGGCACTGCCCATGGGTGTGTGATGGTATTGTAGGTGCTGTGGCCATGTGTCCTCTAGCGATATATGTCCCTGCTGCCCTCCAGTGATGTGTTCGCTCGTGTGATGGCACCATGGGTGTTGCATGTCCTTCAGGGAACCGTGTCCCCAGAATGGCACTGCCCTTTGGTGCATGATGGCATCATAGGTGCCATGGCCATGTGTCCTCCAGGGATCCGTGTCCCCGGGACAGGGCGACCCTGCAGCACTGCTGCACTTGCGTGACAGCACCATGGGTGCCATGGCCACGCACCCTCCAGGGAACCATGTCCCCAGGAGGGGGTGTTCCTGCAGCACTGCACCCAGGTGTGTGATGGCACCTTACTCCTGTGTATCCTCCAGGGACTCGTGTCCCCAGGATGTGGCGTCCCCACAGTGCTACCCACCGGTTTTCCCAGCTTTGTGGGTGCCACATGTCCTCCAGGCTCAGCCTGCCCCATCCCAGCTGGCACATCTCCAGCCACCTTTCCCCTGCCTTCTCCTCCCCAAGACAGACCCTGCTCCGGGGCAGGCTGAGCTCATCTTTTAATTGAAGATGTCTGCCCAAAGGTGGCAATTTGGAGCCCCGGCAGCCCGGACCGCAGGGCGTTTTCTTTCCTGCCATGCTGCTCTCTCATTATCTCGCTATATAAAGCCCTGCCGGCAGCGGGAGGGCTGGGTTTCCGGACCGCGGTCTTCCTCACTGCTACGCTGCTGGGAGAGATTTCCAACCCCTGGTTTTGCCGAGTGGACAGGTTTCACCAGGAGCAGAAAAATGATATGATGATATTAATAATAATACCCAAAGTTGTTCTTGATACTATGAGCATCACCCCTGGGCAGTTTTGCCCTCTGAGGCTGAGGCACCGGCACCAGAAAGGGCTTCGTGCAGCCGAGCGCGGCCGGACCACTGCACCAGGGTATTGTGCTGCTGAGGAAATGGGTCATTTCCCGGAGAATTTCCAGCCCGGCCGTGTTTCCGATGTGGCAGTGGGGAAGGGTGCAGGCGTGCCGGTGCCTCGAAAGAAACCCTCAGCCTAATCCAAAGGGGATAAATAAAAGCCAAGCGCAGGGAGGAATAAGGGATGGGGGAGAAATCGGGCTGATTAAGCAAGAAAAGAGGTGTAGAATAGTTTTTCTTGGCAGAAAAGCTCCGGAAAACACTGGAGGCTTTATCCAGCCTTCCCTCGCTGGATGACTGCAAGCCAAATTTCACAGATCGGGGTGGGATTTTAGCATACGTGATACAGAAGTTCTGCACCCTTGCATGTGCTTGGTTTTGGGACTAGATCTTAAGAAATGAAACCCCATTGCTGTTGCCGTACAGCCCCCATGGCTCGGAGCAAACCCACTTTGGTATAAACAGGCAGATATTTGAGGGTAAAAACAGGTTTATAGGTTAAAAACCAGCTGCTCATTCCCAAACTTGCCCATCCACAGGGTGCTGGAGAGGGGTGAGAAGCCGGCAGCTACCAGGGCTCTGCCAACAAGTCACAACGCAGCCAACCCCCGATTCAATGCTGCCAGGATCTGGCCTTGGATCTGACTTCTGGGTGCTGCCAATAATCATAGAATCATTGAATAGTTTGGGTTGGAAGGGACCTTCAAAGATCATCCAGTCCAACCTCCCTGCTGTGGACAGGGACATCTTCAACTAGATCAGGTTGCTCAGAGCCTCGTCCAACCTGACCTTGAACGTTCCCAGGGATGGGGCATCTACCACCTCTCTGGGCAACCTGGGCCAGGGTTTCACCACCCTCAGCGTAAAAAATTTCTTCCTTAGATCTAGTCTGAATCTCCCCTCTTTTAGTTTAAAACTCTTGCCCCTTGTCCTATCACTACAGTCTGTCCCCACCTTTCTCAGAAGCCCCCTTTAAGTACTGAAAGGCCGCAATAAGGTCTCCCCGAAGCCTTCTCTTCTCCAGGCTGAACAACCCCAACTCTCTCAGCCTTTCTTCATAGCAGAGCTGTTCCATCCCCCTGATCATTTTTGTGGCCTCCTCTGGACCCGCTCCAACAGGTCCATGTCTGTCTGGCACTGAGGACCCCCGAGCTGGACGCAGTGCTCCAGGGGGGTCTCACCAGAGCAGAGCAGAGGGGCAGAATCCCCTCCCTCGACCTGCTGCCCACGCTGCCCAGGGTACGCTTGGCCTTCTGGGCTGTGAGCGCACATTGCCGGCTCATGTCCAGCTCTTCATCCACCAGTGCCCCCAAGTCCCTCTCTGCAGGACAAATAGCCCAGCCCCACGAAGAGCAGAGGGAAGAGGGAGCGGCGCGGGGCTGCACAATGCAACGCGGCCGGTGGCTTCCTGGAAACCACATCTGCAGCGGATTTGCAGCGATCATGTCAGAACTATGTCTCCAAACTCCTCCCTGCATTGTCTCAGGGGTCCCGGGTGATTAAAAACACTGTGGAAGTCGGTTCCAGCTGCGAAAATCCCTTTTCTCTTCTAATACAAAGTGAGAAGCATGGTGTGAAGAAGGTTTTAAATATAGGGATGGTGGGAAGATGATGTAGGACCAGGGTCTGCCCGGTGGCTTTTAGGGATCCTGAGAGCCTGGGAGTTTTCTTAATGTATTAGGAGAAAAACAAAGCAAAGTGGTCAGAGGGAATGGTTGTGCTGGGAAATCCCGCTGGCCTGGGCAGAGCTGCGGTGGCACGAGCCATGTTCCCTCGTGTTCGCCTCGGTCACCCCTTCTTCCAGGACACGTGGCAGCTCAGACCCTCCTGTACAGGGGGGATTGGGTGACCGCACCCCTCAGGGCTCTCCGTGGTGTTGTAAAGCTGATTTAAAACCTGAAATAAAAGATTTCCTCCTGGTCGAGTGGCGTTAAACCCCATCTGGATTTTCTCCTCCCCAAACGGTCCTATTTCTAATTATTTGGCATTAGCGAGGCTGGAGGTGTGATCCCAATTAGCTGTCGTTGTGGCAAACTACCCCTCTGAAATGCTTTTGGGTTTGCCAAGATGCCTTCACCCCTATTTCTTTTAATTTCTTGTAAAGATCCCTTTTGGGCTGTTTTCTGCTAGATTTCATCCTTGCACTGGGGACCAGGGTCTGCCGAGGGCAATGAGCTGGAAACCCTCCAGGATGAAGTTAATTTTGGAGGCAATGCTACAGGCGACCCCCATCTGCATGGACACGTGTCCATCGGCTGCTTAACGAAGCGTGTAATTAGCCTGCACGGTGTGGGGCGTCTCAGGGAGAGCCAGGATCCGTGTCCTGGCCCTGCCAGTCTGTAACAGAGACATCAGCGCTGTCGGTCGTCCCCGCTAATCCCTCTGCAAGCGGGGTGCCTGGTTGAAGGGGGGATTTAAAATGGCCCAGGCAGGCGTGAAGTCAGGCGTGGGGTGGGAG
The DNA here is from genome assembly GCA_013400755.1 of Pelecanoides urinatrix. NCBI lineage: Eukaryota > Metazoa > Chordata > Aves > Procellariiformes > Procellariidae > Pelecanoides > Pelecanoides urinatrix. Next base: position 254,921 of record VZTQ01001953.1, on the reverse strand, counting down.
CGAGACCCCGGGGATGAATAGGAGATCCTGGCGCTTCCATAAAATCACGACGAGCGGGAGGACGTGCAAACACGGAGCGGGGCTGGACCAGGGGGTGGAGATGCTCCAGCCCAGCACTAAGACTGGGATTGCTCCCACGCAGGGCTGGGGGAAGTGGGTGGTGGGCTTGGATGGCAGGATTGTACCATTTCCAGAGGGATTTTCCTTTTTTTTCCCCCTTCTGGATGACCTTGGAGGATGCCCATTCATTCCCACAGGGGGTTTTGGGCCATCGCATGGGAGAAGTCAGATGCCAAGGCACCGGTGGGGAAACTGAGGCAGGGCATCGGGAGCGACCTGAGATCTCATCCTGGTGGCACGCAGCACTCCCAAAAAAACCCAAGGAGCCGGAACCGCGTTATTTCTGTGAGCGGAGAATGAGCTCTTCCCCATGAGGACTAAAACCACCTCTCCAAAAATGGGTGCCCTTCCTCCTTTTGCCCATCCCTCCTCCTCCTCCTCCCACAAATCTGCTCCTGTGCTTAGCAGGTCCTGACAAGCACGGATCCTGCTCGTGCTGATGCTCATCTCCAGTTGCCACCCTCCTTCCCGGCTCAAAGCCTCTCCACGGCTGGCAGTCCAGCTTGGGGTTGGCCCCTCTGAGCGGGAGCTGAACCCTCCTGGGGATTTTGCTCTGTCTTGCACAAAATTAGTGGTGGGTAGTGATTTTTGGGTGAGTGATTGGTGATTTTTAATGACATCCTCTGAGCCCCCCCCGGGGAAAAGCTACCTGTCATCTCCCAAACCTGCAGGGTGGGCTTTGTCATCGTCCGGGTGAGATGATACCGCAAAACTGGGTTCCTCCCTGCATGGGGATGTGGGATGAGGCAATGGTAGAGCTCCATGTCACCCCAGTCCCATGTTTTCATCCATTGGCTCTTTTTAGCTCAATTTAAGAGGAGGTGCAAGCCTTGAGGTAATGAGCAACGAAGTAATGAGTACCAAGGCATGGAGCCCCACCAGTGCCCGGCAGTGGGACTATGCCCCAACAAGCCTACTAGCCACCAGTGAACCCACAAGTAAAGGTGATTTTTGTGGATGCTCCGGTGGGAGCATCTCCTGTGCCGGATGCCAGTGCCACCAGTCCAAACTTTGCATTGACGTCATTAATGCATGTGGGGCAGAGCCCAGCTGGCCAAGTCCTCTCTGGGGTGCATGGGGCCACCACCATGCTCCATCCCATGCTGCTGCCTACCCCAGAAGACTGAGCACCCCGTTTTTTGGTTTAAAAGCACCGTGAGCAGCCAAGGTGGAGGTCGGCTCCTTTACCTCCTTGCCACGGAGAGTATAAAACCCCAGGGATGAAATGGCAGCAGCTTGAGCCCTACAGCAGCTTATGGACCACATGAGCTGGGATGGAGGAGGCGAGGGTTGCTCAGCCCACCAGCTCCTGCATTTATATCTCTGGGCGTCCTACCGCGGCCAGGCACCCCACCATGGTAGGACATCCCACCATGGCTGGGCATCCCACCATTGTAGGGCATCCCACCATGGCAGGGCACCCCACTGTGTCCAGGCACCCCACCATGGCCAGAGACCCCACTGTGGTAGGGCATCCAAATATGGCCAGGACTCCGCTACGGCCAGGCTATCCAACCGTAGCTGGGCACCCCATCATGGTCAGACATCCCACCGTGGCCGGGCACCCCACCACGGCTGGGCACCCCACTGTGGCTGGGCATTGTGCCGTGGCCAGGCACCCCATTACAGCCAGGCACCCCACTGTGGCCAGGCACCCCACTGCAGCCACGCATCCCACAGCAGTAGGGCAGCCCACCATGGCCAGGCACCCCACTGCCAGGCACCCCATCATGGCTGGGCACCCCATGGCTGGGCACCCCACCACAGTAGGGCACCCCACCATGGCCAGACACCCCACAGCCAGGCACCCCACTGTGGCCAGGCACCCCACCGTGGGCAGTCATCCCAACGTAGCCAAGCACCCCACGGCCAGGCCCCCCACTGTGGCCGGGCACCCCACCAGCACATCCCCAGCCCACAGCACCGCTGCCACCGATACTCACTGTCCCCTTCCACCTTCTCCGGTGTCCGGCTCCAGATGATCTGCCGGGTCTCCAACTTCACCTGGAAGGTCCTTCGCTCCGGCCTCTGTGACTTCTTCTGATAGAACAAGGTGAGGACGGTGCCCATCTCCAGGCAGCGGAGGATCCTGCCCATGTCCCCTGCCTCCATCCTGCCGTCCTCCAGAAAGCCATTGACGCTGTTGAGCCTGGCCATGGACATCTTCACTGTGCGGCCATCGCCCGGCGGAGCCGCAGAGCCGGGGTTGTCTCATGCAGGAGAGGATGAACAAAATAGCCGAAACCTCCCCAGGGATTTTCTCCACTCGCCCCGGGCACGGGTTTCCTCTATGGCCGATATCCCCTCCGCCGCACCACGGCCGCGGCACGGAGCCGGGCTCGGCGACGGGGAGGAAAGGGGTGGGCTGGAGGTGCCGTGACCTTCTCGCCGGGGCTGAATCTGGCCCCGGTGTTGGCATCCAGCGGCGGTGGGAGAAGATGGGCAGCGCCGGTGGCGATGGCCTTGTGGTTCAGAGCCAGGGGGGAGAAAAACCATCCGGTCACCGCAGGATGGCGGAGGCACCTTTGCGGGCGAAGAGGGTGGCGTGGGGGGAAAACCCAGCCGAAAAAAAAGCAAAGTCACCCCAAAACTGACGGTGCCTGAGTTGAGGTGGCGGATCCCCCCCCGGCCTCCGGGCCAAGCGGGGCCGGGGTTGGGAAAGGGGTGCGGTGAGGGGGTGCCGGGGGGTGCTCGGCCAGCCCAGGGAGCAGCGGGGTCCCGGCAGGGTGGGATGCAGGATGCAGGGTCGGGGTGGTGGTGGGTAGGGAGGGGGGAGGGCTCCTGCTGGCTGCCCGCCGCCCCTCTCCTCCGCTCCTTAATTTCGGGCTGATGAAATGGACGCCCAGAGGAAACTGCAATCACACATGGCCGGAAAGAGATCAGAAAGGAATTTAAAAAAAAAAAAAAAAAAAAAAAAGCAGGATCTTGGAGAAAGGAAAATCCAAGCGGGGGAAAAGACGGTTGAGGGTGACATCTAGAGGAACTCAAGATGGGGACTGGCTTTATGGGGGTGCCCCAGGCCCTGCTGCTGGCTGGGGGGCACCCCAGGACGGGGAATAGGGTCGCCTGGGTGGAAATGTGATTGTTTGGTAAAAAAGGGTTAAAGATAAAGAAAGCGGCTGCTGTGGCTTTAGCTCCTGGCTGTCCCTGCTGCGATGTTGACCTGGGACTGAAGCCTCGTGAGTGACCGGGACCGGAGTCACTGCTGTTATGAGTTTTGTCCTGTCTCATATATATGGGAAGAAAGGGACTGCAGTGGGGGGAAAGAAACACAGAGAGAGGGGAAGGCAGCGAGGGACAGGGCTTGGTGTCACAGCCCCTGTTTTGTCCCTTTGATGGGTGCTGGATGGGCAAAGACCCGCTGGTGCTATGGAGGCAGATGCTTTGTGCAGGGATTTGGGGGAGGCAGGGGTGCGAGGTGGGACCAGGGGTGCGGGGGGTGGGCAGAGGCTTCCTTCCCAGCCCCACGCTTTGAGGATTTGGACCAGGAGGGGATCTTGCGGTGCGGGGACTCTGAGACTCCTGGAGCATATTGGGGTCCCGGTGATGGAGGCTCAGGCACCTGGGGGTCCTGGTGATGGAGGTTCAGCAGAGCCAGGGCTTGCCACCAGCCCTGGTGGGAGAGAGGACACAGGATCTGGCATGAACAGGGAGCTCTGCAGACCGTTTCAGCCCTAAAATACCTGAAAAACCATTTTACTCATTAAATACAGGACACGTTTAGAGTTGGTCTGAGCCCTCCAAAGTCCTTATTCCTTCCTCAGATGCTGCCAAGATATTCCTGGCTTGCAGATTCACTCCTTGCTTATAGGAGCCATTAGTTTCACTCCTCCACAGAGAAGTAGTCTTTATTTTAACTCTTATCTTGCTGGAAACACCGCCTTTCCCCTCCCTCTCCCCCAGCCATATCTAATCTTCTCCTCCCAGAGGAGCCCAGAGCCCTGTGGCAAAGCAAGAGCAGCTCAGCATTGGCCACCAAGCAAGGGACGTGTCCCAGCGTTGAGGAGGATTTATGGTCAGGAGAAACATCCCAGCTGTGTGCACACCCATCCAAATCGCAGCAACAAGAGCTGAGGAGCAGCGATGGCCCCTATGGTAGTGGTAAGTATGGACCCACTGGAAACCACTGGGGTCCCCAGTGTCATGGCATGAGGTGTGCTGACACATCTTGATGCTTACATGGTCGACGGGCTGCAAATTAAAGCAGTTTGCATCTTTACCCCTCCAAAAATACAATGGTGGGACTGGTACTTCAGAGCAAAGCACCATCTCGGTGGGTTTTGCCGGTGCTGTCGCCAACTGCCATTGCAGGGATGGAGATTTTGGCAGTCTTGGCAGGACTTTGTCCATACGAACACTCATGAAGTTCAATGAGGCCAAGTGCAAGGTCCTACACCTGGGTCGGGGCAATCCCTAGTATCAATACAGACCGGGGGAAGGATGGATCGGGAGTAGCCCTAAGGAGAAGGACTTGGGGGTACTGGTGGGTGAAAAATGGGACATGACCTGGCAATGTGCGTTTGCGGCCCAGAAAGCCAACCGTATCCTGGGCCACATCCAAAGCAGCGTGGCCACCAGGTCGAGGGAGGGGATTCTCCCCCTCTACTCTGCTCCAGTGAGACCCCCTGGAGCACCGCGTANATCATTGGAAGTGTTCAAGGCCAGGTTGGATGGGGCTCTGAGCAACCTGATCTAGTGGGAGATGTCCCTGCCCATGGCAGGGGGGTTGGACTAGATGACCTTTAAAGGTCCCTCCCAACCCAAACCATTCTGTGATTCTATGATTCTATGACTTCAGCGGGGCTGGGTGTCCGGGGAGCAGCTTTGCACCACCTGGCAGCGGCTCAAAGAGGATTGGGGCATTTAGGCATTTACCCCCATGAAGGTTGGTCTCACACTAAGGGTCTTGGCTGATTGGGGAGCAGGGAGAGGTCTCTATCTTTGCACTGGCTGACTGCAAAACTCCTCTTTCCCAAAGAATTAGGGGACAGATGGGATGAAAATGAAATCCTGAAGGTTTTTTTTTTCTTTCTTTATCCATGAATTAACTTCTGTTTTCATAGAATCATTTAGTTTGGAAACGATCTTTAAGATTATCAAGTCCAACCATTAACCTAGCACTGCCAAGTCCACCACTAAATCATATCCCTAAGCGCCACATCTACACGTCTTTTAAATACCTCCAGGGATGGTGACTCTACCACGTCCCTGGGCAGCCTGTTCCAATGCTTGACAACCCTTTTGGTGAAGAAATTTTTCCTAATGTCCAATCTAAACCTCCCTTGGTGCAACTTGAGGCCATTTCCTCTCGTCCTATCGCTGTTACTTGGCAGAAGAGACCAACACCCACCTCACTCCAACCTCCTTTCAGGCAGTTGTAGAGCGTGATGAGGTCTCCCCTCAGCCTCCTCTTCTCCAGGCTGAACACCCCCAGTNCATTCACCACAACTCTTTGGGCTCGGCCATCCAGTAAGTTTTTTACCCTGGAAGCCATGAACAACCAGTTTCTCCAGGAGAATGCTGTGGGAAATGGTGTCAAAGGCTTTTACTGAAGTCCAGGCAGATCACATCCACAGCCTTTTCCTCATCCACTAAGCAGGTCATCTTCCCATAGAAGAAGATCAGGACAGTCAAGCAGAACCTGCCTTTCATAAACCCGTGCTGACTGGGCCTGATCACCTGGTTGTCCTGTACATGCCGCGTGATGGCACTCAAGATGATCTCCTCCATAACCTTCCTCAGCACCAAGGTCAGACTGACCAGCCTGTAGTTCCCTGGATCCTCCTTCTGGCCCTTCTTGTAGATGGGCATCACATTTGCTAACTTTTCCCCCTTCTCTGGAGCGTAATAAGCTTTTGTTTAAGGCAATAAGCTGCAGAGATACTGGCTTCTTGTGTTTATGTTTTCCATTTCCAGGCAAATCCCATTTCAGAGCCCCTTGAATACTGGTCTGGGAACTGAACTTCCCGACCGCAGCAAGCCGCGGTAGACTGAGGATCAGAATAGAAGATTGTTTTTACACAGGGGATTTAACAGCCTGGGTTTGGCTTCTGATGTCCATCCAAAGCACGTGGGTGGAGAAGGAATGCTCTGTTTTCAGTCTGCAATGGAGTCACTGTTTTAATTTTAGCTTCTCCCGAGCAAAGCTGTAAGCAAGCTGTTACCAAAGCAAAGCACCCTACAGAGGCTGGAAGGGGCAGAGGAACTGGAGCCTCCCTGCTTGCCTGCACGTGGCCCCCATGGGTACTGGGGAGGCCCCCCAAACTGGTGATGCTGAGCACCTAAAATCCATGCATCCCTCTTAAAAACCTCAACGTGACTCATCTGTTCAGGTCAGAGGGGGTGTTGGGACATCGTGGAGCTGCCAGTGCCAACGTGGCGACGGCAGAGCTGTGCTCAAAGAGGAGCCATGAATGCACTAAAGGACCTTCGTTTTGCAAGAGTAAAGTTCCATCAAGAAGCGCCAATAAACCCCCACCAAAACACAGAGGAGCTTCAGCGGGTGCAATTTATGTGTATGGCAGGAAAAAATGATCCCAGGAGGAATCAAGCAAGTTTAATTTCCTCTGTGGCTTTCCATGGTTGATAGTTACTTCTGGACATAAGGATCAGCCTCTGCTTCGCTCGCGGCTCACCGATGTCCCACTGGGTCCGTGCTGCCCGCAGAGCTCCCAAGCCCCTGTTGGGAGAGCAGCCAGGTCAAAACAAACCCAGAAAGGTCTCAAAATTTCACCATCTTCTTCCCGAGCGTCCTTTCCTCTCTGCCAGGGCTTGCAAAGGAATAGCCGATGCTGCTTTTCCTTCTATAGCTACTGGAAGATCCAGCGAATGCCACTGCTCGGTCACTAACTCGCAACTCAGTATTTGTCGAGAACAGTTTGCTTCCCCTCTCTTTGGCGGTCTTGTGAAACTCCTGAAACCTTGTTGTGCTGAAAGCATTTGCAAACGTTTTTTAGCAATGAACCCCTGAGATGCAGGTCGTGCGACATGGGAATGTTGCAACGGCAGCTGGTGTTGCAACTGCACTAGACCGGGATAAGCGCAGATCCCTGGCTGAGCACGCTCTCCGGCAGAGCTCCACCGAGCAATGCCAGTCAGCGGTGCAAGCTGAACGGGCAAATCGTATTTCTAACGCAAATATTTATAATTCTCAGTGTATGGATTTCTTTCTTAACCTTTCCAAGCAGGGAAAAGTCCAACGCCCAAGTGCTGGGGGAGCAAAGTTCTCCCCCCTTTCACAACAGACACTGGACCAATACGAATTTTTTTAAGTGAAAAAATATTTATGGAGATGCCACCATGGTCTCATGCCAGGTTGGTCGTACCCTTTGGAAATGAGGCATTCATCGCAAGGGAAACAGCCATGGAAACCCGGAGCTGGTGGGGTCCCGTGAGTCACCGTGGTCGCAGACACCTCTTCGCTCAGTAAAGGAAAACGCATTTTGCTGTGGGGTGTCATTAGCCCGCAGGATCCCCTGCCCCACAGAGCAGAGGGCTTGGGACGTCGTCAGATTAATTGAGGTGTAGCTGCTCTTGCTGCTTAGAAAGGTTTATGGTTCACGGTCGGTCCTTGCTGCCTCCATGCAAGCTCAAACCATCCCAATTTCAGCAGGTGAACATGAAGGAGAAAAAAGAGGCTTTGCTCTCTGTCCCCACTTTAAATATCTTGGAAAATAATCACCCCAACTGGGAATAACAGCAATGTGGAAGCACACAGATCATCGCTCTGATTTCTCCCCTTCCCCAAATACATGTATTTAGGTCTGTGTGCAGCTCATGCACCAACAGCGATACTGCAGGCAAGAAAGAGAGCCAAAAAATAGATATCACAGCAGAAAACTAGTGCCCACTTGATAAATGACAGTGGCTTTTCCTTTAGGATCGTGCAGCAGTTTCTTTTCCTGTTACTGACATTTTCCTCTCTGTTTTCCATCTAACCCAAGAGACATCTCCTTTCCCTTGAGCCCGCGCTCTTGAGTCTTGCTATTATCAGCAAAAATGTGATTCTAGAGTTTGTTTGCCCTTGGGAAGCACTTTTTTCCCCTCAAGTTAAAATAGCAAAAACTTTTTGGAGAAGTAGTAACTTTCTTCAGTGGTAAATAGCTGCTGAGCTCTTCTCACGGCTGGAGGCTGAGCATGTCCGTGGGTTGCTGTACGAGCGGTACTTGTACTCCAAATTGCAGCAGCACGCAGAGCCCAAGATGACATCAGGAAGGGCTGAGACTGATAAGCTGGTGTGCCAAATGGGTGAAAAACATAAGTGGGACACAAAAAGACACAAAATAAGCTCCTGAATGGTAAGCCTGGGAGAAAATACTGCCCAACTGCTTGACCATGGGCAAGGTGGTTTATTTGCATGCATTTGCATCTATGTCAGGTGTCCACTGCCTGGCAGGGTTGCGCTGGCTGCAGGACGCAGGGTGCAATCGCCTTGGAGCTCAGTCCTCTGCTCACCTCTTCCATGTAAGCCCACTTGGTTTGGGCTCTGGTTCTTAGGATGATTAGAGGTGTCTATTTAGTTTCAAGACTAAATGTCATAATCCAATATTATCTTCTTGTGTTGCAAGGTCCTGCACTTGGCTTGGGGCAATCCCAGTATCAACAGAGTCTGGGGGATGAAGGGATGGAGAGCAGCCCTGCCGAGAAGGACTTGGGGGCACTGGTGGATGAAAAGCTGGACGTGAGCCGGCAATGTGCGCTCGCAGCCCAGAAGGCCAAGCGTATCCTGGGCAGCGTGGGCAGCAGGTCGAGGGAGGGGATTCTGCCCCTCTGCTCTGCTCTGGTGAGACCCCCCTGGAGCACTGCGTCCAGCTCGGGGGTCCCCAGCACAGGACAGACGTGGACCTGTTGGAGCGGGGCCGGAGGAGGCCATGGAAATGGTCCAAGGGCTGGAACAGCTCTGCTGTGGAGAAAGGCTGAGAGAGTTGGGGTTGTTCGGCCTGGAGAAGAGAAGGCTTCAGGAAGACCTTATTGCGGCCTTTCAGTACTTAAAGGGGGCTTATAAGAAAGATGGAGAGAGACTTTTTACCGTGGCCTGTAGTGACAGGACGAGGGGCAACGGTTTTAAACTGAAAGAGGGTAGGTTTAGATTGGAGATAAGGAAGAAATTCTTTATGATGAGGGTGGTGAGACACTGGCACAGGTTACCCAGAGAAGCTGTGGATGCTCCATCACTGGAAGTGTTCAAGGTCAGGTTGGATGGGGCTTTGTGCAACCTGATCTAGTGGGAGATGTCCCTGCCCACAGCAGGGGGGTTGGACTAGGTCACCTTCAAAAATCTCTTCCAACACAAACCATTCTGTGATTCATGGATTCTTGCTTAAATAGGTCTTCCTTTTCCTGCAATATTGCCTTCTTCCTCTGACACGTTTGCAGAGAGCAGCCGTATCGGCTCTTGGTGTGCAAGGCTAAGAAAACTCAGCTGTTTTGGGCACCTCTAGGGAGAGGCTCTCTGTTGCCCAGAGTATCTCAGCAATCATTCCCTACACCTTTTCCAGTCTGAATTTATTTATCTAACACAGCCATGGCATCGTGCAAACCATTGCACGTTAATTTTCACCACTGTCTTGTACAACAGTGTTACTTGTTCCTCGTCTCTAATGGAAACGTGTCCTACAATCCTCTCCACAGTCAATTTTCTCCCTTTTGTTTTTTTTTTTTTTAATCTTTGTATTGCTTGAGTCTAGCCAGCAAGCTGCTGCCGCCGCTACTAAAAGTATCTCCTCTGCCTGCTGCTTGGCCCGTGTCATGCCTTCTTCTGAAGCTTTGCATCGGCTCCTGGTCTCCTTCCACGGCAAATTCAGATGCCCCATCTTCCTCCTAAGTGCCTGTACATCTCCCACTGGCTTCCCCAGATGGGTGAAGTCCTGCCACCCGGGCAATACATTTCCCAGAAACAAGCATCTGAACAGCCATGAGACTGGTCCAAGTGGGAGGCAGAGATTTCTCAGCAGCTGGAGCTTGGATTTAGGTCTCCTTTCTAAATCAGGGGCTTTCGTCTTGTGATCAGCTGGATTCAGAGCCATGGGCGTTCTGAAACAGCGTGGGTTTGTGCTCGGGTTAGAGCAATACAGGTCCATGCTACTGGCTAGAAAGGAGCTCCCCGTGCTGTTCTTCTCCCATGGACCTCTGTCCCATCGTTTGCACTCCTGAGACTGCATGGTGGATCTCATTGGAGACCAGATCAAGCTGCAAACTAAACCAGAAGGAGGAGAAGGAGAAGGAGAAGGAGAAGGAGAAGGAGAAGGAGAAGGAGATGGAGATGGATAAGATGTTCGGCAGCCAGATCACATCCCATGAGTCCATGCCATGGCTGTACAAGCACTGGTGCTGGCGCAGGAGGGAACTGGGACCTCAGCTCAGGACTCTCTTCTTCACGACGCTTCAGCAAAAGGATGCAGGACACAACCACTGGTGTTGGGACTACACATGCAAGATGCCATGGAGCTGACAAGACTGTAAAAACAGAGGTCGAAAACAAGCTGAGGACGACACTTAAATCAGGGCCCCCAGCAGGTTCTGCACGTATCAACCACCCCAGGAACACACTTACCTTAAAGCTTCCCATCTCCCCAGGTAACCTCTTCTCTGGATAGTTGGAACATTTTTCCTGAGCTGTAACTTGAATCTCCTTTGCTGCAAATGAAGCTAATGCCTCCTTTACTACCACCAGTGAACATCAAGCACACTTGATTAGGTAACTATTTCTAATATTATTTCCCTTCTTCTTTCTTTTTATCCTGAAAATCTTTCAGCTTTTCTTTATAGGTGATGTTTTTTAAACCTTTATTCTTTTGATTTTTCTCTTTCTTCTGGATTCTCACAAATTTTTCTACATTTTTATTAACGTGTCTCCCCGAAAGCTTGATGCAATGCTCCAGCTGAGACTCACAGGTGCCCCCAAGAGAGAATAATCACTCTGCTGTCCTGTACACAATGCTCCTGCAAACGGATCCCAGGCAGTGCTGGGTGTTTTAGGCAAAGCAGGAGGATCCAGGGATCCTAGGAGAACCCTGTGCCTTTGTAAACCCGCTCATTGGAGCAGGCAGCAGAAACACCAGTGCCTCCTACTCACCCTGTCGTCAGGTCTCTGCAATCTGCTGGTGCAGCGCTTAACGAAGTTTGGTGTTTTAGCTTGTCTCAGCAAGTTTAGGGAAAGCCATCGAGAGACTCCAGACTAAACCAAAGCTGATGAGGCCATGATTTCAAACGTGTGAGCAGCTTAATTGGGTCCTATTGCCCGCTTGTCACTGGATCTGCAGTTCGGGTGATGTTTAAGGCCATTAGAGGGATTAGCACCATGTTTATTCTGGGCTGAATGAGACAATTTAATTTCTCTTAAATGTGCTACCCTCCCTGGGGCGTTTTCTCACACGCAGACAGCCTGCCAGCACAGTGTCAAAAACCTACACTTGCTTTTTACTGTTTTTTTAATTAAATTAGACTTACAAACAAGTGTCATACAAGTGTAGTGCTATGAACAAAGAACAAGTGCTGTGAATTCCTGTAGCTTTCAGACGTGTTGCTTGTAACGGGCATTGAGCGGTGAGGTGGCTGAATGGGTAGTGCTTCCTCATGGTGGGCTGAAAAGAAAAAAAGCATTTGTTTTAGTGATGCAGCTTCCTTGTCTCTCCTTTGCCCTCTGCACATATTTCAGGGGAGATACGTGCAAGCATGCCCCAAGGCAGGAAGCTCCTCTCGGTTCCCTGGAGAAGATCCAGTTCATGTTTAAAATGGTGTCCCTGCTCCTCCAGGTGCCCCCACCCAACCAAAGCTCTCATAGAATCATAGAATCACTAAGGTTGGAAAAGACCTCTAAGGTCATCGAGTCCAACCGTCAACCCAACCCCCCCATGCCCACTAAACCATGTCCCCAAGCGCCTCATCTACACGTCTTTTAAATCCCTCCAGGGATGGGGACTCCACCACTGCCCTGGGCAGCCTGTGCCAAGGCCTGACCACTCTTGCAGGAAAGAATTTTTTCCTAATGTCCAACCTAAACCTCCCCTGGCACAACTTGAGGCCGTTTCCTCTCGTCCTATCGCTGTTACTTGGGAGAAGAGACCGACCCCCCCTCGCTCCAACCTCCCTTCAGGCAGTTGTAGAGCGTGATGAGGTCTCCCCTCAGCCTCCTCTTCTCCAGGCTGAACACCCCCAGTTCCCTCAGCCGCTCCCCATCAGACTTGTGCTCCAGGCCCTTCCCCAGCTCCGTTGCCCTTCTCTGGACACGCTCCAGCCCCTCCATGTCCTTCTTGTCGTGAGGGGCCCAAAACTGAACCCAGGATTCGAGGTGCGGCCTCCCCAGTGCCCAGTACAGGGGCACGATCCCCTCCCTGCTCCTGCTGGCCACACCAGTGCTGATACAGGCCAGGATGCCGTTGGCCTTCTTGGCCACCTGGGCACGCTGCCGGCTCGTGTTCAGCCGCTGTCGACCAGCCCCCCCAGGTCCTTTTCCTCTGGGCACTTTCCAGCCGCTCTTCCCCAAGCCTGGAGCGTTGCCTGGGGTTGTTGTGGCCGAAGTGCAGGACCCGGCACTTGGCCTTGTTGAACCTCATGCAGTTAGGAGCACCCAAAGAGACCCCAAGGAGCATCAGAGAAGGATCCCAAGTGGCCTGAGACCCTCCAGCACTGCCTTGCCCCATACTTTGCTTTTTCTACTTACATATTTTGGCATAGATTGGCAAAACAGGGCCCACTGCTTTTAGCTCGCTCTTTGCTGAGGTTGGGTTTTGTGGGATTGATGGATACATGGCTTCCCTATGTTAAAAATTAGCTTTTCCTCTGCATGTGCTGAATTAATTTTAATTCAGAGCAGCCCGTTCTAGCTCATTTATGCAAGCCACTCGAATCCTTGTGCCAGCACAAGGGAGGGAACGAGCAGCTGGGAGCGGAGGAGGTTTCTTTTGGCAGAAGTGCCAATTTCTGCCAGTTTAAAGCAGTTACGAAACTCCGGGTGGGGCTTTGTGATTGATTGAAGCTGATCTGAGGCCACCGAAGGGGATGAGCTCTGCCATCTCTGCGCACCTGGTCCACAGCCTGTTCCCGTACGTGCAAGACTTTGCAACAAGAAAGGCTGCAGGGTTTTTATTTTCAGTCTTAGGGCTTTAGGGGAGGGTGATAAAGGCCATCCTCCCCGACTGCTTTATGTTTTGAAGCCTTTACTACCATCCGCACAAAGTGGTTTATTCCTACGGGCTGGCTCTTCGCCATATCCCACCACTGAAGTGCTTTAAAAGGCCACTAAACAGGCCATAAATAATTTACTAAATCTACCTTTTGGAGCAGGCAAATCGTGGTCTTGCTCTAGGGATGTTATTTGATCAGAGCTGGGACAGGCAGAGCTCCCTAAATGTGACAGGAAGCGAGATGTCCCAAGGGACGGCTTCTGTTTTAAACGATTTGAGGTTGATGATCGGTTGCTTTTATAAAGTTCCCATCATGGGAGTGTTTAGAAGGAAATAGCGTTGTGCTGGTACAGCTACTTGGCTCAGCTTTTTTTCCCCAAATTGTTTAAAAAATAATTTTAAGTCCAGATTTTTATCTCCTTTGCAGACTTGAGGTTCTGTTATGGCTTTGTTTGAAGTTATGGGTTTTATTCTCTTAGGGAAGAATGAAATTATTCAGAAAACAAACTCCTTAAGGATAATGGCCATATAAATTATGTTCCCTGATTGTGCTTTCGATTGCATGGATACACTTCGTGGATACTCCTGATTTATACTGGTAACACGGGGCCACCTGACTTTCAGGGTGGGACACGTGCTCAGGGAGTACAGTTTAGGTTAAAGAAAGTCTTTTTAGGGGATAGGGACTGGGACCGGACCTAAGAAAACTGCCTTCTGCTCCTGGATTTGCCCCTGGTTTCTAGGAGGAATCAAGAAAACTGGGAGGAACGTGAACTGTCCTGACAACTGCCAATGAAATGTGTTACAAAACGCAACTTGCAGAGCCACTTACCCCCTTTTCTTGCTTAATTAGAAGGTGCAAATTCCCGTGCTCAGACGATGTCTCAAAATTACAGCAGAGCAGCTATTTTGCTCTGCTGCTGCTGAAGCCTTACCGGCACCTCTAACGCACAACAAAGACTTTAAATTAGGAACCAAACTTGCCCGTTCTTGCAGGAAGCTGAAAACATCTACGGTTTTCTCCACTAGCACAAGTAGCCTTTGCAGCTCAGCTTCGGGACTAGTTCTCCTGCAAAACATTTTGAACAATTACAGCTGAAGTATGAGAAATAAGGACTCACAAGGCTGATGTGTGAAATTAAAGTTTTCTTGGTGGAGGTGGTTCCATGCATCATCAGTGTGATAAATGATTGAGTCCCAAAACAGGAATCCAATTTAAGTTTACAATTTATTAGATGAATAGAGGCAAGCAAACAGCGCTGGGTGTGCCAGGAGTCTCTGCTCTACCAAGACACACACCAGGGTACTTAACTTACAGGGTTTATATGCAATCAAGATATACATATTCATTACATTCCTTAGAAAAGGTGGTCTTATGGTAATGTGTTCTTGGAAGTCATTTACATAGTCCAAGCATGCGCAGTAAAATTAGGGTTAGGGTCTTTTCCTTCTCCGGTGGTCGTCCATAGTCTTCTTCACTGTGTTCGTTAGTTGAACTCTGGGCTTCCTTTGTCTATATATGGCCATTTAATGAACTCATCAGTTCCTCAACTCTTGGAATGTAAGGAGGCATCAGGTTATCTTGTTCTTTGACACTGATCCTTTCACAGTTGTCCATTATTAGTGATTTACATAGGACACTTATCACAGCTGTTACATAGGAGGCCTAACGAGCCAGCTCAAGGTCTACCCGCTCTTATCAAGTGGGAGGATGCACCACAGTAAGGTCTCAGTCAGGAATGGTTAGTTAGTTTAGTAATTCAAAGATCCTGCGATCTACACAGCCTTTGTAACTTCTGCTTACAATATTTATTATGCTTACAACAGCATTTTGTCTATCTGAGTTGCTAGCTACCAAAAAATTACACTAATGTGAAATATGTTCATGTGATTCGTGTGATGAAGTGTGACCTTCTGTCCTACATACCCTTGTATGACCACAAGCCTAAGTCTAGCAGAGTGGTTAATGTATATAGTATGTATATAGTTCCTGCTTCTTGCGACAGCCACTTAGCGAACATTCTGGTATAGTAAATGAATTTACTAACTTTTTAGAAAAGGGGAGATTGATAGAGGGAACTAACACTTAAGGGTTAATAGCAGAGCCATTGTCTGGCCTAAGCCATAAACTAACTAACAATTCCTGACTGAGATCTCACTATGGTGCATCCTCCCACTTGATAAGAGCGGGTAGACCTTGAGCTGGCTCGTTAGGCCTCCTGTGTAACAACTGTGACAAGATAAGTGTCCTGTGTAAATCACTAATAATGAACAACTGTGAAAGGACCAGTGTCAAAGAACAAGATAACCCAATACCTTGTTGCATTACAAGAGTTGAGGAATGGATGAGCTCATTAAATGACCATATATAGACAAAGGAAGCCCAGAGTTCAACTAACGAACACAGTGAAGAAGACTATGGATGAACACCGGAGAGGAAAAGATCCTAACCCTAATTTTACTGCGCGTGCTTGGACTATGTAAATGACTTTTGGAACTCATTTTAATACGAAGCGGGGACAGGTCATGCAAATGTATAGGCATATTACAAAATTCTATGAATATGCAATGTTTTACTGTATATATTTATGATGAGTGCCACGTTACGGTGTGTGTCTTGGTGGAGTGGGGACTCCCGGCACACCCAGCGCTGTTTGCTTGCCTCTATTCATCTAATAAATTGTAAACTTAAATTGGAATCCTGTTTTGGGACTCAATCATTTATCACTCTAGCAATTGCTAGACAATGGCTCTGCTATTAACCCTTAAGTGTTAGTTCCCTCTATCAAATGAGTATTGAGCCAAGTCATTTTTCTTCCACCTAATATACTGATTGTATTTACATTAACTAGCGGTTATACAAGGGTATGTAGGATAGAAGGTCACAATTCATCACACGAATCAGATGAACATATTTCACAGGGACAGCTGGACCAGGAGATGGGGTCAGCTGGACCAGGCTGGGATGGGGACAGGGGACAGCTGGGATAGTCCAGAGTGGGGACAGGGGATGGGGACAGCGGAACTGAGCTGGGCTCAGAGTCTCGGGACAGCTGGACCACGCTGAGCTGCGGACAAGGGACAGCTGGGATAAGCCCAGGCTGGGGACAGGGGATGGCTGGTTAAGGCTGGGCTGGGGACAGGGGACAGCTGGGATAGTCCAGAGTGGGGACAGGGGATGGGGACAGCTGGACCAAGCTGAGAAGGGCACAGGAGATGGGTCAGCTGGACCAGGTTGGGGTGGGGACAGGGGAAAGTTGGGATAGCCCAGGTTGGGGACAGGGGATGGGGACAGCCGGGATAGGCCCCGGTGGGGGACAGGGGATGGGGACAGCCGGGATAGGCCCCGGTGGGGGACAGGGGATGGGGACAGCTGGACCAGGCTGAGCTGAGGACAAGGGACAGTCGGGATAAGCCCAGGCTAGGGACAGGGGATGGGGAGAGCCGGACCAGGCTGGGCTGGGGACAGGGAAGAGGGACAGCCGGGATAGGCCCAGGTGGGGGACAGGGGAGGGGGACAGCTGGACCAGGCTGGGCTGAGGACAAGGGACAGCTGGGATAGGCCCAGGTTGGGGACAGGGGGTGGGGACAGGGAATGGGGACAGGGGATGGGGAGAGCTGGACCAGGCTGAGCGGAGGACAAGGGACAGCTAGGATAGGCACACGCTAGGGACAGGGGAGGGGGAGAGCCGGACCAGGCTGGGCTGCGGCCAAGGGACAGCTGGGATACCGCAGGTTGGGGACAGGGGATGGGGTCAGGGGACAGCCCGGGCGGCGGACAGGAGGCGGAGGGAGCCGGAGCCGGCCGGGCCCGGCGGACCAGGCTCAGCACAGGCCCCGGGCCCGGCTTAGGCCCCACCGGGACGCGCAGGCCGCAGCCGCCTCCGTTGCTAAGCGACGGCCGCCGCCGTTGCGGGCGCCACGTGACGGCGCGTGCTCACGTGACCGCCCAACGGCCGGCGCTGGGCGATGACGCGGCGGTGCGGGAGCGCTGCGGGGATGGAGGAGAGGGAGCGGCTGCGGCGGCAGATCCGCCTGCTGCAGGGTACGGCCGGGCCGGGGGGGGGGGCCGGGAGACCGGGGCCCGGTGGGGGGCGGCTGCTGTGGGGGGACCCGGGAGTCGGAGTGCGGGG
>VZTQ01001953.1:189683-237388 GCA_013400755.1 Pelecanoides urinatrix | reverse complement strand
GGGGACCTGGGAGTGCGGGGAGGGGGGGCGAGGCGGGTTGTGAGGGGACCCGGGAGTCCGTGTGTGGGGGGGAGGGGCGCGTTGTGACGTGGGGGACCTCATAGTCCTGGGGGGAGGGACGAGCTGTGAAGGGGACCCTGGAATCTGGAGGGGGAGGGGACCAAAGAGGACCTCGGAGTGCTGGGGAGGGGGAGGGCTGAGCCCTGGGAAGGGCCCAAGGGCTGGGAGAGGTGGAGGGGACCCAGGAGTCCCAGGTGGGCCAAGACAGGGAAGAAACAGAGACCAGAAAGCGCTGGGGAGTTTGGGGGACCCCACGGTGTGTGTGTGGGGGGATCCCCATGCTGCTGGGCCCTGCAGGGCCTGTGACCCTCCTGGCTGGGGGACAGGGGTGTCCCCTGCCCCGCGGCCCCCAGGGCTGGTGGCACAGGGGATGTGCCCTTTGCCCTCCGTCCCTTGACGCCTCAACATGGCGGAGGAGCGTGGGGGGGGGTATATTTGCGTGCCCTTTCCTGCCTCTGGTGAGCATCAGAGCTTCTTCTTAGCACTAACTCGCTCTATTTATAGACACCCCCCTCCCCCCCCCAACGTAATTTTTCCTGATTAGTGAGGGCACAAACTGCGCTCGGGCCTTGCGGAGGATCCAGGGGTAGGTGTGATGAGAGGGAGGAAAACGTGGTCCTCGTCCCCTCCAGGAGGGATCTGCTGACGTTGCTCTTCCTGCAGCTCTGTGACCCCTCGCGTAGGAAAAACTTCTATATGCTGACAGGTGCCTTAAATATAAGGCTCAAAAATCCTTTGATAATCCCTTTTATTGGAAGGGTTTTCCAAACATTAGAATCATAGAATCACTAAGGTTGGAAAAGACCTCTAAGGTCATCGAGTCCAACCGTCAACCCAACCCCCCCATGCCCACTAAACCATGTCCTTAAGGCTTAAACCATGTCCCATTGAGGCTTAACAAGTGCAGACCCTCTCTAATTGACACATATCTATTATCTAAACGACTTTGTTGGTAGACCAAAGCACTGGGGAGGTGTGGTGGCTTGACAGAGGGATGTGCAGTGACTCAACAATGAAGCTGGGGTCGCCTTGGAGCCTCCTCATCGCTGCTTTGAAGAAGGGCAACGAAGCTGGGGAAGGGCCTGGAGCACAAGTCTGATGAGGAGCGGCTGAGGGAACCGGGGGTGTTCAGCCTGGAGAAGAGGAGGCTGAGGGGAGACCTCATCGCGCTCTGCAACTGCCTGAAGGGAGGTTGGAGTGAGGGGGGGTCGGTCTCTTCTGCCAAGTAACAGCGATAGGACGAGAGGAAACGGCCTCAAATGGCGCCAAGGGAGGTTTAGATTGGACATTAGGAGAAATTTTCTTCACTGAAAGGGTTATCAAGCCTTGGAACAGGCTGCCCAGGGCAGTGGTGGAGTCCCCATCCCTGGAGGTATTTAAAAGATGTGTAGATTTGGCACTTAGGGACATGGTTTAGTGGTGGCTTTGGCAGTGTTAGGTTAATGGTTGGATTTGACAATCTTAAAAGGTCTTTTCCAAGCTAAGTGATTCTATGGTTCCATGCTTTGTCTTTGGAGCTGGTGGTGGCTGTGCTGGGCTACGTGCGTGAGCAGACCTTCAGAGACTGCTCTGAAAAGATATCTGGAAATAAAATTAGGATTTTTTTAAAATTAGGCTCCAAAAACAATAATTCAAGCATCTGTTTTTTGCATACAAAAAAGAGCTTAAAGGGGCAAAAGGTGGCTGGCAGCACTAATGCAGTGTGTTAAGGGTCTGTTGGTGAGTCTGTGGCTCAGACCTGTGTTGAACTGTCCTGAAAAATCACTTTTGTTACTTACTTTCATGAGGATTGAGGGAGAATGTTTTAAGTTTTTCCTTCCAGCACCGGTTGTCAGAAACGTGGCCTGTGCGAGCCTGCGCGGAGCGATTGTCCTTGTTGCAGCGCGAGGAAAACCAGCGCTGTGGTGCTGTCAAAGTCCCGTGGTGATTAACAGGTGCTGTCGTCTTCTCCTTAGGTCTCATAAACGACCATAAAAACACGCATGGGGACGCACCGCGGCCTCTGCCATCCGCGCCGCCGAGGTGGAACAACCCCCGCCAGCCAGCTTTCAGCAGGAGGGGGGCATTTTCGGCCAGGTACCCCCAGCAGGCTCCCAGGGATTTCCAGCTGTGCCAGGGTCACTCCTGGAGGAAAAAATACTCCCTCGTTAACCGCCCGCCGGGATCGGCGTGTGACGTTGGAAGCGATGGAAGTGCCAGCACGTCTCGGGCTTTCGGAAGCCACGGGGACAGCCAGGCACCTGAGCCACCAGAATCATCCCCAGAGAGACACGTGGACTTAACCACAGATGGTAATATAGTTGTGGGGATCCAACTGCCACAGAAGGCTGGCCCGTTCGTAGATATGAAAGGTTTCGCTGATGTGGGTTCTTACTGTGAGTTTTCTGGGCTGAAAACGGTGGTCGCTGCTTCAAGTGACAGTAAAAATGTGCAGAAATCTTCGTACACAAGCCAAAACGAAGAGAGAAGACCCTCTCTTTCCGTTTCGTTTAGTTCATCACATCGGTTTGTGAGTTCAGAGTACGTGAGCGTGTCGGATAAGCCTAGAACGGTGCGTCTGGCTGGCGACGTGGCCGGGAGCTCCCCTGCCTCCTGCGGAAGCTCCAGCGAAAGTGCCGTGACACTGAAATCGGAGCCGCAGCAGCCCTCGGTGTTGCCGGATCGCAAGCCGGCTCGGCACTTGGTACAGAGGAAGGCAGAACTGCCAGCTCCAGGGCAGTCTAGTTGTGAGCAAGTCAGGGATGCTTTCAGAGAGCCGAAGCTCCTTGGAAGTGGTGAGACGTGCTCTAGACCTGCTCAGGCCGCGACTTTGGTGGTTGGGATGACTCCAACGAAAAGCAGATTTTCAGTAGTCCCCAAAGCTGCTGGTCTCCAAAGAGCTGCCTCAACATCCGTCTCCAGCAAAGCTCCGAAGTTCAGGAAAGCTAATTACACGTGGGTCGCAAACCCTGGTAAATGCTCTCGTGCTGTGAAGAGATGGGTCAGCCCTAGAGCTTCTGAAAGTGCTAAGAAGGTTGCTGGTGGAGCAGACAGAGGTGCTAAATTATTGCCAAAAGTAGACGTGGGAGCAAAGCTGAAGAAATCGGGACTGCAGTCCAAACTGGGTGTTTCTCCCAGCAAGTATAAGTGGAAAGCCTCCAGCCTCCAGACCTCACCCTCCACCTCCAAGTCAGCGTTCAGGTGGCGATCCGAGGATCAGAAAAAGCCTCCAGCCCCCAACCTCCCTCGAGCTGGTGTCCCACCGTCTCCGAGTGCTGCGTCTGTTGGTCTCGGTGAGGTGAAGTCCTTCGGCGATGCCGCGCTCTCCAGTTATAAAGTGAAGAGTCGGACAAAAATCATCAAGAGAAAAGGAAACTTGGGGTAAGTTGCTGGTTGTCTTCAGAGTGGCGGCGTTGCGCTGGTCGTATTTCCTGTCCGTTGGCTTCACGTAAGTCGTGGTTATAAGTGAAATTCCAATGAGGGTTGTTGTATACTGGTGGGTATATTTGCCTTTCTCTTTCCAAGTGTGGTGATTTTTGTTCTGTCTGGAGGCATCCTGCTTTCCAGGGTTGGAAGGCCTCAGGTTTTAATTGTTTTAGCAGTTTGTGTAACTCTGACTTTAACCTTTGAAACAGAGCTGGGTTTTCTTCTCATCTCCCATCCCTGTTCTCCAAAGACTTTGCTGCAGCACTTAGGAAACTCCTCCCTGACCAGAATAAGGCTAATATTCAAGAGAAGGAAATAGCTGTCTTCCTTGCTCCTGGGGTCTTGTAGAGCAAGTTCTCCCCCCTGGCCGTGTCTCATGGGGACAGAGTACAACGGGAAGGTTATAAATGAAGCTTGGCGGAAGAAAAAGGTGCGTGGGCCGAGTTATCTGCAAAAGGGCCTTGCACCGGGCTGGGAGTCAGGGGAAACAGATAAGAGATTGGGACCAAACTTTTTCTGAAAGCCGGTGTGTTGTGGAAGTTGTGCTCCCGGTGGGAAAGCTGTTTAGTGCTGCTTTTTTCGGCAGGGCTGGATGTTAAGCCCAGCCTGTGCTGCAGGGGAGGGATAAAAGGGTTGCGGTGAGGGCTGGTGGCACAGCTGTGTGACCACCACTGAACTCGGAGATGCCCTCAGCGTAGTGAACATGTGGTTTGACTCCTTTGTCACTGCAGTAACTCCAAACCTGAGCTTTTGAAAGTTGAGGGCTGTGGCCTAAATAACTATTTTAAGTGACGCAATGAGCTAGTAACACAACACCGATTGAGGATCTGGTGCCTTGATTCCTGCTTCTGTTTCCAAGACCCTTCGCTCAGCACTTCACCGCAGGTTTGCGTCCTTGCCTTGCCCTCCTGGTTTGCTGGGGGACGTGTTTGCGGGTGGGTTGTGCTGGGAAGATCACTCTGGAGCAAGGTGCTTGGAGAAGCTGGGATTGTATTGGATTTTTGGCAGTCAGGGAGATGAGACCCCCCCTTCATCTTGCTAAAGGATAGCAGCCTCTCCCCTGCATCTGTTGAGCAGAAAGCAGAAGGGAATGAGTCGAGTTAGGCTGTCAAATACCTCATTCTCCATCCATACTTTGCCAGAAATTCATCACTCTTGCCTATTTACTTGCAATTTTCCGTTCAATGCTTCTTCTCACCCTTGGTAGGGGAGCAGAGTGGAGCTTGGTGACCCAGCTTTTCTCCTCAGCTCTGGGCAAGGGGACCAATGCGACGAGCGAGGGAAGCAAGCAGCCGATTCAATATGAATGATAAAGCGAGCTTCAACTTTATTGCAAGTGTTACATATTTTTATACACCAAACTCCTCATTAGGCATACCTGTTCTATAATCATTGGCTAAGCTCTAAAAGTTACATTATCATACTCCTCCTACTTGCGGTTACTGTAGCAATCTATCTTATTCTTAACTCAGACAGTCACATTGTTTCTGCTCAGGGTTCCATCCTGTCTTTCCATGCACTACTTCCTCAAAGTTATTTGTGTTTGCTCTTGTGATATCAGCGGGAAGTTACAAATCATGCTGACAAGAAAGAAACAGCAAGTTTTCTGCCCTGTAAGCACGTCCTGCGACCCCCTCGCTGTGACTTAATATTTCTTTTATTCTACTGATGCTGTCGTATCGTTCTAATAGTTCTATTAAAGAACCATGGCCTTGTTCCCTCATCCATTCTCCAACAGACCAAGTGCGTTTCAGTCATCTTTCTACCCTTTTCTAACTGTGTGGTGTTCCCCTTCGCAGTTCCCCGACAGATAAGAAGAACAGCTCCTCGCCCACCGCACCTCTGAAAAGCCACTTCCATCTCAGGAAGAAAAACTCCTTGCGGGGGAAACCTTCTGCGACGCCGAAACGCTCCTCGCCCAAGGGCCTGGTGCAGATCACCAAGCACAGGCTCTGCAGGCTGCCGGCTACCAGGATGCAGGTTTCCACCAAGGAAGGTAGGAACAACCGTCCCAAGGGGTGACTGACGGTGCTCGCTGACCGTGTGCTGGTGAAATGGTTCCAAGGGAGGCTCTTGGATTTGGAAATGGGTTACCAGATCCTCCAGGAGGTGAATTTGCTGTTGTTGGTCCCGGAGCAAACATTGAGGAGCAGAAGTTTGGCTGGAGTAGGACTTCTGTCTTACCTCAGAGCTGTCTTGCGCTTTGACATCTCCAGACAAGGCCATTTTAAAGCTGCTTCTTGCTTTTAATGTGGTTTTGCTGGACTTACAGGCATCAAATAGGAAGGTGCTCAAGGAAGGAAGAGGATGGCAGAGGCAGTAATACATTTATAAGACTAATCTCTCTTTTTGAACGGGGCAAAAGCTTGTGCATGTCATGAGATACTCCTCTAGCAACTACAGACCTACTTAATGCACCTGTATCCCAGGGCAATGTCTGTGAGCGTTTAAGTTTTGTATGTAACTTGCTTAAAATTGCAATTGTTAGAGGAATACCGGGTCCATCGTGTTTGTGAACAGGTAGTTTGCGTCCATGTCCTGCTGCCTTGGGTTGGCAACGTTTAGAGCAGAAATCAGCTGCTTGGGGCTTGGAGAGCTGCACCTGTGCACACGTGAAATGTTTTCGTGATGTTTCTGGCTCCAAGTCTGGTTCTGCTATTCAGTGGTGAAGTTTTCGTGGACAAGTGGCTTCACCCCGCTGAGATTCAGTTTTCTCAAATGGATGTGAAGCACATTTTGCTGATGTTTGTGTGCTGTACTTGTTCACGTACGGCAGGGTGGCCAGTGACGCTGCGGTAGGCATCGCTTTTAAGTGGGGAGGGCTCTTCGGGCCACGATGTAGCTGCGATCTGCCTCCAAAAGTAAAGCTGTTGAGCCTCTGTTTTCAGGAAGACAATTCTGTGGTTTCCTGTTCTGCGCTTCAACTACCGAGTTTACATGTGTGATTATAGTTATTTTTGCATTCAGACAAATAGCTCTGCGTTGAGATGTTGCTGTGTTTTGACAGATGAAAAGACAAGAAGGGGGGCTTGCGGTTCAGGAAAGGGAAAAGCTTTTTTGCAGCAGGAGAAGAAAAAGATTTTTCTCTTCATGTGTACGTTTGAAGAGAGGGCTGGAGGGGATGCTGGAAGGAGAATTTTGGATTTGGCGCTTTAGGAGGCAGGCAGTGACTCATGGGAGAGGCAGGGGCAGGGAGAATAAGATGTGTATTTGTGCAGTTGCGTTGATGGTCCAGCATTCAAGCAGTTGCCTGACTTTGGGGCTGAGTCTTCTTCCGTTTAAGGATATCAGCAAACCCCTTAGCGTCTGGAGAGGCATGAAGGCTGCACCTCCATACACTCTGTGTTGGAAGTTTTCATGTAGTGCATGAAGGCAGCAGGTCTCGGTCGTACTTGTGCTGCGGTTGCTCTTCTGTGAGCTCTGAAACCAGAGGTGGTGGATACAATACATGGCCAGATCCAGCTGTGGTGGTGATGTGGGGGCAACAAGGCTTTTCTTCCTTGGGTGATGGTGATGTGTGGGATGGGGAATGCAGCCCTTACACCTCCCAAGAAATGTCCACTGCCTGTTCTGGGGTGAATTTAGGACTCAGACCTCACAAACTGCGTGGTGGGGACTTTTCTTCAGTGTGGCATGTCCCGTATGAGTCATCAAATAAATCATTATGCTGTAAAGCTCCTTTTTAAAGAACTTACTGTGCTTGCTGAGAGCCTGATGTGAGCAGCTGTGCTGCGGCTCTGGAGATGCAGAGCAATTTGGAGTTGCGACAGCATTTTACATACGAGGAAATTGAGACACTGCTGGTTACAGGGATATAAGCTGTTTGGGTGATCCAGGAACAGAGCTGAGGTTATACCAGATCCTTGTTCTCCTTGTAGCTCCGTGTTTACACCTGGGTTTGTGCAGAGCAGCGGCATTGCTGCAGTTTGCTCAGCTGTGCGTGTTGTAGAGGAGGTCACGGCGCTGAAGCTGCTGCCTTGGGAACGTTCCTAGCACCCATCGAAACTCGCTTGACTTGGCAAACATCTCCTCTTTTTAGAAGCTGTCAGTAAAAACTTGTGCCCAACCAAAGTGAAGCTTCACATAGGTTAAGAATGTACAAAATGGATCAAAATCTTCTGCCCCCCCGGGAGCCTGACTGGCAGCTGCCAAAAGCCCATGTCTTTTGAGAACGTATTTGGAATCCTAGTACCTTGATTGAAGGTAAAGTTCCCATGCTGAAAAGATTTTTCATCTTAAACTGCATAGGGCTGAAAATACGTAGATAGAGCAGGTTGTGCTCCTGGCTTTGATTAAAGTAGAAGTTGGCAACTAAAAAAGTTTAGAGAAACTATAAAAAATGGAAAATAGGTCTGGAAGTGACTTTAGGAGAGCAGGTAGTTCATTCCCCTGTCCAAAAGTGGATCAAATTATCAAACCATTCCTGGTAGATGCTGGCCAAAACCTAGCACAGATGAAACCTGGGTTTATAAGAGTTGTGAGTTGTCTGTGTTGAAGTGACTTACGTTATTTTCCAGTTTGGAACTGTGCGCTTCGCAGTCTTAGCTCAGAGATGTGGAAACGAGTATCTGCTTTAATAAAACTTGGTGACCATGCCTTACGGCTCTTTTTCTTTGCAAACTGCAGTACCTGCTGTAAAATGTGTCTCAATTTGGTTCTTAAAATGACTAAAAGCAAAAGGAAATGTCCTTCCTGCCTCTTCCTGTGTGTGTATGTGTGTGTGCACAGGTGAGACTACTCTTCCTCACTTCATAAATGCCACAAATCCTTCTTTTCCCTGTGCCTCGCTGTGCTAGTGGGAGCACGGACACTGATGCCTTAGACAGTGAATTAAAAATGCTTCCCCACCATAATTATGAAATGGCTTCTAAATTTCTTTCTTGCTTTCTGCAGTGGAGAGGAATTATACTCCAGTAGATGAGCCATTATTCGGACTGGAATATGGGCTGGCGCATGGCACTGGGATCCATTCACTTGAAGCTCTGGAAGGGCTCCTTAGAATCACAGAATCATAGAATTATTAAAGTTGGAAAAGACCTCTAAGATCATTGAGTCCAACCGTCAACCCAACCCCCCCATGCCCACTAAACCATGTCCCCAAGCGCCTCATCTACACGTCTTTTAAATCCCTCCAGGGATGGGGACTCCACCACTGCCCTGGGCAGCCTGTGCCAAGGCCTGACCACTCTTGCAGGAAAGAATTTTTTCCTAATGTCCAACCTAAACCTCCCCTGGCACAACTTGAGGCCGTTTCCTCTCGTCCTATCGCTGTTACTTGGGAGAAGAGACCGACCCCCCCTCGCTCCAACCTCCCTTCAGGCAGTTGCAGAGCGCGATGAGGTCTCCCCTCAGCCTCCTCTTCTCCAGGCTGAACACCCCCAGTTCCCTCAGCCGCTCCCCATCAGACTTGTGCTCCAGGCCCTTCCCCAGCTCCGTTGCCCTTCTCTGGACACGCTCCAGCCCCTCCATGTCCTTCTTGTCGTGAGGGGCCCAAAACTGAACCCAGGATTCGAGGTGCGGCCTCCCCAGTGCCCAGTACAGGGGCACGATCCCCTCCCTGCCCCTGCTGCCCACACCAGTTCTGATACTATTCCTTAGGGCTATCTTTCTCTTCCCCAGGGAGGAGGGTACAAGGTTGTTTCTGTTGTGTTTGCTGCTGCTTTGTCCAGCCTCTCTGCAGAGCTGAATTAAATACATCTTTCTGCTAGGAGGACTTTGTGCAGTTGAGATCTCTTGCTGGGTATGTTTTCTGATGTCATGGTGACTGAGAGAACTTGGCTGTGCGTCCTTTTCCTGGAGAGATTCTCTAAGATGCGACACAACGATGAAAGTTTGACAGTTCTTGTCACCTTTTCTCTACCGCTTTCCCCTCACTGCTGGGACATCAAGTGCTAAATGCTGATATCATATGGGTAGATCATTGCTGGTAATCTAACCTCTGTTGTACCATCGTCACAGGGGATCCCAAAGGACTTGATTTGCTCCTTCCCGTGCCATTGGCAGCTCCGTGCGGCAGCTGCCGAGCGATGCATGGCTGCTTTGCTTCTCCGGTTAGCAGAAAAATTCAGCAAGAGTCTTGACGGCTTTGAAATTGCAAAATGAATTTTGGCAGGGTTGGTGCTGCTTGCTGAGCATCTGGTTAAGACTGAGGACTAGCAAGGTGCCTGCCCCACACGTTCCTGCTTTTTACCTTCCTCTTGGCGCAGCAGCCTCGCCTGTAGCATGGAGATCGAGCAAATAAGTCCAGCAGACCTTGACCCTTCACGCTCACCTTCATAATTAGCCTGTGGATTTGGTTCCTTTGATTGGAATTGAGTTTATAGGTTTGAATCCCTTATACCTAAAGCTTTTCTTTTTTTTTTGAGAGGGTTCAATCCCAGGCAATGTATTTGCAGCTTCATGTGTTGAACTATTCTCATGTTCTGGGCTTCTACAGCTGTTGAATTATTGCTGGACTCTTCTTGCATGTGCTAGGACTGTTTTTTCTTTTTTACCCAGGGAGGCATGTGTGGTCTGGTACAAAGAGATTGTTAGATGCTGGACAGGGCAGGGACATTTTCAAGGCAACATCCCAAAGTCTGACGAGAGAGCCTAGCCTCTGGTAGGGCTTGGAGCAGCTCGGACATCATGTGGTGCCCCTAAATGTATAATTATGTCTATAGTGGTAGGTGTCTTCTGGTTTCACAGCAGTCCTGTGGTGAGCTGGGAGTAAGTGAAGGCTTGTGCGCTCAATTCCTGGCTGTCAGGTTATCTGAGAGGGTTGGGAGGGTTGTTTTTCCTTCTCTCTGCTTGTGCAAGGTGAGGGTATTAATCAGGCGGTGGAGTTTTAAGGCTTGCCATTTCTCGCAAGACAGGTGCGAGGGGAGTAGGTGCGGTACAGAGGTGCTACTGGGAGCCTCTGGGAGCAGAGTGGGGCACGAATGGAGCAGTGAGACTGATGTTAAATCTCTGGCTTGATGCCGAAGCAACACCCATTGTGTCTTTTGCTGGGAGCAGACCAGTGAGTCCTGGGCCAGCCGAGTGGCTTACCTCTGATTAGTTTGTCGTCTTGAGTCTGGATACGCACAGCCCAGCTAATAAACCGATTAAAAAGCTGGATGGTTCATGCTGGGCTTGTGATCCCACTGGATGGATGTGGTCGTGCCAGAGCCTGGATTGGACGGGCGCTCGTGCCTGTGAGCATCCAGCATTCCTGTGTTCCCAGGGAGCTGTGAGATCCCACGTTGGACACAAACCGTGTGGCTGTGTCAGGGCTGGGGAGGAGCGTGCCCTACTTCACGTACTGCAGCGTGGGTGCAAAAAGCTGGGTCAGCCCCTTCCTTACCCGCTGATGCGGGCGGTGTTGTGACACGGCTTTGCTGTTTTCTTGTTTGCCCTGTTCAACAGGCTTTTGGGATACGTGGCAGGAGCTCTGTGGTACGTACCGAAGGCATTGGTCCTGCCTTCCGCAAGTGTGTAACGCAAAGGCCTGTCCATCTCCTGACTCTTCAGTTCCCTTTCTGGACCCAAATGGACCTGAGACTTGGTGTCACATTGGTGTTTCCTCATGGTCTGTGTTCAGAGGCACTTGCCACTGCTGGATCGTTGGGCCGAGGCCAATGGAGGAGGTTCAACAAGGCCAAGTGCCGGGTCCTGCACTTGGGCCACAACAACCCCAGGCACCGCTCCAGGCTTGGGGCAGAGCGGCTGGAAAGTGCCCGGAGGAGAAGGACCTGGGGGGGCTGGTCGACAGCGGCTGAACACGAGCCGGCAGCGTGCCCAGGTGGCCAAGAAGGCCAACGGCATCCTGGCCTGTATCAGCACTGGTGTGGCCAGCAGGAGCAGGGAGGGGATCGTGCCCCTGCACTGGGCACTGGGGAGGCCGCACCTCGAATCCTGGGTTCAGTTTTGGGCCCCTCACTCCAAGAAGGACATTGAGGGGCTGGAGCGTGTCCAGAGAAGGGCAACGGAGCTGGGGAAGGGCCTGGAGCACAAGTCTGATGGGGAGCGGCTGAGGGAACTGGGGGTGTTCAGCCTGGAGAAGAGGAGGCTGAGGGGAGACCTCATCGCGCTCTGCAACTGCCTGAAGGGAGGTTGGAGCGAGGGGGGGTCGGTCTCTTCTCCCAAGTAACAGCGATGGGACGAGAGGAAACGGCCTCAAGTTGTGCCAGGGGAGGTTTAGGTTGGACATGAGGAGAAATTTCTTTCCTGAAAGAGTGGTCAGGCCTTGGCACAGGCTGCCCAGGGCAGTGGTGGAGTCCCCATCCCTGGAGGGATTTAAAAGACGTGGAGATGAGGCGCTTGGGGACATGGTTTAGTGGGCATGGGGGGGTTGGGTTGACGGTTGGACTCGATGACCTTAGAGGTCTTTTCCAACCTTAGTGATTCTGTGATTCTATGATTCTGTGATTCGCTGTGTTTTCATTTAAGGATCAGTGATTGGACCAGAGAGAAAATGGAAAGTGGCAGACTGGTAGCAGTTCTCTTGGGATTATTTGGGCTGCTCTCATGACGAGTATTATACCTGCAGCTGTTATCAATTAACTCCAAAATACTCATCTGATTAAGTGGAACATTCAATAACCACTCAGAAGTTGAGGGATGTCCCAAATTGAAGTTGCTCTGATGGGACGGTAGAGTGGCGAAGCATTTCTAATGCAATTAGTGGTCTGTTCATCAGGTATTTTAACGCAGGGCTTGTGCTGGGGCAGAATGCCTGCATAGGAGGAGCTTGACCAAAGCAAAGAGGAATAGAAAGTGTTCTGTTGCTCAACGGAGCCAAATTAATGTTGATAAAACAGCCTTTGGATGTTGGACTTCTTGACCATTTAGTACTTAATGTGCCATTAATATTAAAGAGTTCCTTTTTTTTTTTTTTAATTTCTTCCCATTTAACTTCTTGGGCTCTTTTTGGAGGGAAGGAGATAGTTGCTTTGCTGGGAGTTGTGACTCCGCTCAGGTAACAGGCCCCTGCTTTGGGCACGGTCGCGAGCCTGATGAAGGTGTTGGCCTTCCCCATGTTTGAATTGTCTTTACAACTTCTGCATGGGGTCGGCTTTATTCGGCACCTGCGTATTTCAGACTTCTGTCTGAATGTCAGGCTTCATATATACATTGGTGTACAGAAGTGGCAGATACAGGCTGTCTCGCTTGCCTCTGGTGTAGACAAGACAGTTCGGATCTGAGTCAGGGATCTGGTACGAGAGGGATAAAAGGCAGCGGTTGCTTCTGTCCTTATCCAGGGAAAAGCTGGAAGACTAACAGGGATCATCAGGCTGCTGAATATGGTCCTGAGGCCACTGGTGCCACTGTGTTGTGTAGAAATAACACAGTGTGTTTAAATACAAGCTGAAGTTAACTATGCGATTTCTATTTTTTTTTTTTAAGTTCAAGCATATATTTATTGACTTTTTACAAATGACTTGCCATAATTGGAAGTGCTCTTACAGCCTGAACTTTTAATTCCCTTGTTAACTCTGTGGGAGTCGCGCTGGGGAGGTTGCTGGGCTCTGCCCTCATACTGCAATCCCTTTTCAGATGCAAGAAGCAGGGGGAGGCTAGCTGGTAATTAAGATGTGGCTGGAGTTTCCACGGATGGCAATTCCCCCAACCATCTTTTTTTTTTGGCATCTGAACCAAAGAGATTTGATTTGGAGAATAAATACTGGGCTCCTGCTCTGTCATTTGCCGAGTAACTTTCCTGCCAATAACGGTATGTTGTAATTATGTTGTCTAAATGGCAAATGTCTATCCTGAATTGGCTTTCTGTTGCTTATTTGTTACAGCAAATGGCCAATATAATAAAATTGTGGTGCGTATATTGGGACAACACCGCTTCCTGCAGTTCCTTTTGGCCATGTGCTGTCTGATTAGCTTGGGCAGCCTTTATCCGCTTTCTCCAAACTGGAGATGGGGTTATTCCTGAAAGTGCAGAGACGTGAACGTTTTATAATCAGTTTTAAGGGAAAATACTGACTTCTAAGTGAGGTTTGACTGATCCAGATGCGATGGCAGAGGGATGCTCCTCCTGTATCAGTCCTGTGCCAGCAGCAGGGATGTGGGAATTCCCCCTCTTCCCCAACAGCCTTTTACTCCCAGCTTTAGCTGGTCGCTTATTTGAAATCTTGCAGGATGAGGCCCTTTCTCAACTCTTGTTTTTGATGAAAGGTGAGTGCTTGTGGTCGTGAACCTTTAATCACCCCTGCAAAAAATCAATGCTGTTGCCCTCCTTGGCTGCCGTAGCTCTTGTGAAACGCCGCTGTGCTGGTAAGTGTTCACCCTGCTCGGGCATTTGGCACGACAGCGCTGTCGTTTCTTATTCCCCTGGCTTTTTCTCTACAAGAAACCAGAAGTAAGTGCTTAAAACTATGATTTTTTTTTTTAAGATTTCTTTTAATGTCAAAGATGTGGCAGCTCTGTGGACAGGGAGCCGTGCCGTGCCTGTTTGCCGCATGTCCGGCACAGGAGCGGTGGCTGTACGTTGTGCTCTGACAAGCAGGAGAACTGGGGATTTTGGGGAGTCTTTCGTGCCGCCCTTCCTTCCCCGCAGCCCTGCAGAGGGCACTCGTGCCCCTCGCATCTCCCCGGTCCACCTTTTTCTGGTTATTGATGGCCTAATTTCGTCTTTATGTGAAAGAAAGCAGATATCAAGTAATTTGCAGCAATAACCTGCTAATGCTGGGCCAGTATCAAAACTCCCATGTTCATTTCAAGTGGCAGATAAAACACTAATATATAATTATCCTTGCAAATTGGATTGTTTTAAATAACCAAAAGGCTATGGCCAGGAGAAAACTATCCCATTTCCCTTGAGTTACTATTGCAGTGTAATTGCTGCGTTCAATCAATTTCCTTGGCATTAGAAATTCCATCACAATCAACATTAAGCTTTATTCATTGTGATGGCTAAGAGCCGGGCCATTTCTCCTCTTTTCCTTAACTGGCAAAATTAATCAGGGAAAAGATTTTAAACATTTACCCGTGCGAAAGAGGTCAGCTCTGCCACTATATTGCTCAGCAGATAAGGGGGCTAATAAAAAGAAAATTGAATTACTAATGATCGCCAGGAACAGAGTATATAAAACCTGGCAATCGCCCGGTTCAGGAAAAAGGA
The DNA here is from genome assembly GCA_013400755.1 of Pelecanoides urinatrix. Classification (NCBI taxonomy): domain Eukaryota; kingdom Metazoa; phylum Chordata; class Aves; order Procellariiformes; family Procellariidae; genus Pelecanoides; species Pelecanoides urinatrix. The sequence goes on along the minus strand of VZTQ01001953.1, from coordinate 222,831 downwards.
GAATCAATTTTCTTCGGACAAGGTGCGCTCATTTTTTATTTTGGCGCATATTATCAGCAATTTAATTTGAAAGCGCATAAACAGGAGGAAACAGTTAGAAAATAATGAGCCTGAAGGTGTAAAATGCTGCAGGATATATGCTGTACACAATTTATTTGGCACAACAGATAATCACTTTAATTGAATTCAAAACTGCATTGTTCAGCAGCAGTGTGGGCTGCCCGCCTCGCCCGGGGGAATTATAGAATATTACAAAGATGCCGGCAAGAGGCTCCTCCGTGTCTTTTCCCCTCTGTAATGTCCCCTTCCAGGCAGGACTTCTCAGCCGTGTGCCCGGGATTGCTTAGGCACAGTCACAGCTGGCTGAAAGCAGAAGATGGAGAAAGTGAGAGGCAGATTTCTCTAGGGACCCTTGTTTGTTGTATCACTATGTATATTTGTTTCTTAAATAATTTGGTGTTTGCCGGGTTGGAGTTTTAGTGCAAGATCATCACGTAAGCGTGCAGCGCAGAAACCGGTCATGTCGTCTTCTGCTTCAGATGAACTTATTTCGCTGTGTCCCAGCTCAACCTCCTGAATGAAAAGCCTAGCTACCTCCTCCTGCTTGTAGGGAGCTCCCGGTCTGCATATTAAACTAGTTTTTAAGTGGTAGCTTTTGGATTATGCCTGGGAGAAGTAGGTGGCAGGAGAGATGCTTTTGCTGCTGCAGGTCAGCACGATTGCCACGCGAGGAGTTGCGCTGCGAGGGATTCTTTAAAAAAATTCTTTCCTGAAAGAGTGGTCAGGCCTTGGCACAGGCTGCCCAGGGCAGTGGTGGAGTCCCCATCCCTGGAGGGATTTAAAAGGCGTGTAGATGAGGCGCTTGGGGACATGGTTTAGTGGCCATGGGGGGGTCGGGTTGACGGTTGGACTTGATGATCTTAGAGGTCTTTTCCAACCTTAATGATTCTATGATTCTGTGATTCTATGGATGTCTCTCTAGTTGTGCGTGGAGGTTCATCCTTTAATTTCTTTTGTCCTTTGGGTTTGAAGAGTGGAGCGGACTTGTGCCGGGGTGGGAATAATACCGCTCTTCAGCCCTTTGCCTGTTCAGAGCCCTTTGCAGGCATTAACTAATGGAACGGTGGTTTGGTAAGGCGGCACAGGAGGGGCTGCGTTACCGTCTCCGCCGTACACGTGCCTTGGCAAAGGAAGCCAAATAGATACGGAACCGCAGCAACGACCAGGCTGTGGCCGTGCAAATCCGTGGCCAGAGCAAGAGTAAATTTTGAGCCTATCCTTTGTTGCATCTGCTACATGCACAGCTAGGAAACTAGGTTTTGTGTTTTCCCCCTTTAAAATATTCCTTTCCTCCTTATCTTTGCCTTTCTCATGCTCCAGACTGAGATAAGACAGTGGTTCTGCTTGTCCTCTGTTGCCACCACCAGCACTGAAGCCGCCTTCCCTGAACGTGCTGAATAGAAGGAAATCCTGTTTGTATTTGCTTCTTTCCAGAGAGAAATTCCATCAGGATTTGCAAGACCCGCTTCACCCTCCCATCTGCAGAAGAGTTTCTACAACTCTTTAATTTCAGTCAGAGTGATGGTCATCTTTGAAAACATTCTCTAAACCCTAATTTCTCTTTCTGCTTGCCCAATGCGGCGAACTGTGCGGCATGAGGGTGTTGGGACGGGCAAGGGGCTCTTGCTCGGAAAAAGACTTGGCGGCAGAAGTGGAAGGAGCTGGTTTGCATTACTCGTGCCCAGGCGAGTGCAGAAAGTAAACGGGGCGTAAATGGTGAGGAGTAAGTTATGGCTGGCATCTGAATGCTCAGCTGCTGTTAATTTTATTGACACTGGTTGTTTGTATCCCTCTGGCAGCTTTGAAAATCTCAGCAATGGATTTTATAACCATTTATACGCGTCTATTTTTTTTTTTCTTTCTCTTATGACGTGAAGGCCAATCGGTAGATATTTCTAATGGGGAGATGCCTGTTGGAGCACTGTGGTTCGGGGTTGTTTTTTTTTTTTTTTTCCCAAGCTGTATCCCTTCATATTTTTTTTTCTTTTCAGTGAATTGCAAAAGGTGTTGCTGCTATTTGTGAGGTGACATCTCTGATCACGTTACATAGGAGTTAAGCTGGTGCCGACTTCTCTGTTACGTCTTATTAGAAGGAGTCGGAGGCGGCGATCCCTGCCCTCGAAGGAAGCCCTTGTACCATGCACGGCACTGCTCAGGACCCCTTGGAGTTTAGCGCGACTTTTCTTCTCTGCTCCATCATTAGTCTCGTCTTTCTGAGCAGGTCCTTCCTAGCTTATCCGAACCCTTCGCGGGTTCGCCGCTCGAGGCCAGCAAGGCTAATGTCGTTACGCTCATACATAGGTTTGACCTTGCCCATAAATCATTACGTTGTCAGGTCTCTCTTCTCGCTTTCGCTGGCTTGTCCTTGGGAGCCAGGGGTGGAGTGTGGCTGGCGAAGTGGCTGCTCGCTCCTTCGCAGTAATTGGGAAAAGTTCACGTACTTGGCTTTTTGCCGGCACCAGTTAACGTCAGTGTTCGTAAGTAACGGTTTTGGGTTTCTGGCTTTACTTGGCATTTACAGGTGACTTGTCCCGAGCTGCAAGAGGAGCTGCAGGCAGCCAGCAGCAGGGATTCTGTTTTCAGAGCCCTCTTTTAAAAATAACAGGCTGCTTCGAGCGAGGGAAGTCGGCCTTGCTAAACGAGGAGGTGGCACCGTGTAGACAGCCTTCTCCCCAGCGCTCAGCTGGAGCGCTCCGGCATTCGGATTTGGTGTCAGGTAAAACAGTGACTGCAACAGGGGGAACATCCAGGCTGAAATGCGTCAGAGACGTGATCTGAAAGTGATAGTGTGCCTCTAGATAAAGATGAGTGCAGGGTGCTCCTTGCGTGGGTGCGAGACCCGTGGATAGGCCAGGGGTAAAGGTTTGGACCAAGTGATGAGGGTCTGGGGAGCAGCAGGGCGATGGCATATAAAAGCACTCTGCTCTTCACGTAGAGTTGCTTTAAATTATTCTTAGTTTCTATGTCTTTCTCCCTTTTCCTGCAGAATTCAAACTGCGTGCTCAAAATCACCTCTCAATACCTGTCTCCGCTATTTCAGAGACTCTCCTGTACCCCTGTGCAGGGCCAGCTACCGTTTGATTATGAAATCCTGTTAGTAGCCAGCAGCTTTTTAGAGAACAGTATATTTATAGGCTAATAGGAAAAATATTTGGCTTTGGGGATGCATGACATCCTTGCATTGGCTATGACCCTTGATATTTGCAAGTCCATGGGGGGCTTTTCTAAGAATTCAAACCTTTCAGGGATGGCACGATGCAGAACAAAAATAGAAAAAAAAAAAAAAGAAAAAAAAAAGAAAACAGAGCAGTAGGTCTTTGCACAGCGGTACGCGCTTCTCGCTCGTCCCGGGGCTGGCGTCGTGCCACTTCTTGACAAGTGCCTGTAACCTGTTACTCCAAGTAACACATCCTCAGATCAGGGTGGCACAGTGTAATTTCGGTCATTGGTGCTTTCTCGTTGAATGCTGGATGTCTCTCCTTGCTGTTATTTTTACGGTGAAGCTCGTATTCATTGCTGAAAGGGCAGAGAGTTGATAAAAAGAGTCTACGTGTTATAGCTTGTGCTTCTAAAGAATAGAGGCTGGATGCTGTTGCGCTGACTTCACGAACGCATCGCGTGTGATTTCTGTGCTGTTTGGGGTATTTTTTTTGTTCAGAGCGGTGGAAAGCTGCAAAATTTGCTTGTAATTCTGAGCAGTATTGGTCCCTCGCCTGTCGCTCGCGTGAACGGGTTTGTCTTCGTGTGGATGCTCAGGCTGCGTACTGAAGCTTTTAAAACCGCTTTCAACATGTCTGGCTCTCCCTGCTGCTCCGAATTGTGCTGAATTTCGGTGCTGCTGCCTCTTATCCCCTTGGTTGTCTTTCCTTGGGCTCTTAAAGTAAAAATAAGGAAAATAAAAGTGGGCGTTTAAGGCACTTAGAAGAAATACGAATTCTTCTGTAACCTGAAGCTTGACAGTGAGTCTCTTTTTCCTCTTTTGTTTCCTCTTTTTGCTATTTTCTTTCACCCAATACACAAACTGACTGAAGGTATCCCCGGCACAGTTGAAATTACTGATGTTTCCCATGCTGTGAACGGATGATCGGAGTATCCTCCGCAGCGCTGTCAGGACTCCCCAAATCCCGCCCCAGCAGATGCTCAACGCCCTGTAAAACCTGGGTTGGTTTCTCTGTTCTGCTTTCTGCTTCCCGTTCTTCTCCAAATCCCCGTTTACAAGTCTTTTCCCTTTTTTTTTTTCTTTTTTTTTTTTTAGAGTTTCTTTTGCAAATACTTCCCATTTGATTTTCCTAGTAACAACTCACAAGCTTTATACAGCAATTCCTCTCGATTGCTGCTGAGCTGAGTTAGAAGCCGTTCGTTAGAGGTCTTGCCTGTTCACTTTGTGTGCTCTACAAAGAGATATAAATGAGTAATACCCCTCAGAATATGTAACAGATGCGTAAGCGCACCTGGGGTAAGTGTTTTGTGGACTTGACAACATCTCACGAGTCCTACAAAACTGTGCTGTTGCAGCAGCTTTTGCGGTTTCAAGTTTGTGCTGTAGTCTAAGGGATGGGGAAACGCATTTACTTCAGTTGTCAACAGGAATTTTGCTATTGCCCCCGGGAAATTTGAGTTTGAGGAACGTTTCATCCTCCTTTATGCCTCTGTATAATCCACACGCGTGCGGTTTTTGGCAGACTTCTATTTTTGGAATCGTGCTCGGAGTTGTTTTGAGTAGTATCAAGGAAGGGTGTTGTGTGAGCGTACCGACACGACCAGTGAACTGTGGGTCCAGATCTGTTCTCAAAACTGATCCTAAGTGTTATTAGCCCTTAAGCCTGCCCTTGGGGGCTCTCCGGTGGAAAAGGGCACGAGCATACTTGGAGCCTTAGTGTGGGCTATTAACTCCTGCGTCGGTCGCGATGGCGAAGCACGTGCTGTTGCTCACTGCACCGGCAAATGTCCTGGGACGTCTTGTCCTTGGGTGGGACAGAAAGTGCCCGGGAAGTGTCTCTGTGTGAGTGGGATGTGCCAAACAACTTTGGTTTTCCTTGAAAAACCTTACAAAACAGGTCTTGTGAGGCCCTTGCGGTAAAACAAACAAGCTGGTGTGTGTTGGCACCCCATTTGTAGCCTGGGTAAAAATCAAAGAGCTCTCTTGGAAAAAAAAATCGTAAACTGCTGAGCTTGTTGAAAGGTGCAATGCTGCTGCGTAACGAATGGCTTCTGGTTGTAGGAGAGAAGCAGCCATGTTTTATGGAGAAGTAAGGGAAGGTCCAGCTCAGGAACAGTGTTGAGAAGGTCCAACGGGGCAACTTGCCTTCACTGGAGGGGCTGTAGAGCTTCGTGTGCCATGGGATGCTCTGGTGCATCTCCTGGTAGCCTCAACTCTGAGCTTTTTGGGGTGACAAGGACACGCTTGAGTCAGAAGGCCCAGATAAAACAACTTCAAATACTGCTTTTTGGAAAGGAAAAAAAAAAGAGATGAACTTTCTTCTTTTGAAGAAACCAACCTCTTGTCCAAATGGTGTTTTTTCTTGTCTGGGTCATGGTGATGGTGTTGATTGGTGAGCTTAATCTAGCGATGATGACTTGGAAATGGTTTCCTTGCAAGGCGGTTGTTTGCTCGGTTATTAGAAAAGCAAGGTGCTTGGTGTGGAAGTATCCGTTATCAACGAGAAAAATCAAAAGGGGATTTGATAGGGTGAAACAAGTTCATCAGAGATACCGCTCTGTGTGTGTGTGTGTCTTTTTAAAATAAGATTTATTCTACTATCTCAACATTAACTGGGACATTTTACAGTGCTCCCCTTCTGTGAGCTTCCGCGATCCATCATTTCCCTGCTAGCGTGCTGTAGTGGCTGTTAGATTTTACTACGCCAAACAGTGTAAAAGGGCATTAGAGCAGTTAAATCTGGAGTCTTGCTTTCATAAGGAAAAAGAAAATGCTGAATTAGGCAATGGAAAAGGCAACCACAGCGATACTTTAATCTTGCATAAATTATCAGAAGAGTCAGAGGCTAGCAATTTTATGTATTGTTATAGCTCTGCTAATTAATTATTCCAGAATAATCGATGTTTAGAAAAACCAAAGTTTGGTCCTTTTCTGTCTTAATGGACTATGGTTTTTACTTTCAATATGGCAGCTGGTTTTTTTTGTTGTTGTTTTTTTTTCCTGATGTGGCAATGCTTTAATTTTACCCCCCCAACCATGGGGTTAATGCACTAGCTCTCCTAAATACGTACAGTCTAAATGATAACCAAACAGGGAAATATTACTCCACAAATCGTCAGTGGATCTAACTCACAACGTTGGCTTTGGAGCGAGACGTTTCTGATGTCCAGGGAAAGTTGAGTCTCCACTATGAATATGTGAAGGATGAGGTGCTCTAAAGAAGCAAAGGAATTATTTAAGAGGCTATAAAATGGTCTACAAATTGAGATGAACTGGTCAACATGCTGAGAAGATCTGTGTAACTGGAACGAGTAAGCTGATATTTTTTTAAAATAGATGGTGAAATTCTGGCCCCGTTGAAATTGTCTGGGCTTAAACTTTTACCCTTATGCTTCATGGTATATACATTTTAAACCCTAATGTTTGCTCTGGCTCATATACTGGGGCTAGAGTAACGACGTGTCACAGGTTTGAATCTCTCTCTCTGTATTTAGATAGATGTAGATATGTATAGATATATGGGGAAGTGAGCAGGGGAATTTGGTAAACTGTTATATTAACTTTGCTATGTTAATATTCTGTTAATCTGATAGAATTCATGACATTTATTCAATTTCTGAGTTAGGGATCAAACTAAAGACAAATTCCACTCATGGAAAATTGAAGTATAAACCTTTCAGAAGTGGAACAGCGGGACTTGTTGTCATGTAAATAACTTCTTGACAGTTGGATTGTTTTCTTAATGTCATGGTTTATTAAGGGTAAGTAGAAAATCACAAGACAAGAAGAGGTCTTTGCCAGCTCATGAAAAATGTTTTGCCCTTTTAGCATGCTTTCTTCATGTGCTTAAAATAAAATCTCAGTGCTTTGGCATGGTGTGCTTCGTTCAGGAGGGACCCCCTTGCCGACGGATGGTGCTGACTGTCTTGGAACACTTCCCTGCCTCATCCTCTTATCAGAAAGAGGAGGGAGACAGCTGAGGGATGCCTGGAAAAGAAAAGTGCAGATTAGAGAGGATGATCAGGACTATTATAGTTGAGATGTAATTAAATATTTAGTATTTAAATCATGTCTGATGTTTGCCTAGTAATAGTTAAGTCAGGACACTTGCTTTGGGAAGGTATATTGAAAAAAAGTAAGTACTTTGCTGTGCATTGCAACGTAGGGAGCAGTTGGGCCTGCGGCTCGTCCCGGTCCTAGTTTCTAGACTTGGCAAGTTATTATCAACTTTGTGCTTGGTTTTGAATATTCTCTTTGATAGAAAGAGATTACCTTCCTCTGGATGGTGGAATTGCACAGAGCTGCACATCAATGTGTTCATCTTCTTCTGGAGAGTTTGGATTCATTGTTTGCAAATGACTGCAGATCCCAATAAACTCAGTGCCCTGAAATGGAGCTTAGGGAACCTTTAAACACTGAAGTCCCAGTGTCCTTGGATAGTGTGCACCTGACCCTGGGAGGCAACTGGTTCAGTAGTGGCTTTGCTAAAAAGGGCCTGGGGCTGCGTTGGACCCTAAGCTGGAAGCATCCAAAGTGTCCTCTCATTACAAATAGAGCAAACTGGATTGGGCTTTATTAAGAGGAATATGTCCAGCAGATTCAGAGATGGTATTAACCCTCTTTGTGGCACTGATGGGGCCGCACTGGTATACAGCGTCTGGTTTGGGGCATCCCAGTTCAAGAAGGATGCGAAGAGACGGTCCGGTGGCAGAGCATCTTGGGATGACCTTGGACGTGCGACCTAAAGGAAGAAGTTGAAGGCGCTGGGGTTGTCTTGAGAGGTGGTGGGGTCTCTGCCCTCGGAGGTATTTCAGATCTGGGTAGATGAAGCTGTGGCTGCCCTGGTTCGGTGTTGATGGGCGATGCTTGTGCTTTAAGCAGAGGGTTGAGCTGAAGACCTCCAGAGATCCCACCAATGTTTCTGTGATTCTAAGAAAGTAACTTATGTTATCTGCTACAGTGCTGAAATTTTCGCTTTAAGCACCGAGATCCCTATGCAGCTTACTGGGTTTTACAGCGTTTGTGACTGATGTGTCAAACCCAGCTGATAAAACCATCCGATTCCTGTCTAGCTGTGAAGAGGTTATCATCAACAAGACTGGTGCGGAACTGCCGCTGTGTACTCGCTTCGCAGTCATGTCTGCAAGGACTTTGGAAACTACAAAAGTGCCAGAGATGCTGTGCCAAAGCCCTTTTATTAATCTTTCCTGAAAAGAATGAAAGTAGAATCATAAGATTCTCAGCATTAGGAGTTGATTCTGGAGCACCGTCATTAAGAAAAGGAAATTGCTTTTGCAAGTGGTGATGATACCATGTTCTTGGATGTGAAGGCAAGGACCAAACCAGGAGCAAATCCAACAACTTTATTTCACTGCTTGAGAGGACCTTTAATCTAGCTGCTAGGTCTAAGTTAACCCAGCGCTCCCAGACAACAGCAAATGAAGGTCTTTTTTTTTTTTTATGGACTGAAATTAATCTTATTTTCACAAAACTGAGCGTTCCGCTTAGCACGATTGCCTCGCAGTAGCCCCGCTGTGGCTGGGGCTCGCTTTATTTTGCGTGTGCTGTTGTTCCGTGCCATTATTCATGCAGCGCCAAGGCTGTAAATTACCCTTTACAGTCAGGAAAATGTGCCAACCAATTAATATAACCGGTATCCTGAAGAGCTGGTGATGGAAGGAGTCTAGGAAGAGAATGATGCAGAAGAAATGCTAGTTAACGAGCAACTAGGTTGGCTTGTGAACAGGTAGTGTTTGCTGTGACGCACTTCTAAAGATGGTACTTAAGCGAAAAGATCTTATAAAGAAAATAAGGGCAGCATCCGTTCCTTGTAACGAGCAGTGCGTCTCCAAGCTTTGAGCTGGTGGTCCGTCAGATAGCCTTGTGAATCAGTTGAAAGTGTACCTGCGTCTGGGTTGCCCAGCTTGGTGCAAACTTACCTTTACCTTCATTTATAAAAAGTACTTACCCGAGCGGAGGATGCAAATGTTCAAAATTGTGTTAGGGCTGAATACTTCTTCATGTGGCTTCGTTCCCAGGAGCCGCTCTGTGATGCTCTGGTAATGCAGACATAGCCCCCCCTATCCTGCAGGACAGCCTTTAAATGCGGAGAGAAATCACCTGCTGCTGACCGCTCCGAGTCTTTCCATTTATCCTCCTGGGAAAAGCAGGGAAGGGCGATGGATTCTGCATTATTCCCCAGAGAGGTTTGTGCACGGTTTACATGGGAAGAAGGGAAATGTAATGGAGAGCGTGTTAAGTAAATGCATCCCGTGTCCTGGAAACTTACTTTTCTTGCTCCTGGACCCATGTGGGAGCACCAAAAAGCTGCCCTGCTTTTTCTGGGTTCTGCAAGACTGCATGTAACTTGTCTTCTGGTGCCAGAGGAGGCTGAGGATCACCGTAGAGCCTCAGCGAGGACGTGGAAATACCCCTTAATATGTGCTTCTCTGCTCTCCCTTCCCATCTGATGGCTCGTGGCACATCCATCCCCATCCACTTCTTCCCAAGTGTCCTCCCGTACTGTTACCTGTTGTTTGGAAGGAGTTTTGACATCTGAGATGTTTAGGTGCCTCTCTGGGATGAGGGCTGGTCCTCGCTGAACCCTGGTACGTCATGAGCCGGCGGGGATCCTGCCCCTTGCTGCTGCCTGTGGACGTTGCTGAGATCAGCGATTAATAACGTGGCTCTGCACGGGCAGATTGGGCTTTGCAGTTTCTTTCCAGAGCTTGGGAAACATCTGCTTTACGGGGTTTTAATTTCTCTCCCTAGCACATCCATCCCCTCCCCAGGAAATTTTAGGGCTGGGGAGGATGCGTGCTGGTGAGGACAGGGCAGAGCGGTATGTGAACAAACACTTGTTGAGCCAAAAGGGTTAGAAAAGCCGGGACATACAATGCCGGTAAATCGATCTCTGCTCCCGAGCAATTCCTACCCCCCGTACCAGGGGGATGCCCAGCCCCAGCGACTCTCCCACTGTCACCACTTTCCTTCTGGGGCCGGGCAGGGCGTGGGTGACATGCCATTGCCTGGACATCGCGTGGGGAAAGCAGCTTTGTTGAAAAGCATCCTAAACTTGATATCCTTGTTTATCTCTTTGCAGTCCCTGCCTGGCCCCTCTAGATAAACAGGTGCCAGCGGGTGCAATTCCCAACAGCCGCTTCGCTGCTTGAATAACGCCGAGAGCAAGCCGTGTCTACACGAGAGTTATTCCTGCCTCCCGTGAGGGCTGGAGCATCCCTATGGCAAACAGGCCGTGACTCTGGAAACAGACCCAGGACCTGGAGTTGGTTTGGGGAAGCTGGTCCTGGAGGTGTCCGTGGCTGCTGCCACACTCGAGAGCTTGCGGGATATTTATCTTGAAGCGGTTAGACCTGCGCAGGCAAGCTGTCAGGCCTGTCCCAGCCAGGGGAGGCAGCGTGTTGGCTTTCTAATAAGGATAAAACCTCCGTGCTGTGCTGAAAAGGTCTCGTATNGGTTGACGGTTGGACTTGATGATCTTAGAGGTCTTTTCCAACCTTAGTGATTCTGTGATTCTATGATTCTAGAAAGGGTGCTCTGACTGACATCTCCAAGGCTATTACAGGACAGTGAAAACTCCTCTCTATCTGTGCTGCAAACATCTGCAAAATGGGTTGTTTCTAGGGGTGTGTTAGACAGCCCAGCCATTTAGACTCATTCGTAACTTAAAAAATGCCATCCTGTGACTTGATTATTTGGCTCTGTTTCCTCTCTCCATACCCCGTGAGGATCCCTGCTGCCAATCCCCGCGCCGGCTGGGCACTTGTACGGCTCGGCTTAGCACGGTGAAGCTGCAGCTCATCGCCTGGGTGCTCGGTGTTGCTTATGTTCCTTGAGATGAGCCGGCGGTGGGAAAGCAGTGCCCCGGGGTTGTTTAGTGTCTCGACTTGAAGACATTCCCGAATGAAACCCTCTTAATTCCCACCTGATCGCTGTGGTAGTGACATAAAGCCCAGTAATAAAACGTAATGAAGAATACCAGCGTGAAATCAAGATGTTAAACCTCTGCTGGTGACAGGCAGTAAATCTGCAGCCCAGTGTTTCCCTTTGCTTTTTAATATATATTAAAAAGGGCAGCTTGTTTTATGTCGTCTTGTCTCGTGGGCTTTTAAGCAGAGCAGTGCTCAGTGCTGGGTGAGCGGGACTTTTTCTGTTCCCTTCTCTCTTACACTGTACCTTGCAACTTTGGTTTCCGACTTCAATGATTTTTCCCTCTAGGGACTTCTGGCTTTCAGAAGAGCTGCTCTTTTGCTCCCGTGGGTTTTAAAGGCTTCAGTACGTGGGGGCTTTCTTTGTTGCTGCATGCGAGCTAAGCTGCAAGTTTCTTTTTAGAGCAAAGAACGGCGTTAGATCTACTTTGCTCTGTGTGACCCCTTGCTCTTGCACACTCTATCTGGAGGCCTATGCTAAGCAGCAGTGGTTGGGAAATGTGGACATGCAACTCGATTTCTTTTTCAGAGTAGTTCAGATTTATTGCTATTAAAATTTTTTTCATTTCTTAATGTGGTCCCAGATTTTTCAGGCTTTCTGGTAGTACATGATAGGAAACATCAGTTCAAATAGTTTTTCTCTAATACGTGCTGTGTCTTCATGATTCCCAGACAGTTTTACCTTTAAACTGAAGGGACATTTTTCTCTTTATTATGTTTCCCTTAATGGATATTCAATATGGATCCGCTTTCTGTTGTGTGTCAGTAGCTGTGTGTGCCGAATGCATTGCTGAAAGGCTGGTTTCATACTAAGTGGTGCAGGAGAGGACCTTGCCTTTTCCACTCCATCCTCTGAAAAAAAAAAACCAAACACCACAAACCTGGACATCACACCAGCCACTTTGTGTGTGCTGATGCTTCCTTTGTCCTGTCCTCTCTTCTCAAAGATATTAGTGCGCATCCCGGGCTGCTTGGCTGCCTAATGCTTTGCTTTTTCTCTTTTAAATATTCATGTGAGCAGAGTGGCTGGGTTACTTAATGGAGCAGCATGGTCTTTCAAATCCAAAGCAGAAGTGGACTTGTTGTCAATAGCTTTTAAAAACTTTTCACTAATCTGGCTGATAGCCTGTCAGATTGACATATTTCCTCTCTTTTAAAGTTTAAATGAATTCTGGTGCAAGAACGGTTGCTGCTCACAAACATGGCCTTGATGTGCTGCGCTGGGAGAAGGACAGCCTCCGTGAAGGAGAAGAAACTACAGATCCCCCACTAGACAAGGAGATTTTCTGCTATCGAGAGGATCGCTGACATGCCTGAGGGATTTTGGTGTAAACCCTGAAAGTAGTCAAGGTAGTAAGAAAGCAATTCAGAAGAAGTAGAGTTGAATGGGTATTATGAATATCTGCAATGGGTTAACGAACCCTTGACTGAAGAGGAGAACGAGCTCTGGGCTGTGGGGTGTTGTGTAACTCATCCTTCTCAGGAGGGGACTTTCCCTTTGCTTTCTCCCATCTTTTCTCTCTGCGGGGTCTCGAGATGATGTCTGTGCTGACAGGTTGTCGTTCCGGTGATGTCTCTGTGCAGTGCGAACGAGATGCGATGTTGTTTGGGACTTTGAAGTGCTCTGGTAGCAGGAGCAGTCATGTCCAGCTCTCATTTCTGTTCAGATGTACCGTTCTCTGCATCTTTTTCAGGAAGCTGAGGGTCTTCTGCACCTTGTTCCCTCTTTAAGGCTAAAACCCTTCATCTTTTCCCCCTGTCACTGGAGAATTGATTAAAGATCGAAGGAGTTGAATACTGTCCTTTCTTCTGCAGCTTCAGGGCTTGCAAGAGTTCTCTCCAGCTTGTTTTATTGGCTTCACTCACCAGTCACCCATACCTTGTTGTACAAATGAAGAATTTAACTCTCCTGGATTTGTCTGGTGAGTGAGAATAGTAACACTATGGTGTAGAATAGTAAAAAAGGCTGGGCTGGACCTAGGACGCTGCCTAGTCTCTGCCCTGCTCAAGGGACAGCCACCCATCTACATCGTTCCTGCCTGGTGGGCATCTAACCCTATCTTAAAGACTTCTGGTGATGAAAGCTCCGCATCCTCTCTGGCTAACTTACTCCATTTCTTCTTTGGCTGTCACGGATGCTTCTCAAGCTCAGCGGAGGTGAAGGATTACAACCGGCTTTCCTGTTTATGCATCCCACTCTGAAATTTGCCCTTGTGCAACTTCATGACCTTGTCAGAGGATGAGCGAATGCTGAACGACATAGTGACGGAGGATTTTCACTTGCTTTGTTTTTTGTTAGCGCTTCCCATGTGGCTCTGGTGGCAAGGGTGAGCTTTTGGGAATGGCTCGGCGCTGGTGTCCTGTGGTGGTGGTGCAAGGACTGAGGAGGCACTCGGTTTTAGATCCTCATACAGCTTCCAAAAAGTTGGAGAAAGGATGGGGAAAGGTGAAGTTAAAAGGATTAATAGGGATTAATGCTAATAGCTGTTTGGTGTCTTATTCTCCAGTTTACTTGTTTTAACCTGATTTGAGCCTGGCTTTCATCCATTGGTTTGCTGGAGGCCATCTCCTGTGCCTCTGGGCTACAGAATTGCTGCGGTGCCAGTACCGATTAGCGTGTGTGTGACCGGTCGTGCCTGGGATGTCAAAGACCAAATTGATTTTTCAGCTCCGGGAAAGGATTTCTCCTACGTGTGCTGGTCAGGTAATGTGAAGAGGAAACCAGCTCGGAGCTGGAGTAATCGGACCCGCTCTGGGAAGACCTATCAGCCTCTTGCTCTGCCATTTTCCATCACAAGAGATCTCTCTGTGGGTGAGGAAATATGTCTCGCTGGCTTTTCCTTCTTCTGAACATGCTGGGCATGTTCTTCTTGGTGTCTAAATGACCAAATCCCTTTTATTCTTTAAAGTCATCAACTGCTGCTTCTCAGAAAGGAGAAACGTGAACCACTGCAAGGAGCTAATGAGCCTAGAAAAAAAGGATACTGAAGGAAGAATCATCTTGTCTTGTCAGACAGGACTATCTCTGGGAGGACCAGAGTTTGCTCCTGGCTCTTTGGGCGAGTCATGTAATCCTAATGCTTTATTTTTTTCCCTCTTTGGGAAGGTATTAATAATACCTTTACAGTAGAATCTGGGCTCTATTCAGTATTTGCAGCTTGCTTTGAGGTGCTCTAGAATATCGCTTGGGTTATTTAAGAGTAAAATAACATGCTGAAGGAATGTCAGAAATTTTTCAGGGAATGTTTTTGTTTCTTACAGCTCTGCCAACCATTCTACTCCCCCTGCATTCAGGTCACTGGTAGGATGAGGGCTGGAAGTCTGACTCTCCTGCTATTAAAATAGCCCGTAGATTTAGGAGATCGCGCCTGACACATGGCCTGGAGAGCATAATTTGACGTGGCAGCTGAGTGAAAAATGCTGGATGCGATTTTTATTTTCAGTGCGTGCAGATGCATGAAGTTTTTTTTTAAAAAACAAAAACACACCAAAAAAACCCCCAAACAAACAAACCAAAAAACAACAAAAACAAACCATGAAGGAAAACAAAAGAAAAACCCCACCCCACCCTCCCAACAACAAAACTTTTATGTTAAAATCAACTGGGGTCAAATGGGGATTCAGACAAGGCACTAGAAGAGAGGGGGGATTTCTTTTCCCAGTTCTGTAATTTCTGATGGCCTGAAGAGGTCTTCTCTGCCATTTGGTAATACTCTTAGATTTGAATACCAAACATGCCTGTAAGACCCAGGGAGTGTCCTTCAAATACATTTAGAGTTGATTAAAACCAAACAGCCTTCACTGCCGCTGGACGGAGTTTTATAGACAACCCTGCAGGCTGCATCAGTGGAGGCTAAAGGTTCCTGGCTGGTGTTGTCGCAACTAATTTTCAAGCCACTTTCAACCTAATTTTCAAGGACAGAAGCAGGCATTTCAATTACCTGAATAATTGGAGGGGGGGAAAAACATTTGTGTGGGGAAAGGGACCTGATAGAGCAGGCTAGGAGCCAGGAGACCGTTATTAATATGCGCTTCTACTGCTAATTCCCTCTGTGACCTTGGGGTAAATGCTTTTAATGGTGTACCTTGGTTTTGCTGCCTGTGTGGTGGGAAGAGCAGACCCCAGCGCTGTGAGATCCAGGCAAAAAAAATCACGTATGAAACAACTGTTGCTGGTATTCTTCGCTGCAGACTTCGCTCTTTGCATCTCAGCTGGCCGAAGAGGGTTTACTGTAGGTTCCGTACGAGCTCAGAGGGTTTTTGAGGCTTTATTCCCCGATGTGAATGTGATGCCAGGTATGACTGCTCTACTGCAAAATTGAGAGGTTTGGACTTTGAGACCCAATCCAGCACGGCTGGTTGCCCATCAGCTGTGCTGTGGTCCAGGTTAGGGGGTAGATCTGGATGAAAGAGCCTCAAGTTTTGCCTCTGCCCTCCGTTTTCCAGGCTGGGTAATAGCTGATGGATGGGTTGAAGGTTCTGGTGATGTTCTCAGCAAGTTGAGCAGTTCCTCTTCCTAAGACCGTGTGGTTGCGTGGTGGAGGAGAGGGTTAAGCCCAGGACACTGGTCTTTCTGTCCCACCTGGAGGAAGGCGATGGTGGGTTTGCAGGCCTGCCTGGGGAACGCCGAGGCTGAGAGGAGATGCTAAGCCAAGCTAAGCTGAGTCTTGTGCAACCTCAGGTTTAGTCCTCAACCCTGCAGCATCTAAGCAAAACCAGCTACTGCTGTGGGAGCCAACTTGCCCGTGTCTTCCTTTTCTGAAGGCTGAAAGCACCAAGAGTGCCCTAGGTAGGGTGCTGTGAGCCAGTCCACAGGTCCTAAATAGTTTACCCCCCTCTAAGGCTGGTCTGGGGTCACGCTTGTGTTCCTGGAAAGGGACTTTGTTTTGTCTTGTTCAGAGCAATCAGGCCATTGCAGGGATTTTTTTCCCATCCACCCTGAGTGCTCCTGCCCTGGAGGTTGCAGTTTTTTGTTGATTATGCAAGTTAACTCACTCACAGAAGATACAAGGGAAACTATTTGCAGAAAGCAGTGAGAAACGTTGAACTAATGTGGGATTTTTTCCCCCCGCCCCATGTTTCAGAGTGGCTGTGATACGCTGGCAGCCGGGTACCGTGGCTCAGCTCATGCACAGTAACTCATTGGCCATGGTATTTCATTGCCTTCCTCGACGGCAGGAGAAGATTGGGATGAGTAATCTTTTGTTTTAAACCCCAGATAATCAAATTGCAATCTGAAATAGCTGTAACAGCATAAAACCTGTGCACCGGTCTCGTTTAAATCTGGATCGGGTCTATACGGGAGGTCCAAAGCCTTAATGTGAGGATAAAAAGATTATAACTGTACCTGCGTGAAATGTAGGTGCACGCCGGCTCTGAAAGCGCCAGCGCTCGCAGGAATTGGGCCTGCGAGCACTCACTGACCTGCTTCAGTCAAAATGAGCTGGCTTAGCAAAGACATGGTATTTAAACCGTCTCGGTTAACGCGGCTTATATTGACTGATGCCGATTAAGGGGCGCTCACGTGAAGAGGAAGGTAATTTCTGGTGCGGGAGGGATGATGCTGGTGGATAGCTGGGAGCGGACTGAGAGCCGTAGCTTGTTGCTGGTGGCAAAGCGAGGTCCAACAATGAGCCTGGTGAGCCGAGGCTGTTCCTGTCCCTTTCCTGAAGATGCTTCTGCAGGGGAGAGCTCGGGGTTGCTTTTCCCGGTGTCGGCTGCTGCCGTAGCACATGTGTTAGCCTGGAATAAACACAAAGCTGTGGACGTGTGTCCAAGCTCCGTCTCTGTCTGCTAAAGAGCTTAATGTTCCCCGCTGGTTTTTGTACTTGGCCGATCTCAGTCAACATCAACAGATGGACAGAGGTGGCGGAGACGGTTTCTAAAGGTTTCATGGAAATCTGCTGGGGGCGGATAAGT
The DNA here is from genome assembly GCA_013400755.1 of Pelecanoides urinatrix. Taxonomy (NCBI): domain Eukaryota; kingdom Metazoa; phylum Chordata; class Aves; order Procellariiformes; family Procellariidae; genus Pelecanoides; species Pelecanoides urinatrix. Next base: position 205,743 of record VZTQ01001953.1, on the reverse strand, counting down.
AGCTGGATGGGACTGATTAGTACCCTGGAAAAGCAAAGAACTGTCGCCCTTCTCCGTGGGCTGCCTGGTCCGTGAACGTGCAGCATCAGGTCACCCCTGCGTCCAGCCAGCACGCCTGGCATGGGGCGTTGGGGCGAGGTATGTGGGTTCAAGAGGGACCCAACGAGTGCTTGGAAGGGTCACATCTATTGAGGTTGCTAAATGCCTGATGATCAGGCCTTGGCACAGGCTGCCCAGGGCAGTGGTGGAGTCCCCATCCCTGGAGGGATTTAAAAGACGTGTAGATGAGGCGCTTGGGGACATGGTTTAGTGGGCATGGGGGGGGTGGGTTGACGGTTGGACTCGATGATCTTAGAGGTCTTTTCCAACCTGAGTGAGTCTGTGACTCTATGATTCTATGGTCACCAGGCTCAGGAACTCCCCTGTGCTCTTGCTCCTTCCTTGGTGCCCACTTGGGCTGTTGTTGCTATAGATCCCTATTCCTGTAGGATTAGAGGGGTGTTAGGGGGATAAAGCATAAGAAAATGGGGAGAAAACGGAAGGGTTTTGGGGATGGCAAAGGGGAGTGGATGAGGGCCAAAGAAGCAGGGAACTGGAGGCAGAGAGAGAGCAGCGAGTGTATCTGCGGACTCTCAAATTAACTTGGAGACTAAGCCGGCCCATGGGCTCCTCACCAATCCTGGTGGGAAGGGCTTCCTCAGAAGCCTAGAATCATGGAATCACTAAGGTTGGAAAAGACCTCTAAGGTCATCGACTCCAACCCAAGCATGTTGTGCTTGGGTGGGAAGGAAAGGGATGAAGCGTGCGTGAGCTCCTAGATGTGTTTCTGAAGAGCAGTTTGGAGGCATGTTGGTGGGACGTCCTGCTGCCTGCTCAGGTGGTGGTGGGGTGGGACCCTAAGGAGAAGCTCTTTGAGGCTGGAGGAGGAGAATGAGTAGGGACTTGGGGCCAGTGCTGCTTGGTGAAGGCTGTATCAGTGAGGAAGAAGAGGCTGAGGATATCGTATGAGCAGGTTTTTAAGGCATGAGAGGAAATTCGGAGGCGATGCACTTCTCCAAGGGATGCAGGAGGGAGCTGTGTGATGGGGGACCCAAGCAGAAAGGGAGAGCATCGACGTACGGGTTGTTTTTTTTTTTTTTCCCTCTAGCTTTCTCCGAGTTTAGAAAGTTTGTTTCTGAGGCAGAACAGGGGAGCAGTGTTCTTCCAGTCTGTAGTGGTGTTAATTGGTTTTTGTTTGAAATATTTACCGGATGGGAACATCAGTGACGATCAGCTCTCCCTCTAAGTGCGCCTGGGGAGCAGGCGTTGACAGGTGACATTCCCGAGCAGCTAAAAGTCTCTGCGGTGCAATCATGGGTGTATTTTAGAAGTGCTGACTTAAAAATAAAAAGGTTTATCTATCGGCCTAAATCTTGTCCAGCTCTTCTGTTTTCTTTCGGATTTTGTGGAAACGCTTCATGTGAACTATTTAATATTTTTTCATCTCTGCAAGTTTTCTTGTTAAGGCTCTCGTTTCTAGTTCATCTAAAATACAGTGCAAGGTGTTTTGATATCTGTAAAAGTCTGTTAAAACTATTTTCCAGCTTATTTGTCGGTTGTGGTGTCAGTGAGTTCCTGGTACCTCGCACGCATTCGCGGGAGAGTAGAGATGCCCACCCTAGGTGGTGAAGATGAAAGATGGGTTTGATTTGCTTCAGGCTCTTGGGCAACATTCATCACTATCATGTCTCCAAGCCCTTTGCAAGGGCTAAAAATCTTCTCTTAGACTTTAGGGAAATACTGTTTTAATATGTTTAGTAGGATCTGATGATAGGTGGGATCTCTTTGTCCCAGTACAAGGAGGAGGTGCATCTTCAGGGGCTGGCAAGTGTTTGGTACGTGTGCTAGCCCTTGCAAACAGCTGAGCGGTACCAGAGGGCAACTGTGACCCCGGAGGTGCTGAACCACGTACGTGGCCGAACGTAAACCAAACGTGACAGGCAAGCCTGAAGATGTGGAAACCTCTTAGAGGAGCATGTTGAAAGAAACTGTGGTCCTCTCATTTATCTTCTCGGTTGCAAATGGAGCTTTTTTTTGTCCTGCAGTCCAAAGATTCCTAATTTTCTCAGAACCTGGGGCTGTAACCCTACTAATTGCTCTAACACAGGGTTGTATTTTACACAGTGTATTTTACGCAATGTTCGTGGGGCTGCTTAGAGCAGGCAAACCCCTTGTCAGGAGTTGCTCAAAACTTTGTTTTATAGGTGCTGTGCATTGCAATCTCAACAGGATGGAGTTGACGTACAGGAATGATGTTTTGGGGTTGATGGGGACAAGGAGGCAACACCGCTGCCCGGCTGACACCGGTGAGGAGCGCAGCTCGGGTTGCACCCATCTCCGGCGAGCGTCTGTCCCTTCTGATCGAAAGGGTGCCGAAAGCGGGGGGCCTGGCCAGGGCGGATCCTTGGAGCAGACCGGTATCAGGCTCCTTCTTGCAAGTCCCCCGGGGCTTTTCTTGCCTGTGCCATGTGGCCCCGTGCTGTTGCGCTGCCCGGGTTGTTTTCAGCTCTGGGAAGCTTGCTGCGTGCATCCAGCGCGTTCCTTGGGAATGCGGTAACCCCATTCCTTGGGAATACAATTTGAGTTATGACATAATCCCTGGAGCAAGTGAGGAGCCATTAGCAGCTTCTTCCTTACCGCAGTTGGTGGAGCGGAGCTGCGCGTCTTGGGATTCTGCTCATTCCTGGGTATTTTCTCATGCTCCAAACACTAACAGGTGGCACCCTTCACCGGGGAATGGGTGGGGGTGAATTATGTTTTAAATCATTCAACACCTCGGCATGGCTTCCCCTGTTTGTCTGAATTATAGCGTTGACCTCCAGAATTCATTACGAATATGCCCTTAACGTCAGCTCAAACTTGAGACCGGAGTGCAACAGGAGAACCTCATCCCGGAGCATGACATTACCTGCGTCCTATCAACTGTGCGAAAGGGCTCGTCTTGACCGTCCTCGGGAAAGAGAGAATTGGGGTAAATGTGAATGAGAAGGAAAAGGAACTTGAGATGATCCCAGCTAGAATTACAACCGGGTTGCGGGTGTTTAAAAACATGGAGAAGAAGGTCTGGGACCACGTGTGACGTGCTCTGTAGTGATGGGTAGGGTTCAACACATTTAGGTGCCGGTCTTCAAGCTGTTCTGCAACCCCCTACACGGCTGTTGGGGTGTGGGTCCCAGGGTCCACGACTGCCTGTTCTCCTCTGTGCCCCATGGGTGAGCATCACCTCTGTCTGTTCAGCTTTCCCCTTGAAAAATCAGGCTAAAAATTAATGACTTTAATTGGAGATGTTAGCGGAGGATCTCAAAGCACTTCACAGGGAATGCTGCTGAGTTGAAAGCAAGCGGCGTGGCGTGGCATCAGGAAGGGAGAAGGGCTGCAAGGAGCAACATTGGCATTTTCCTTTTTAACTTGGAATTAGGGAGCAGTTGGGTTTACGTGGTCAAAATGCTGCTTTTCTCATCTGTCCCTGCTACCAGCGAGTCTCTTTCCAGAGATGGGATTTTCTCTGAATTTCCCTCTCTGGAAGCAAATATACATTTAAAGCCCTGCGAATCTGTGCGCTCAGTTCTTCACTGCCCCGTTCTTGAGAGTTTTTTGGTTACTTCTTCCACGGCACCAGAGAAGAGGGACAAGATTTAGGTGGCGGTTGTCAAGTTTATCGCTAAACCTCTTGGCCGGCGGGTCCCTGGTCTGTGCCTAGAGAGCAGCAAGTTGCTTGGGCCAACGCTCGTGGGAAGTAAAGAGCTTAAAATGAAGGTCAAGGAGAAGAGTAAAATGAAAGATCCACCCGCAGCGTGCTGCCTGCCTGGGATCGCTGCCGGCGGGGTGCTGCCCTGAGTGGTACCCTGGTAGTGGAGCATCACTTGGAGCCAGCATAGACAATGGGAGATGGAAAGCAGCAGCACCTCTGCTAATGCTCCCTCCCTTGCTCTCTCTCGGAGAGCTGCCTTCGCGGGTGAAAGGAGGGGGAACGGATTAAAAAATATGTAATTAGTGCAGATAGAGCTCTGCTCTAGGCTCCAGTGTGCATTAATTAGTTGTCCTAGCAATTGTTGCATTGTTAGGAGAAATAAACTCATTAAAAGCTCTTTGTTTTGTGGTTGTTTGGCACCTGCCGTGATGGGATCTTGGACAATGACCGCAATTCCTCTGCGCGCTGGCGTTGCAGGCAGAAAGCACTGGTGAAGGAAGGCAGATGGGACTGCTGAGCGGCTGCCAGCAGCCTGGGTGATCCCATCGAAGTAATTCCACCAAAAAGTAGATCTAGAAACCTTGCTGACAGGGCCAGCGTGATTTTTTTTTTTTTCTTTTGTGTTCAGTTTTTAGTGTGTAGCAAGGCCTTTTCAAACCAGGGTGATACGTGCCGGGAGGCAGAACCATCTAGAGGATGCTACCTCCTATTAGTCACCTTTCCTCTTTCCCTGTCTACATTTCTTGGAAGGATGAGATTGTAAACTGCGAAGCCTTACGTGAAGCTCTTCTGCCTTCTTTAGAGTTGGAAAATATGTAGATCTGTTCTCTGATTCAATTCCAGCTCTGAAGACTGTCCCGGAAAGTTTTTCTCTTGCTCCCTGGAGCATCCCCAGCTCCTTCCATGCTGTAGCAAAGCATGTTATGTCGTCACCTGTCTGTACAGGCTGCCTGAATTATGACCGTTGCTGTTTAAGGAGCAATATTAGTAGAGCATCTCCCTTTTAATACCTTACCTCTCCTTTATTTTCCTTCCCCTAAATGTGCTCTTGCTCGTGCTGGTCTCTGCGCCATCCCTGCAGCTTTCCATGCTGGGGTTTGGCACTGAGCAGCGTGATGGAGCTTCACCCCTGTTAAATGCAGTTCATTATCTTTATTTGCTCCCAGATGCTTTCTGCTCCAGGTCAGTGCTCCCTTCCCCCCCCGACACCTCCGGGGGAGCACTCAGCTCCGTGAACAAATGAAACCGTACGTCGTTCGCTAACTGTTGGGGAATCGTAGGGAAACAGCTGCTGGCTTGGAAAGCTCGGAGTATTTTGCACCTATAATGGAAAACAAGCGCTGCTTTCTCGGGTCTTGTTTCTGGAGGGATTTCAGGGGGTTTTTGTGCAGAGGGGGAGCAGAAGTGCAGCTCGATGGGAGAAGCATCATCTCTGACTGTGGATGCTCGCTGTGACTCCTTTGGATGTTGCTGGTTGTGATGCAGCCAAGCTTTGATATCTGTAATACTCTGCACTCATGTAATTATCTCCGTCTGAATTCGGTCCCGTGAACAAAATCTCATGTAAATAATTATCATGATTTACTTATTTATTACTTATTTCCAAGTGTCAGTTTGGCAAGCCAGGAAAGCAAAGCCCTTGCTTACGCAGAGGATGGGCAGAAAGGAGGCGCAAGCCAGCACACATCGGAGGGTCAGCTCAGGCATCATCCTGAAACTCTGATGTGATCTTGGACAAGACACTTGCTACCAGATTTTGAGGGTATGTTGGTATCTATAAGTGAAACTAGAGAACTTCAGAGGTCTGCTTGAGCCTGTCAAAGGAGGCAGCAATCAAGATTTAGATAATTACCTAATTAGAGGCAGTAAGGCAGTGTCCTAAAATGTGTTCAGTGCCCTGAGACAAGAAGGTTGCAGGAGGCAGCAGAGGAGGGATGTACATCAGCACCTGAAACAATCCAAAACCTGCATTTCTTCCAAGAGCTGCTGGCTGGTCACGCTTTTAATCTAAAAAGAGGTACACGTGTTCATCCTCTGCACGGCCGGAGGGTGCGGGCAGGGAGGTTACTCGTGGTCACGCACGGACTGGGGACGGAGCCAGAATTAGAATGGGCATTCCTGCCTCTCCGTCTCTGGTGGTACAGCTCTCCTCTCCCTGGCTCCAGCTTCGCCCTTTGTTCGGGGTTGAGGTTAGGTGTTTTAGACACTCAAATTACAAGTTTTGCAGCAGTTTGAATGGGACAGATAAGACCTGGATGCCATCTGCAACGGACATTTCTCTGCATGGTTCAGGCAGTTTGTAGGCAGGGTGGTTCTTGCCCTTTCAGCTTAGGTAAAGTTTGTAGTAAACCAACCAAAAGTATCCTCCGCTCTGGAATAAAAAGCCTTTTCATGAAANTTCAGCCGCTGTCGACCAGCACCCCCAGGTCCTTTTCCTTTGGGCACTTTCCAGCCGCTCTTTCCCAAGCCTGGAGCGTTGCCTGGAGTTGTTGTGGCCCAAGTGCAGGACCCGGCACTTGGCCTTGTTGAACCTCACACATTGGCCTCAGCCCACCGATCCAGATGTCCAGGTCCCTCTGCAGAGCCTTCCTGCCCTCCAGCAGATCAACACTCCCGCCCAAGTTGGTGTCGTCTGCAAACTTACTGAGGGAGCACTCGATCCCCTCATCCAGATCATTGATAAAGATATTGAACAGGACCGGCCCCAAAACTGAGCCCTGGGGAACACGGCTCGTGACTGGCCGCCAACTGGATTTAACTCCATTGACCACAACTCTCTGGGCTCGGCCGTCCAGCCAGTTTCTTACCCAGTGAAGAGTGAACCTGTCTAAGCCGTGAGCCGCCAGCTTCTCTAGGAGAATGCCTACCTGGTAATGTGCAACCGAGTAGTGTATTAGATTTTTATCAGGAATTTTTAGTGCATTACAAATTGAATGAAACTGAGGCTTATTTTGGCGCTGGATGACTGCAGGGATGACCACATCTCACGGTTCTTGCAGGTCCTTGGTCCTCCCAGGCCTGCTGCCTCCTCTTTGCTTGTTCTAGAACAACAAGGGGTTGGTGATGGGCTGCAGCTGGTGGCCTGAGTAGTCCACCAGCAGTTTGTCAGGATATTCTTCCATCAAATTTTCCTGCATAATAGCGTAGCACTAAGCAGAGATGAAGGAAATAGAGCTTGGGCATTTTTTTCTCTTTGAGGATGCTTGAGCAGTCAGGGGGGAAGAGAGCTGGGAAAAAGGATAAGGGAGCGTTGCGGCTCCAGGTAATTATTGCGTTTTTATTTATATTGCTGAAGCAGCCTCGGTGTTGCAGATACATAACCCAGAGCATCCTCGTCCCGGGGTGTTTGCAGGTTTGAACTGTGAAACGACACAGTACAGATGGATGTGGCAGGGGTGGGAGGGTGTTGTAACTCCTTGTAGGAGAGGTCAGGCCTTTCTCTTTGTTCTGGCAGTACTTAAAGTAGTTACAACTCTTGCTAATTAAGACTTATTTCCCCCCCCCCCGTGCTATTCTATAGATTATTTTTTTTCCTATGAAGTTGTCCTACATTGATGGATGATGTCTTCTGTAGCTTACATGCCATGAACAGTAAAGAACAATTCAAGAGCATCACGCACGGCTGCTTTTGAGGTGACACTTGTGGTTCTTATTCTTTTGAGGTGACACTTGTACATCTTCAGCACTGGCCTGGGAAAGTGGCTGGCAGTGCCAGGGCTGTTCATCTCCCATCACCCAACTCTCGTGTTGAATCAGCCCACGGAAAATGAATGAGGGACGTCCTGAACTGCTCCTTCGCAGGGTTTAACTCTTGGAAGGTGGTTCCTGCGGGCTGTGCAAATGTTTCAGCTGAAATCCTAAGTGAAAGCACCTGTTCCAGCCATCGTCTTTCCATCTCTTGTGTTCGTATGTAACAGCAAATGCTTCCAACAAGAGTGATGAAAATTACCAATTGACTGCCTGTGAGAAAGCGAGGGAATGCCAGCTGTGAGCAAGCCATTTCTCCCTCCCCAGGCTCACAAGTAACCCTAACCCCTTCCCAACTTGCTTCCCAGTGCCCCGGAGGACATACCTCACCCAGGTGGGTGTATCGCTTGTGGGGGAGAACGGGGAGATGGCACACGAGTAAGAAGGAAGACGGGGAACAAGAGAAACTTCAACTGAAGGTTTATTCTGGTGTGCAAGAGCTATCTTTACCCGTCTTGGCTCGAGACGGCACTTCCATTTGTAAAGTCCCTGCAGAAGCATCCAGCTTGGCATCCGACTCATGACAGGCATGTCGGCCCTGGCTTGGCCTCCTTGCCGCAGCTTCAGGAAGCTTCTCGCTCCCTTCACAGGTGCCTTTCCAATTTTAAGGTTTGGTTCGAGTGTGTAGAATTGATGGAATTTGTAATTGAAAGCTATACTCAGATGCAATTACCGTAAATTAAAAAAGCATCCAGGGCCGGCATGGAGAGCTGTTGGCGATGGGGGCCTGGAGATTGGGGCTCTTGAGGCCAACGGGGAATCGTGTGGTATTAAAGAGGGATTCGATGCCTGACACCTCCCTTGGTAATTTTTGCTGTGATGATCTCACCCCAATCCTCTTGTTGATTTGCCACTTGGCTCATCTGATTCCTTGGGTCTTGACCCCCCCTACCCTTGTCTGTCAATCTGCGTGGGCTGTGAAGGGTAATTAGTTGCAGGAGCTGATGGAAGGCATGGTGTTATTGCTATGGCCGTGCTCCCTTCTCCTTTTCCCTGGATAAAATCCTTGCTCGCTGTCGGGTTGGTGGCACTTGCCTTCCTGCAGTTCTCCCTCAAAAATCAGAGCTAGCGGTGGGGAAAATCTCATGAGGTCGTGCCACCAGGGCTGGTTTGAGTGCAGACGTGTCCCCGCGGCGCTCAGAGCTCCTCTTGGGCTGCTGAACTTGCATGTGAGTCTGCTCTGTGCCTGGAGGAGCTTTCAGGGCGCCCGCTCTAATGCTGAGGATTTTCTCCTTGGGTTTGGACCTTTATCTGCTCCATGATGGATGTCTCAAGGTGTGGTCTGAGGGTCTCTGCACCTTCCCCGGGTGGCTGCTTCTGCCTGTCTCTCAAGTAACCTCCAAAGATCACCTCCTAAATCCTTCCTTTGAATTAGGAATGGGCTGTTTCCATCCTGCTGTGCCTTCTTTCACCGATAATTTTGCAAGGCTCTTGGCAATTTGGGGTTCCTGTGGACTGAGAGTTGGGGGCAGAGCTGGGCAACGTGTCCAGGCATCTCAGCTCTTGGTCCCATCCTACCACAGGGATATGGTCCACCATGAGATTGGCCTCGCCATCAGAAAGGATGCTCTGGAGAGACTCCTTTTTCCTTTTTTCACCCTCAGGGTGTCTAGCAGTGACCATTCGGAGGCTGGACATGCCAGTCTGATTTGGGTATCGCCTACTTAAAGCCGGTCTCCCTTGCTCCCTGTAGTAACAAGGGCTGCCCAGGTGCCCTCTCCCAAATGCACGTTACTGAGCCCCAAGAGGCAGCTCTCCCCGACACCACCTATACCTGCAAATCTCCACTTTTTTTTTTTTTTTTTTTAAAATCCAAAGCTCTGAAACAAATGGGGAGCTCTCGGTCAGCATCTGCAGCTGTCTGCATGCTAAGCCCAGCAGTTTGTGATGAGCTGCAGCTTGCAGGAGGCAAACAAGTGGTGTGGGTTCTTGTTATTTTTTTTTCCTCCTCCGTCTTTTGCCCCAGGGAATGCAACAGGGCTGGACAAATCCAGGTGTCTGATTAGCCACGCTTAATTAAGAGCTGCGTATTCTGGAGTGAGCCTGATGGACTCAATGCCATCTCAGCAGAAGGGAGCCCGGAGGGAAGGCTCAGCTTGTCCCCCGTGGGCACGGTGGATCCGGACTGCCCAACCCTTCAGAAGTGCCATGATCTTCCCAATTTGACGTTTCTTTCGGAATAAGCAGCGGGGAAAGGTATCACGAGAGGTTGGGGAAGTGGCAAAACACAAGTTGTCCTTGTTGCTGGCAGCGGAACGTTTCTGCGCCCCATGGCCGTGGTTGGCTGTGCCCCAGTTTGTGATTTGGGATAAACCACGGTTGCTGCGTGTGCAAATACAGTGATTTTTGGCTCCTCAAATTGCACCAGGAAAATACTGTGCCCCCTGCCAGACGGTGCATTTAAAGAGAAGCAAACATCCCCCTCCCCATTCTCGAATGCCCCTCTGGCTTGCTGTCGTGTCGGGATATTCAGTTACCGTCCCTGCTTGCTGTAAAGCCTCTCTGTGCTGCTGCCGTACGCCCCGTGCCCTCCCCGGGACGGGAGCCTTCACCTTGGCAGCTCCTTCAGGCAGGAGCAGCCTCTCTGCCTTTTATTTCTCTGCCTCATTGACTCCCCATCTGTTTTCAGTTGCCGGCTGCAAACGTACCTATTCCTTTTGGCTTTTGCCTCTTTTTTTTTTCCCCTTTCCAGTTTTTGTTTTAATTGTAGCCGCGTTGTTTAACTCAGCGTGTTTCCAGCGGAGCAGCGGAGGAAAGAGGTTTGCGAAGGGGAGGGCGGTCAGTGAATACCCCGACCCCGGGGTTTGCTTGCTGAGAGATGGGCTCAGCTGCCCCTGAAGGCAGAGGGGCTGCCCTGGGGGTGTTCAGCCCAGGGGACAGCAAGAGTAAATCCTAAAGACGTCTTTTTTTGGATGATTTTTAGAAGTACTTGGGCTCAGCCCAGCACCACCGGCTTCCCCGACCACTCCGGGGTAGTGAGCTGAACTCCATGTATGTCTCGCTCCAGCGAAAGCAAGAAGGGGGTCCTTTCGGTGCGTTCCTTAGTTTGGGATCAAGCTGGGGTTTAATTACACATCTCTTAATTGGAAAGGAAAATTCTGAGCAATACGTAGCTACCCGCAGCCTGTTCTGCGAAGTTTTACGTTCACATACGCCTTTCTCCCCACCTCTTTTCAAATCCTTTAGTTATCATATATTTTGCAAAGTATATTCAAGCACAGGCGTGCAATCTATGGAAGGAAATGCCTTTTTTCTCCCCTCTTTTTTCCCCCTTTGGATTTAGAAAAGCGGATCCGAAGCCCGGCAGACGCGGACCCTCGTGCGTGGCGGACCCTGGCGCCGGGTCCCGCGGCGGTACCCTCTAGGGGGCACGATGCGCCCGCGTTCACGCCGCGCTCCGCCGGCGAGACCCGTGCCGGTTTTTTGTAGAGAAGGGATTTTGTTTTTTTTTTCCCCCCCGTAGGAAACGACGGTAGGGAAACGAACTGAGAGTTACAAGAAGCAGCAAAATATCCGTGTGTTCAGCAGGAAAAACAGGCTGGCCGGAGGGGGTGGGCTTTTACCCGTTAGCGATGCTCTGCTTTAATTTTTGCAGTGATTTAAGACGTGGGGCTTGCAAACGCTCTTGCGTTGGGTTTTAATCAGTCCTGGAGGTTTGAAAATCACCCAGAAACCAGCTGCATTTTGACGCACGGTTGTTTTAAACCAGCAGAAGTACAAAGGGCAACTTTCCATGTTGCAAAAGCGCTCATGCCCCCCTGAGAGCTTCAGCTCTGGTGCAACGGGAGAGGGGACAGGCAGGTACATTGCTTGCAGAGGGGACCTTGAAAGGCTCCGGCTAGCCCAATTTTTTAAGACAGGCAGCATACATGTGATTTCTGAGCTGTCCCGTTGGCACTTTGCATCTTTCTTTTTAAGACAAACCTAATTCAACGCATCTAGTCCCAATCAAGCGAGTGGTAAATCAAGCAACGCTTGTGACCTCCTCTTCGGTTAAACACCCGTGACTGTCACTGCGCATCCAGGATAACTCGGGGTCTGTGTCGAGGGGCAAGAATTTAATTTAAACAGCATGCTGGTTTTTTTTCTTTTTTAACTATTACGTAGCCTGTATTATTGAGCTGCTAGGCACGAGAGCTAGTAGCGTTAACACGCAGAGAAAATGACTCTATGCGCAGTAAAAACCTTTCTGAGTAAATCCTGTTTTCCAGTGTTCCTGTAATTACCTCTTGCCTCGCCGTGTCTGATTACTGCGTTCGAGATAGAGCTTGCGTTGCTTTTGTGCTGCCTCCGTGATATTTCCTATACAATGCTGATTTCTGCCCCGTTAATTGATTCCTAATACTTACGTGAGTTGACCGGTCATTTTTATTTGGTCATATTATTTCAATAAAGCCATCACCCTGCCTTCCCATATGTTCGGGAGTGTCACTTAAACTTGTCACTGCTAGACTGCAATTAATTGTTTGCTGCATTAATTGCTCTACCGGGCAGAGAGGAGATGGCGTGGCATCACCTCCGGACCCTGCGGTGAGGCTCCGGTCCCGTCTGTACGGGATCGGTACTCGAACACAAGAGCAGAACAGCGGAGGGAAAGGCTCCGCCGTTTAATTAAATGCATCTTTGCCAATCGGTCCCTGCCGACCTGGATTGCCTCGGATTAAGATGGCAAATAGCTGTCTTCGTGCCAGAGATATTTAGTGACTCTGACCAAGTTAACGGGCTAGCAGAGGGCTGGCAATTGTTCCTGCTCGTCTAACGCCGCCTGCGATAGCCCAACAAATACAGTTGTGCGTGGTGTAATTCCCACAGGCAAATCAGTGGCGTACACGGCGGTGTAGATAAACCTGGGTGCCTGGACGTTTTGCTTTCTGGGTCTGTAATTACACAGCGGGTAACGATGCTGCTGGAAACAGCCCGGGTCTTTGTTATCCCCGTGAACCTTTTGCCGAAGGGTGGCTGCAGGAGTGACGAGATGCATGTAAAGGACAAGAAGAGGAGGGGGGGGATACGCAGCCCCCTCTTTACAAGGGCAAAAATGTGGGATTTAAAAAAAAACCACACCAAACCATCCTAGTATAATTTTAGAAAGTGGGAGTATTCCATTTTTATAGCATAAAATTCCTTTAACTACAAAAAAGAAATAGCAACATCCAAAATTCCTCTAAACCTTTACTTTTCCATGAAGCATCCTTTAGCTGGGTTTTTTTTTTTTTTTTGCCTTTCTTTCTCTTTTATACTTGCCCATGAGGATTTTGTTCTGGAGAGGAGCACGGTGAGGCACACGCACCGTGCTGTAACTCTCCTCGAGCCCGACACTGCTGCATCTGCCTCCTCCCCAACGCATCCTTCCCGACTTTTTCTGCTGGTTCAGTTTTTCTCCAGCTAGTAATCGTTTTAGCAGATGGTGGGATAAAGTGATGCTGACCAGGAAATTACCTGTAAGCTGAGAGCAACGGCGCCTTTATCCATCACAAAGCACCGAAAGTCAGTTTTCGACACTGCTTGTCTTGTCCGAGGAGGACATGGAGTTATGGAAAGGGGTGGGAAAAGCTCTCCAGGCTTTTTCCTGGGACTCTGTTTAACAGCACAAGGATTTCTTGGGGAAAAGGCTGTATTGGGGATTTAAGACTGTTGTGTTAGTGATTTAAAGTGGTTTTGGTGATACGCTGCAAAGCAGTGCACGTTTCCGCCGGGTAAAACTGGGTGCTCCCGTGGTTCAGGAGCTGGATATTTGGTGTGGGAGAGTGGGATCTCTGGGACATTCCGGGAGACCCTTTGGGATGTGTTGTCCTGCCAGCGCAGGACTCCGCAGGACATGTTTCTCCCATGATTTTAGCACCCAAAAAGGGAGGGAGGTGGAAGATGGGAGTATGGCATGCGATTAATCTCTTCCTCCCTCCTGCCCTGTGCCCCTTTTTAAAGGATATCAGCCGGGCAGAGGCTGCTCTGGGGAGATGAGGCTCTGCTCCCATCTCCCTGCCGCCTGCCCCGGGCTCGGCAGAGCGCGGCACAGCCGGCTGCGGCATCGATAACGCGGCGCGGGCAGCGTAGCCGGTAAGTAAGACACTCGCCGGCTCACTACATTGCGAAGTAATGAAGTGGAAATGAACTCCCTGCCTGGCGAGGAGAGGGGGGGGATTAGCTCCCGACAGCAGCACTCGGCTGCGGAGATTGATGGGATGTGCTGACGTCGGGTACCAAACACGACCATCTCACTTTGGCGAGCAATTAATCTAAAGGTTCGGTGATCTGTCATCCTCTCCTGCTCCCTAAGAACCGGGAAATTTGTTAGGAGAGTTTGAAAAGAGCTTCCACGTTGCGGTTTTTGGCCGGCCGCTCCCTCCCCTCTCTCCCTCACCCTGCGGAGGAAGAGTTGAGGTGAGATGCAAAGGCTCTGCTCCGCAGAGTTTGGGGGCACGTTCAGGGCGCAGAGCTTTTTTGTGGGACCCCGTGTCTCTGAGCACATTGATTCAGTGACACACGTGTGTCTAAATGTGCTCAAGTGCTTGGATGAATTTGCACTTATAGGAACGGCTTGATATTTTAAAAAAATCGTTTTACTACTGATTGATTTTTTTTAAAGTGGGGGGCTGGAGTGGAGAATGGGCAAGGAGATACATCGTCTCCAACTTTTTCCTGTTCCCCTTGTTCCTTTCGAGGTAGCTGTGGGGGGTAATACAGTCGTTCTCTGCCTTTCTCAAAACATTTCAAGATCTGCAGACAACAGGTTGAAATGATGGGATGAAAGCAAGATATCCCCCTAAACCCAAACCCAACCGGCTCCTCGTCTGTGGAGACGTGTGTCTTGCAACTACACGCACAGTTTGATATCTCTTTTTCACTCTGCACTCGCTGCGGCCCTTTGCAGGGCATTTTTCCAGCCATTGATTTAAAAATATGCATTTAATCTGAAGGCAGGAAGGTTGGTGACTGCAAAAGTGATGGCTCAACTGTGCTCCCAGTATCAGGCCGGTCTGCAGGGTGAATAGCTAATGCATTAATCCGCTCTGCTGGTGAGACTGGGGGGGATGATTTAAAAGCAACCGGGCCGCTGCTCCACTTAGGACCATTGAAGAAATGTCAAAGCAGCTTTGGAAGGAAGAAAAAGATTAGTTTGGGTTTGTTTTTTTTTTTTTAGTTTTATCCTTGCTTCTGCTGTTGATCCCCTTGTCTGGTTTAGGAAGAGTCTGTTCATCTTTCCCTGTCTTATAAGTGGGGGGAAAACGCTTCTGGGAGGTTGAGGAATGATAAGAAATTCCTCTGAGGTATCCTAAGGGAAGGACAAAGTATTCTCCGTTGCGCTCATCCCTGAAAGATACAGCGAGAAAAAGTGCCTTGGGACGGTAAAAGCTTTGAAAATAATGTGCAGGTGAGGAAAGATTGCGGAAAACGTAAGAAATAATTAAGGAGGGGTAAAAAGGAAGAAAAAAAAATTGCCCCTTAAGTTCAAACATCACTTTTAAACTGGCAGCGCAGGGTCGGTGCGCAGGCGCTGCCCAAGCACACGTGGCTTTTCCAGACTTGGGGATTTATTGACCGTGAGCGGATTTAATGGCACATAATATGTTGATAGCTATTAGGTGCCACCAAGGCGTTGCCTTGCCCGGTCGGTAGTTACCACGGGCAAGCAGGCAGCTGCCGGCACCGAGACGGGTGCTCCAGGTAATGGCTGGCTGGGTCTGCCTGGGTTTTGCTGCTGTGCAGAAACGCTACCCGGGACTTTCTCTTTGTGTGCTGAGATGGATCCTGTGATTTTTGTTCTGTGATGCTGGAGGAGCCTTTCTCAATTTTTTTTTTGGGTAGCGCTTCTGCAAAATTAATTTGGTTTTGGGAGGGGACTGAGGGCAGACGTGTTGGAGGATTATCGACATGGATTAATTTGATACATGGTTTTTGGTCCTAAGTTAAATTGGCGCTGCCTTTTAATCTGCATCTCAGCTTGGCAGGGGCTGAAGCACCTTTAAACCTCAGACAGAGGTTTTTCTGCAGGAGTTTGCAGCAGAATTAAACCCAACTGCTGAGGAAGGATCCAGATTAACCATGTTTTAAGGGCCAAGCTTGAGCTGTGGTGGGCAGAGCGGTCCCTAGCGCCTGCGACCTGGGCTGTGGCAGGGACTAAAGCACCTTTAAACCTCAGACAGAGGTTTTTCTGCAGGAGTTTGCAGCAGAATTAAACCCAACTGCTGAGGACGGATCCAGATTAACCATGTTTTAAGGGCCAAGCTTGAGCTGTGGTGGGCAGAGCGGTCCCTAGCGCCTGCGACCTGGGCTGTGGCAGGGACTAAAGCACCTTTAAACCTCAGACAGAGGTTTTTCTGCATGGATTAGGATCATAATTAAACCCAAACGCTGAGTAAGGATCCAGATTAACCGTGTTTTATGGGCGAATCTTGGGTGGTGGAGGGCAGAGCAGTCCCTAGAGCTTGGGACCTGGGCTGGGGCTGATACTGGTATTAATAAAAAGACAGCACAGTCGTTAGTCCAGGCTTCCTGCACGCAGTTGCTACAAATCAGGAGGCACAACTGGCATGCCATGTTAATGTCCTAGCGTTTAAGCCCCCCCCTTGCAGCAGGCAAGGA
>VZTQ01001953.1:163379-189615 GCA_013400755.1 Pelecanoides urinatrix | reverse complement strand
GTTTTAAGGGCAAAGCTTGAGCTGTGGTGGGCAGAGCGGTCCCTAGAGCCTGGGACCTGGGCTGTGGCAGGGACTAAAGCACCTTTAAACCTCAAATAGAGGTTTTTCTGCATGGGTTTGTAGAATTAAACCCAAATGCTGAGTAAGGATCCAGCTTAACCACGTTTTAAGGGCAAAGCTTGAGCTGTGGTGGGCAGAGCGGTCCCGAGAGCCTGGGACCTGGGCGGTGGCAGGGACTAAAGCACCTTTAAACCTCAAATAGAGGTTTTTCTGCATGGGTTTGTAGAATTAAACCCAAATGCTGAGTAAGGATCCAGATTAACCGTGTTTTATGGGCGAATCTTGGGTGGTGGAGGGCAGAGCAGTCCCTAGAGCTTGGGACCTGGGCTGGGGCTGATACTGGTATTAATAAAAAGACAGCACAGTCGTTAGTCCAGGCTTCCTGCACGCAGTTGCTACAAATCAGGAGGCACAACTGGCATGCCATGTTAATGTCCTAGCGTTTAAGCCCCCCCCTTGCAGCAGGCAAGGATGCCTCGTAATATTAATAGCTGTACAGTTTGTGAATTTACACGGCTGTACCGAAACCCGACGCCGGCCGCTTTCCCACATGTCTCCCTGCAGATGGACAGAATTACTTTGGAGAGTCACTGCGAGCTTGAAAACACAATGCTGCTGTTTCCAGCGCTGGCAGCCCCGGTGGGGAGTGAAAACTGCAGCCCTTTCGTTTACATCCCGCTTTAATCCTCTCTCCTCTGCTTCAGACCGATGCGTGGAGGGGGGAACAGATGTTAAATTGAAATGAGGGGAATCCTGGAGATGAAGGCATCAGTGATGTCCTCTGCTAGTTTTCCACCGTGGTTTGCAGCAAGTTGTCCTGGCCACTCGCCGCCTCAGTTTCCCCATCTAATCAGTGGGGCTATTACCTTAATGTTGCTGAGAATAAAGCCGGTAACATGCTGTAAGCTGCTCAGATGCTCTGCTTTTGAAGGCAAAGGAGCATGCTGGGGTGGAAAAGCAGCTGCATGTGTTGCAAAGCTGCGTGGTACTTCGAGGCTGAGCCCTCCCTGCAGCCAGGAGGTTCCTTCCAGCCCTTGCAGCTCTGATTTCTCCTGCCGGCGATGGAAGCAGCGCTCTCTTCTTGGCCACAACAACCCCAGGCAACGCTCCAGGCTTGGGGCAGAGCGGCTGGAAAGTGCCCAGAGGAGAAGGACCTGGGGGGGCTGGTCGACAGCGGCTGAACACGAGCCGGCAGCGTGCCCAGGTGGCCAAGAAGGCCAACGGCATCCTGGCCTGTATCAGCACTGGTGTGGCCAGCAGGAGCAGGGAGGGGATCGTGCCCCTGTACTGGGCACTGGTGAGGCCGCACCTCGAATCCTGGGTTCAGTTTTGGGCCCCTCACGACAAGAAGGACATTGAGGGGCTGGAGCGTGTCCAGAGAAGGGCAACGGAGCTGGGGAAGGGCCTGGAGCACAAGTCTGATGAGGAGCGGCTGAGGGAACTGGGGGTGTTCAGCCTGGAGAAGAGGAGGCTGAGGGGAGACCTCATCGCGCTCTGCAACTGCCTGAAGGGAGGTTGGAGCGAGGGGGGGTCGGTCTCTTCTCCCAAGTAACAGCGATAGGACGAGAGGAAACGGCCTCAAGTTGTGCCAGGGGAGGTTTAGGTTGGACATGAGGAGAAATTTCTTTCCTGAAAGAGTGGTCAGGCCTTGGCACAGGCTGCCCAGGGCAGTGGTGGAGTCCCCATCCCTGGAGGGATTTAAAAGACGTGTAGATGAGGCGCTTGGGGACATGGTTTAGTGGGCATGGGGGGGTTGGGTTGACGGTTGGACTCGATGACCTTAGAGGTCTTTTCCAACCTTAGTGATTCTATGATTCTATGATTCTTCGCAGACCCTCTTTTCCCAAGTAGGTGCCCTGCTCTCCATCCCTTGCTCTGGGTAGGCTTCTGTTCCCAGAGGCCAGGGAGCACAAGCCCTTCTTCCTAATCACCCTGCTTAATTGCCCCTGGGATGCCCTATGCTTCATGGATAGAGGAATTTCTCCTTCCTTCGAGGAAAAGCAGCTTTCTGCAGGGGGCTGGAGCCCTGAGGAACATCTCTACGCTGGAGGTGGCAACTATCAGGTGGCCGAAAAGCTCCTTCAGGGTAGCAGATGGGTGGGTTGACACCTCCACATGGCCCCTTTGCTGGGTGCTCCTTTCTTGGGGGGGTTCCTGCCGCACAACTGTCCCATGCCGTTGCTCCCTGAGGTGTTCTGGTTGCTTCAGACCTTCTCAAGCTGCAAAGTCCCTGAGATCCTCCAGCGCTCGGCACTGGGGCTCTGCGGGCTCTGCTGTGGTGTTTCTGAAATGCCATCATAGTCACGTACCTCGGTGGCCATTTGGTCCTGACGTTTAAAAGGGTATCTCAGCCCGCAGCTTGGGTAATTGTCATTTATTGATCTCCAGGCAAAGACACCCCTGCACTCAAAACCAGGGATTTCTTTGCCTCAAGAGATTCTCCCCAGACATTATCACTGCAAATTCATGCTCATTCTCCCCCCCCTTTTTTTTTTCTCAGCTGGCTCTGCAAATCGCCATGTAAATGTGCTGAAAAAAGAACTCAGACCTACCTCACCTTTTATGCCTTTGTTGCTGTACAGTTAACGCTAAGCTGGGCTTTGCTGCTTTAAATATTGTGTGATTGCCACCCCCATCATAATAATTAGATACCAACAAGAAATTGTGTGCGTTTTAGGGTGATTTCAGAGAACATACTATCTCGAAAATGCCATTGCAAAAGCAACTGAGTTTGAGGAAACCTGTTTCTTCTGCCTCGGCCAGAGTGAAGGGTTTTGCTCCGGGAGGATTGCTCGTCGGCTTGGGACAGCACTGCGAATCGCCCTTACCCGCACGGCACCGACGGGAGGGAAGCGATAGCCATTTTGCAGCTGGGCAAAAGCTTATCGCTTGCCCACGATGACAGTAATAGCAGCTGTCAACCCGCTCGTGGCTGCTCTTCAAAGCCGTGATGATAACTTCACGTGGGTTTCCCTTCGACGGGAGCAGGATGAAAGGGATAAGCCCGCGCGGAGGATTGCATTAGGAAAGCTGGCCGGTGAGGGCTCCGTAGGAACCTAATTTCACATGTTTTCCCTATAAACTTAGCAAATGGAGGGCCGAGCTCTGCTATTTTTTGTTACTTACTTTGTATTGCCTTGCGCCCCGCTCCTCTTTATAGAAATAAATATGCCGGAGGTCTATTTTGTCAGTTGTAAGTATTGCCATTGCTTTTGCATCAAATGTGGTGCAAATTACTGAACCCTGTGTTAATAATTTCTTCCCAGGTTGTTATAAATTTCCATGTAGCTAAATATTGATATTCCACTCCAGCTTTATTGATAGGCATCCTCCTGGGCTGCCATATTGTTCCAGGTTTTATGAATATGAAAAATCAAAGGCGGTTTATTATTTTAAATAGCTTTGAGCTGTGTTGTATTGTTTTACATCTGAAACCACTTGCATTAATCAAAGAGGAGGTTTGGGGTTTATTACTCTGTCAACCAAGAGCTTTCGCTACGTGACACTACAATACCGAAGGAAGGCGGCAAGCTCGCGCGGTTGAGATAACGGATGGTGTTATCCGTGCGGGGATGCAGAGCGATGCTGGAAAGCGGCGTCTCAAGTTAAAGTAGTTCTCGAGCTCTGAACAGGGCACAGGATATCCTTGCCCGCCTGAGAGCAGCTTTGGCAACTCGTCGGGAGCCTGTAGGCGTTTCGTGTCATTCTCATCTCGAGTCTGGAGGAGCTGCTGGAGGGGCTGGCGGATCCCCGGGTGCAAACGAAACTCCGCGTGGAAGGTGCTGCTCCCCGGGTACCTCTTCCCGTGTGCCTCGGGGCTTCTTGCTGATCATCCTGCGGGCACCCAGGCGTCCTCCTTTGTGATATTTGCACCCAGCAAGAAGGGAAAAATTAAGAGGCAGAGGATAAGAGGAGGAATCTGCCTTGTGCTGCTCTGCTCGCTCTCCCCAGCCTCTAATTGCTTGAAGACATGGCACCGATGCCGTCTGCTCCTGGGAGCCACCACCCCGAAGGAAGCACGTTACTTCCCCAAAGAGCCAGCCGACGTCTGGGGACCTCTCTGCCACATCTGGGACTTGCACAGGTACATCAAGAGGAGAGAATCATCCCTGAGAAGCATCTTTGCAAGGTTTTGCTGAGCTTGTAGGAAGATTTTGCTGAATTGATTGTCTTCTGTTATTCTCAAGTATGTTTAGCCCCTGCTGGAAGACTGGTTTGTTGGACTGGAGCAGGGAGTTGGGGAGTCATTAGGGACAACACGAATTTAGCTCCTGGAGAAAAACAGTCAGCTGGAACGTGTCATCCCAACGCTGGAGGTCTTGTCTCCCACCTAAGGTGCAGTCTGCAGTTTCTGGGCAGATCTTTCTCCAAATGCTGCCCCTGGGTCTGGCCTAACTGAGCAGTTTTGCTTTGCTCCAGTAGAGAAACAGCGGGCAAAGCCCACGCTGGAGTGTTTTGGCTGGCAAACAGTTCATTTTGACCCTTATCTCTATCTACCATCAGGCATGAGTGCCCAAGGAAGGTTTTCATGTGAGATTGTGTGGCTTTCTGCCTTGAACACAGTAATGCNGGACTCGATGACCTTAGAGGTCTTTTCCAACCTTAGTGATTCTATGATTCTATGTGCTTGGCTATTTTTTCTCAAGCCAATCTTTGCAGTGAGCTAGGACGCTGTGCATCTGGTTCCCGAATGCAACAGCAGCTCTTTGAGCTCCTTTTGCAGCCACTGAGTTGTAATTCTCAGCTTTTTTTTTTTTTTCCCTGTTAATTGTTATAATTACTTTTAAAACCTGGCCCTTGATAAGGGGACTAGGTAGACACACTGGCTAGGTTTTATTACAGAACCTGCTCTTGCTAAAGAAGTTATTTTTGCTGAAGGCTTCCATCAAACTGCTGAGTCAAGACAACAGCTTGATGGGATAACATCTTCTCCGCTACCTTCTGTTCAGACCCTTGAGCCCCATTTGCCTGGGTAAAGACGTCGTGTTTCTTGGAAGGCAGCTCTTGTTAAAGGAGCCCTCAAGCAAACGCGGCGAGCTCTTGCTGGAGAAGACAGCATGCGTGTCTACAGTCGGAGGGTTTGACCCTGGATCCAAGCATGACTTACCCCAAAGTTGGTTCCCCATATTGACCATTCCTTGGAGTCCACCAAGTGGTTTGACTTCTCCACTGGTCTTGGAGCTGGTCAGTGCTTTCCTCCCAGAGATGACAGCACCTCGGAGCTTGGTGCCGGTGGTTAGCTGCTCTTAACTTGACTTTTCAAAGAAGTTCAAGCTGGGGCTTGGCCAAAAGGTTATGCTGCCCAGCGGAGCCACCCATGAAGGGTGCGCAGAGAGGCTTCGAGGGGGGCGTGCAGGGCTTACAACGAAAATAGTTACGCATCAGACTGAAATCATTAATGCCTGTTGCCCGCAGAGACTAATTAAGGAGAGCTGCAGCTGTTTTTGGAAGCACTTTGTGGGGATTACACAGCGAGCGCATGCTGGAGGAGCTCTCAGAGTGTGAAACATTAGGCAAAGACGTTTTGTGCCGCTGCGTGTGCAAGCGCTGCGCCCCAAAGAGCTGGGGGGGGGGCTGCGGGGAGAGTGGGACAGAGTTTCCCCGAGCTGTTTGCTTGGAAACGGTTTGCTTTTGTCCAAACAACAGGCTGTGAGTGGTGACAGCCCGGCTTAGGCACTGACAGATCATGAAGCCTGGGCATCTAATAAAAAAGGCTAATAAGGTTTCCCCCCTACCTCCCCCTAAAAACCTGCTGCCTTCTCCATTTGCCTCGTGCGGGCAGCGTGCGGCGGGGCAGCTCGGGGCGTTGCTGCTTCTCTGTTGTCTGTAAACAGCCCGTGGGAAAGACCTCGTCTTTGCTCTTGCACTTGGTTATCTGCCTATCCGCGTTAGGACGGTGCCAAAATAACTGCGTGCTCAAAGCGGAGGGTAAACAAATCCATCTGAGCTGGTTTTGCCCCCGCAGCGTCAACGCCTCGTGCCTGCGGTGTAATGCCAGGCTGCTCCTCCGCGCCGCTGGCTGCAGCTGCTGCTCGAAGCCTCCGTTGCGTCTCGCGTCTGAAGAGGTATTTCACCGCGTGCAGTTGCATCTCGGCAGGGCTCGGCTGCCATCCCAGGAGGGTTCAGGACCGTGCTCCTGCCTTTTGGTCCTTGAAATCCTCCGACCTCGCAGTTCAAATACCAGCAGGTGGTTTTACCTGTCTTAAAAGGCAAAGAAACATTGTGGGCAAAAGCTCCTGAGATCCGAGTCTGAAGAGCACTCTGTGCTGATACTTGAGGACTAGGAGCATTAAAGCTGCCTGGATAATCAATGTAGTTTCTACTTTCAGTCACTTTATTTTAGAGCTGGAGTAACGCGAGTGCCCTGCGGATCCCTCGGGTGTGCTTTCGAGGGCTCTCTGCCTCCCAGCTCCTTGTTGTCGTTGCTCAGCTGCTTGGTGGGTCTGCAGAGGTCCCTTTCATGCGCCGTTCATCTCGGCGGCGTTGGCAGCACCTGGAGCTTTGCCGAGCCTGAGCTGGCCCCGGCGGCGTGCGGCCGTCGTTCCTCCATCCCCTCTCCTGGCGTGCAACTCCCGATGAATTTAGCCAGCCCGCAAGGGCAGGACTCAGCCTCATTTCAAAGGGTGGCTTCTGCTTGCTGGAAACCCTCTACCCCATCATGCTTAAATTGTGTCTTACAAGATTTCCTTTATTCTTCCTTTTGAATTTTCTGGTTATTTTATCTACTTATGTATCTTGGCTTCCGTAAGATTGTGTTTTCTGCACAGAGGACATAAAAGGAACATTTACTTCTTCAAGTCCATGGGTCGCATTGGGCTATTGTAAAAGAAATTACAAGGATACTTTGTAAAAACTGGTACCGAATTGCGTGGAACTCTTGAACCTCACCTGAAATCTTTCATTCCTTGGCCTTAAACCCTCGCAAAGCAGCACAGGGTTTGCCATAATGGATTAGATCGTAAAGCCGTATACTCTGGCCCTGTGCCTGAGCAATAGCCAGGTTCTTCTGGGAGCTAACATGAAAACTTTGGGAGGTGTTCGTGAAGTTGAGAGTCGGGCTTGGAGTCCAGCTATTCGCACGCCTTTGGTGAGCTGCCTGGTGGCATGCGCAGAATCCCTATAGCGCTGGGGATTACGGTTTTATGGTTTGCACGTGGGATTTGCTGTGAGCTCCTCGTTCTTTTTATAGAGAGACTATTCTGGGGGTATTTCGGCAAGGGGATTTCTGACCTTTGAACAAGAAGCCATCGAGTCGTGGAGCAACGCAGAAAATCCAAAGTGACTTTGCTCGGGGGTCCTTGTTAAAATTCAGCCGTTTGCTGGTCTAGGATGTTGCTTGTTGCGGTGATTTGTTGTTGCCATGTGCTGGGGCTGTGCCGAGAGGTCTTTTTTGGTGGGGTGGCCTCTTGGCGTGCTTGCCTTGCATCTTGGTATTGTCAGAGAGGGTGCAAGAGCCCTGACATACCTAAGAGATTGTTCTCCTGGAGCTTGCCAAGAAAAACGCCTTCAAGTGAACTTAAATTGGTAAAAGCCCTTTGCAGAACAGAGTTATGCTACAGGCCAGGAATTTGGGAGCGTGGATTTGGGTACTGATCCTACAGGGCTGGTGATAAGTCTAAAAGAGGTGATAGAAGACGAGGCAGAAAAAAAAAAAAAGCATGGAGAGGGTTATGCAAATAAGAAGTAACCTAAGCAATGGAGTATTTTATTAACTAATAATACTCAGCACTAATTGTCTTTGTGAGACTGTGCAAACATTAATTAAGCTGCTACCACCTGTGAGGTAGGGAAGGAGGAATACTCGGTTTTATGTGCAGGAGAGCCGATGAGGCTGCGCTTTTGCAGGATACTAAAATCTGTGCCGGTTGTAGGGCACTGAGGAGTCCCGAGGGTTTTGGTTGGGCTCTTTGCCAACATCTGCACAAGACGCCCCATGCGATGCGTTGCCTTCAGGTTGCCTTCTGGTTTTTAACCAGAAATGGGACCGCTGGTGTAGTTGGATATTTATGAAGTATTCGAAGGTCTGTTTTGAAAACAAAACCACAAATTCTATGGTTTTCTTTTCAATTATAAGCATCGACACTTTGTACCAGAATGGGATGCTGGCACGGCAGCCTGGCAAGCCCATGAGGAGTGCCGAGAAGTTATATCTTCTTAAGAAGAAGAAGATATATCTGGCTCAGCAAGGAAAATGCTGCCTTGTTTTGGGGAGATGCTGTAGTGAGGGTGTGAAAACTGGCTTCATTGGGCTGGGAATCGGAATATTGTCTGAGCTGAATCAAAGCCACGGGAGCAAGGTGGTCCATAGGGGAATTAGATGAAGAGAAAATAAACGATGGCTTGTTCAGGACCCTTAGGGCTGTGTGGCCAATGGGTAAGAAATTGCAGGTGAACTTCTTCTAGTGGCTCTTTGCAGGAGGAGGATGCTAAGGAAAAGAATGGCTGGGAAGTGGTTTGGCTTTTCCCACATTCACCCCAAACTAGAGCTAACGCTGATAGTATCAAGAGAACTGTCCTCCTCCTTACGGTATCATCTCTCTATCCTTTGGTAGGTGGGAGATAAGGTAAGAAGGAGTTGGACGCTTCCTTGAGAGAGGTGGATTAAGGAAAGAAATTAAAACTTTGGGGGAGATTTCATGCTGGAAGCATGCATGCGTTTGTCCGTATAGGATTCCCATTAAATCTCTCCGGAAGTGGAAGATGTAGGGGAAGTAATTGATATTGCAATAAAGTCTTACAACTGCTGTTTAAATCTCATGCGTGAACCCGTTCTCCTGGGCTATCAGCAAGTGCGACGGGGCTGCGCTGCTTATAATACTGTGACAGTGCCAAAAGGCCCCAGATGGGATTCGAAGAGGTGTCTTGGCCAAAGTGGAGAGGAGACCTGAACAGGCTGTTGTGGTCATCTTGGCCATCGAGGTGTGCAAGTGCTGCATGGGGACATCCCGGGGAGCACCCATCAGCACCAGAGCAGCACATCTTCCATGACATCTCTCTGCATCACCCGGGCAGGCTGCGAGAGGACCTTCTGGTCCGAAGAGCTGAAACTACCCATCATGAGCTTGGTTGAATGTCAAGAGGCCGAGGATGCAAGTCATATTGTTGGACTGATACATATGAAGCAGAAAGGAGCAGGTTTTCATCGAAAGGTCTGGAGAAGGGGAGACCCGAATTAACTGTGCTGTGAACTGGGACAGTTGTTGTTGCTGGAACGGCTCGGTAATAGTAGGAGGCTGGTCTGGGAATGTGGAGAGCGTCACTCCTGCCACGGTATCAGGTTGTCGTTTGTTAGTATTTGCCTTTGCAGCCAAGTTTCTCTTCTGACTTTTTGGATGAACTTGGTGTTAAAAGTTGGAGGGTGGGATTTTGAAAAGAACATCTCTGGGGGGTTTGCTCACCTGCCTCTCACAAGCTTTTGAGGAAACCATAGCCATACTCACTAATGGGTTGTCACTGAATGTAAATTGTGCTGGCCTGTGTCTTTAGTCTCCTACTGGAATTCACAGTTTGAAAAAACACAGCTGACAGTTGCAAAATGGGGAAAAAAAAATGCAGCAGGTTTTCAGCTGAGCCCATGCTGGGGAGAAGAGGGCTTTCTTGGATCTGCTGCTTTAGGTGCTGCTGATTGCAGTGATTCCTCACCAGCTTCTCCTTCCAGGCTGTCGTTCCTAAACCTCCTTCTCTCCAAATGCTCAGAAAAAAATAACTTGCTAAAAATGATTAAGCTGAACTAGATTGTCTTACACAGTTATGCTCATACATCTTGTGCGGGTTGGTCACGGCAATGTCCTAATGCTGGTGAGATGCAGCCAGAGCATCTTGCCATGTCCCATGCTGCCGTCCTTGCCACTGAGCAGAGCCTGGCTGCTTCTGTGGGTCCAGAGACCGAAGAGACACTGCTGCCCCAAACTGCACCGTGGAGGCAGTTTTCTCCCAAAAGGCTGTAGAAAGGCTGGTTCTGCTACCTTTGGTATAGAGGGTGGGTGGCGCAAGGTCCTCATTGGCTTAGGAATTACCCTCGTCTTGTAAATAGAATCATAGAATCATTAAGGTTGGAAAAGACCTCTAAGGTCATCGAGTCCAACCGTCAAGCCAACACCCCCTATGCCCACTAAACCATAATATAATTGTCAGAGTGAGAGGTTTGAAAACAGTGTTTAATGATGAAATGGAGACCTGGCAGTTTTATGTAAGATTCTTGCATTGTTTTTCTCATCGGCGCCAGTATTTCTCGCCCTACTTTAGTTTCTTTTCCTGGATCGAATGTTCATCGTACTGGGAAGTTGACACCTTGGGCTTCTTTCCGTGTGACCTTTCCCCAAGTGCAATAACGAAATAGCAAGGAAAGAAGGGCTTTAAGAAAAGACTCCTCTAACTTAAATGATCTTTGTTTATTGATTTAACCAACACAAAGGGAAACTATTTGCCCTTTCCCTATAAAATGGGTCAATACATCTTGACCTGTTTCCCCTTTGCTGGGAAACACTGCTAGTGCAGTGAGAACAGAGGATACCATCGTTTCCCTTTGGAAATCCTTTTTTATTTTTCCTTTTTGATAATTCTTCCTCTTCCGATCGTCGGTGCTGTCCCTGTGCAAGGCATGGTGGAGCTGGGTACTTTGGGATGTGGCAATCAATGGGGCTGTCATGCGCTTAAGTGCATGCCGCACTGCCTCCGGGGAGGGCAGAGGAGCTCAGTTCCAGGACGGGCCTGGCTCAGACCTATAGAAATGATGGGAGGATGCTCATTGGTTTTAGCAGGACTTGCCTTCACCCATCTCTTTGGGCTTGAGCAGAGGTTTCGCTCCGTATAGCATGGAACATTGGCTTTTTGGCTGGTGCAGGGTGCAAAGAGGTAACATCCCTCTGAGAAGCAGAAGTTGTGCCCGGTTTTGTTCCTTCTGCCTGTCTTGCTTCTAGGGTAACTTTAGTGTTGTCCATGGCTGCCCATACTCCAGCTCTCCTTGTACCTCTTCCTTTAGTGGAGAAGCCGGTTGGCCTTCATCTTCATTGGTTGGCCTTCAGGTTCATCTTCCTTCCATCATCAAGATCTGATGGTAGCGTCTGTCCTGGGTCAGGATACGGGCCCTTGTCCCTCGTGGGCAAGCGTTGCGCTCGAGGACGAGGGTTGGTGCGACTCCTTGCATGGGCGGGAGCTCGATCCAATGGCCTCACATGGTAGTTTGGGAACCACTACCGAGCTGTGACTTGGGTGGGTATTATTAGAAATGATGCGATCACACTTAAGCCACAGAAACGTCTCTTGGCATTTGAGTACTAGTCACTGTAAAATTATCCCTCTAAGAGAGAGGGGGAAGCACGGTCGCTTGGGTGGTGAAAGGAGACCCAGAGCTAGCGGTGGTTGCAGCTCCGGATTTGTGCTGGGGAGTTTCCAAGGGCACCGCATGGTGAACTGGGCGTCCATGCGGCTTGCGTGATGTATGGAGTTACGCAGGACGCATACCCGGAGGATTTATTTGTAGGCGGTGGTGGATAGTAGCTGTTTCTCTATCCGAAATATGTATTTGGTTTAATAACAAGCAAGAGCACATGCCCTTTTCCCTGAGACTACAGAAAACCCCTGTAGCGCTGTCAATAAAAAGATTACCTGACAGCCTCGGAAGGAAAATGAAAATTTATCAAATATTGCCACCCCTGTCTAGGATGGCTTGTCAAACTTGGAGGCAGGAGAAGCGAGATTTCCTGTCCTTCTTTCCCTCTCCCACGCTGACATCCCCGGGTGATCCCGAGGACGGTACAAGAGGAGCGCTCTGCTCGCCTGTCACTCAGGGTTTAGAAAATTAGGTGTTTATTGGAGGCAGAATCTAGGCAGTACCGGAGGTTTGTAGTCGCAGAAGAAGATGCTGTTTCCTTCAACGTGTGATGTCGGAGAGGCCAGGATGACTGCTCTGGGCTGCAGGGATGGAAACCTGAACATAATGCTCTCTCCATTGGAGGATAGAGAGAGGATTATTGAGATGTTGGGTAAACCAGTGTGTGTTTTCAACTGCAAATGGAAACTTTTCTTCTCCATTTTGCTCCCTTCTTCGTTAGCAGCCTTGGATTGGGACCAGGTGACTTGGAGGTCTGAGCTTTCCTTATTGTGATCTCTCTAATTTTATCGTTGACTTTAGGAGCTAAGAAGCCACCAGTGCCAAAGTTTTCCTCTTTGCTTCCTTTCCTAAAAAGACAGCATGGGGTCATCTTTGTGCCTTTATACTAAGAAATCACAGCTGGCAGGACCTTGAATAAAAACTAATGCACAATCTCTTGCGGTGTGGTGCTCATTTCAGATTTCCTAATGAGGAATGGCTCGCTTGAGCCATCCAGGTAGCCAATGGAAATTTCCCTCTTGTAATCCTCTCATGTTTTCAACACCATCAATTTAGATGACTATAAACTCCACGTGGACTTGAACCAAGGGAAGGTCTGGTTGTGATGTTTCCATGGTTTAGCTCTCTGTTACTGCCCCCACCCCCAAAGAACCCTGTTGGTTTGGATCAGATAGGATGTCATCTCTGGTGCAGGAACAGTGGTTTTGGCTCGTTGGGTCCCACTTAAGACCTGGTGGTGTCAGTTCCTGCAGCTCTGACCACGGGATGGGATGGTGGGGTTTGGGTGCCTCTCGGTGCCATCTAGACCCACACTGAGCATCCAGAGCTGCTTGGCAGTGGAGTGCCAGAGGGTTCTTTCTCCTCTAGCGCAGATGAAACTGTGGTCTTTGGGGAGGTGGGAGAAGTGGACGCGTGCCAAACTCACCCAGCTGTGTCACCCAAATGGGCAATACAAGCAAATAAACCACATGCACTGATGCTTGTGCATAGCTTAGGCTGTGAAAATACTTATTTATAGTAACTTAACGGATCCTATAGCTGCTTTAAGCAAATGAGAACATTTCTTTAAAGCAACAGCAATGTTTTTCCTCCTCCGCTCACCCCTCCAAACCCTCTTGAAGTTCTAGCACGTGAGTTAGCATGTGCATTTGCTGCTGACTGTGCACTTGTGGTGGCAGCCCTGAATCTCTGGTGGCAAAATACTTCCAAAATAACTGATGGTAAAGTGGCTCCAACCTTGGTTTTGAGAGTGGAGCTTCTGAGGAGCAGGATTGTTGCTTGCCATGTAAGCTGGATTTGGGAGCAGTGTCCATCCCCACCTTCATCCATTGGGAGCAGCTCAGATAAAAGCATTTTTTCCCCAGTGAAATGAAAACTCTGTTGGAGAGAAGTTGCAAAAATTGGAGAGGCCATGTTATTGTGATCTCCTTGGTGGACATGCAAGTGGAGGTGCTGAGAGAGGTGGGCAGCTGCGACAACAAACTACGTGTCTTGGT
The DNA here is from genome assembly GCA_013400755.1 of Pelecanoides urinatrix. NCBI lineage: Eukaryota > Metazoa > Chordata > Aves > Procellariiformes > Procellariidae > Pelecanoides > Pelecanoides urinatrix. The sequence goes on along the minus strand of VZTQ01001953.1, from coordinate 176,226 downwards.
TCTGGCTGGGACAGAGTTAACTTTCTTCCCAGTAGCTGGGGGGGGCTGTGTTTTGGGTTTGGTATGAGAGGCATGTTGATGGCCCATTGATGTTTTGGTTGTTGCCGAATGGCGTGTCCACAGGGGACTTTTCTGCTTCCTGTGCTCTGCCAGGTGCATGGGAAGCTGTGTGGGGGGAGCATAGCCAGGGCGGCTGACCCAGCTGGCCAATAGGGTATTCTATACCATGTGACATCATGCTGAGTATATAATTAGGAGGCGTGGTCTGGGAAGGGGGGGCTCTTGCAGCTCGGGACAGGCTGGGCGTCAGCAGGCGAGTGGTGAGCAGTTGCATTGTGCACTGCCGGCTTTGTATATTCTATTATTGTTGTTTTCATTGTTATTATTACTGTTCTACTTTGTTTTATTTCAATTATTCAATTGTTTTTATCTCAACCCATGAATTTTCCTACTTGTGCCGTCCTGATTCTCTCCCCCAGCCTACCGGAGTGGGGAGTGTGAGGGAGCGGCTGCGTGGTGTTTAGTTGCGGGCTGGGGTTAAACCACGACACTAGGCTTTGTTCTTTGGGAGATAGCTCCTCCTCTCCAACCCAAGTTTCCCATGGTACAGCTGATTTCTTCCTTAGCTCTGATCTCCTTCCCTTCATGCTTGTTTTCATGGCTTAAAAGTAGCTTCCCGTCACCCTCGGACTACGCTTCCCTTCCTTTATGCCGTTGGGAATTCAGTACAACATCCCCAGAGTTCACTCCAGAACGCGTGTTTGTATTCTGGGACAAGACTTGTCTTTGGTGCCCACCCATAATTTCTTCTGGTTCTTCTCTGCGAGTAAAACGAAATGAACTGATGGATGGTGTGCTAGAGGGAAACAGGCTCCAGCGCGGTTTGTTGGCTGCCTACAGCAGCAGAGATGTGCGTGGACAGAGACACTAGCAGTGCTTATGTCCTGTCTCCATGGGGTTTTTTTTTGGGGGGGGGATGCTGAAAAGCAGTGTAATCTCAGTGGCATCAGGTGGGCATAAATTCTCCTCCGTTACAACACTGCGGCTGGAGATGCTGCGTTTTCTGTTTCTTTCCCTAAATGCAGAGCTTTGACCGTGAGGAGGAAGGAAAGGAGCTCACATGGATAAACCTGCACCAAACTGGCAGTCGTGCGTATCGAGGGTACCTTGGGCTGCTTCCAGGATCAGTGTTCGGTGATTTTTTTTCTGACATAATCCCCTGATCTGTCTACATGAGCATTTCCATGCAAGGATGTGCTCCTGAAGCATCGTCCTGGTGTTAGATGCTTGTTGGGATGATCTGAGTACGGCTCGTGTGCTAGATGTGCGAGTCGGAGGAGGCAGGTTGGTTTTCCCAACCGGGGAAGCATCCTGCAAGCAGCAAACTTCCAAAAGTCGCTTTGAAGGTAAAGAGCTGGGATAGGAAAGGCACCTAAGTGAAGGCGCACGCTTTCCTCTTCTTCCTTCCCATCCATTTCTAGGCTTTGTAGAGCGATGGATAAAAGGGGGGAAAAAAAAAAACCAACCCACCCGCAATAATCTATAGCAACTGTCACCCAGCAAACTACTCCCATTTCATACGGATAGGTTAGGTGTCAGCGCGCGATCGATGGCTCTCGTACAATAATTATAAAAACTAGCGGGTTGTGTTGCTTGAGTGAGTTTAAGAAGAGTAGGGTCTCAATCTTTCCTCTAATAGGGCTTTGACAGTCCGCAGCGCAGAGGCTTCGTCTTAGTCTGACAGTGTTGTCATTAAACACCAGGTAGCGTGGAACAACAGAGAACACGGGTTCGGAGCGCCAGGGAACACGCGGCTTTGACAGGAGTTATTTGTCATCGAGGAGCTGCCCAAACTCCTCAGCCTGCAATACGGACGGCTGCTTAAAGTGACTTATTGCCCCTGTCTGCGGCTGCAGTTGTGATTTGATAATCGGTAAATGTTTGTCAAAGATGAATTCCCTCCCTGATTCAGTGCTGTGTTGGAAAAGCAAATGAAAAGCGGGGAAAAACATATTGAATGGAATAAAGACTGGGACAGGATGAGGATGACAGAAACAACAGGTTTCCCAGTTAACTTGCCCTCCTTCCTTCGGGGAGGTAAAGCGTCAAGGCTCGGGATGCTGCTGCTGGCGCAGTGGGATGGAGTCTTGCCGTCAGCTGGGGCGCCGGGAGAACTGCAGCCATTCCAAGGGTGGTTTTCTCGCAGGCTTCGAAGCTCCTGGAAGCTGCAGGTTGCATTCCTGTGCTTGGTCTCAAGGGATTGTGGACCGGTGGGGAGCGATGGTTGTGTTCTCCTTTGCTTTACCGCATCGCGGTGTTGCTGACTTTGGCTCCGTTCTCCTCTGCCGGTCACTGTCCTGGAGGTTTCAAGAGTAATTTTTTGGTGAGGAGAGCAAAGTCTTGATTTTTTTTCTTTCTGTCGACATGGTGCTCGTCAGGCCTTTTGGCAGGTATTTCCCTTGGCAAATGCGTGTGCACGTACTCAGTGGTTGCAGCTTGTAGTTGAAACCTTTTGATTCTTGTTCGGATAAATTTGGAGCCTCTCCATTGCCTGCTGTATACAGAAGTTTAGAAAGGAGAATTAAAAGGATCTTAATAAACCTACTGCCTGCAAAGTTCTCCTCCGTTCTCAGAGTTTATACAAGTTTCTCTGCTGATGCCGGAGTCAGGTCAGGGTCTTTTTAAATGGATAGTTAGGAAAGGTGAAAGCTGGGTGGCCTTCAGTTTGATAAGTGGCTTTGAGGGTGGGGGAATACTTAATGGATTCAAATTTTTCCTGTTCAGTTAAAAAAACAAAAAAATTAAGTCAATCCTAAAGCATGAATGCAAATGGATTTCCAGCCTGACAAGTGCTCCCTGTCGTTTCCCGAGGCAGAGCCACCTCTCTCCGTGCCACGGCGAGGCGTTAACACGAGATCCGTGAATCCATTTGATTATAGCCAGGGTTTTTCTAGTGTCTGAAGTGCTGAAAACGATCAAGAGCAGGAAAAGTGGAGTGATTTATTAGACTCATAAAAATTCATACTTTGTTATTCCAGTCGTCTTCCATCTGCAGCTTGTTAGAACGAGAACCCCTGGCAGCTCCCGCCGCGAGGCCGGGGGGAGGAGGGCATTTATCAGCCTTCCTCCTGCCATCCCGCTCTCATTTAGAGAAATGGACCCGGCTCCTGGAAACACATTAATAATCATTCACTGAAGGAAGGGGGGAAAAAAAAAACCCCACCACCCTCTTTTGTTATAATAATAAGGGTTGTGTTTGAACAAGGTCCAATGCTCCAGAGACCCATTCAGGCTCTTTAATGTGGGCTGTAGCCGGGAAAAGTGTGTTTAGTGCATTAAGCGTGACCAGCCCGGTCCCAGCGGAGACGTGGATAATGTCTCCCCATCCTTAGTGGGCTCATCTTCTCCCATGACGTTTGGACTGGGACCACCCCGGGGCCTCTCGGCAGCAGGGATGGGGATGCGGTGGGGCTGGGAACCGGCGGGTGGACCCCAGGGTGGGGATGTTGCGCCCACCCACCAGCTGATGAGAGTGGGAGCGTAGTTTCCGGACCGCGCATCTTCTTGGGTTACTGGGAGGTAGGTGACAAGTGAAGTGTCCTCCTCTCCCCAGCAGGACCTTGTTGAAGTCCATCCGTCTCTGCCTCTCTCTGTATTTTGTGATTGGAGAGAATAAGCCTAAATATTTGCCCATGTTTTTGTTGCAGTTTAAATAAGGATATTAAAATTGTAGAGCTGAGTCAAAGACACTTTGTTCTGCCCGTTATCCTCTGTGGCTTCCCAAATCCCCTGGCTGCAGGTGCTGGTGTTGCTCTGAAGCGTACCCGTCCAGACATCTTTGGAAAGCGATATAGCTGAGTCNGATTCTGTGATTCTATGATTCTAATCGGGCTGGCTCTGGCAGCCGCTTAGGACCACGCAGGCAGCCATCGCAGGGCTATATGTTTTACCACTTGCTGCTGTGTCTGACAATGCTGTAGCCATCACCTCTTTGCTGTGGCTAATGCAGCGTTTGTAAATTTGACTGCAGCCAAAATTCATCTGAAAATCGCTGAGCATCCCAAGGAGGCAGGGAGCCGCGGAAGAAGCACTTGGTGGATCCAGAAGCACGGCCGGACACTGGGAAACTATTTCCATCCCTCTGCACTTTTAACGCAGGCGTCAGCGATGGTCCTCGTGGAGCTGCCCTTATATTTACGGATGGAGGAATGGAGATGCCACAGCACATTGCTGCATCCCAGTCCTTCTCCACTGTAGTTCGACTGGAAAAGTTAATCCTTACTACAGTGACTATAAGCGATGGAAAACCCTGCGAGCAATCGGATGGTTTCTGCTAGCTGGAGGAAGGGGAGCGCAGCCTGTGATGTATAACGTACTGACGATCCCTGTGTAATGGGCTACCAATCATCAGTAAAGATCTACGTGTGTTAAATCAGCGTTAGCCTTTCCAGGACCGGGAGACATACATCATGAATCTTCAGCACTATGTGCAAGGTTTAAATGCCTAATTTAGTAGGATAAAAAAAAAATTTCCCCATCGGTGTGGTCCAGGGGAATGGTACTCACAAAGTCACGAGCAGAAAGTCTCTCGCTTGTTGGGATTTTGTGCGGTGCTGGTTCGGCTGGCGTAGGGCTTGTGGTGGCTCCCGAAAGCAGCACCGAGGACCGTGCTGCTCTGCTTGTCGTCTCTCGCAGCGAGATGCTGTGTGGCAACTTGTACTCGGCAGCTCGAGTGAGTTGTTAGCAATTACCTTTCCTAAATGGAGATGCTGGCATCTTTAGTCTGGTGTTGGCAAAAAAAAACCAAAAAAAAACCCAACAAAGAAACCGGATCCAATAAACCTCCTTTATATGCAGCATCTCAGCCGCGGATGGCGATGGGGACAGGAGGCTGCGGCCCGTACCCGAGGTGCGAAGAAGGAAACACTCGCTGTGCCGTTTGCAAGCGCACAGTGTTCCCAACATGTAGGAATAAAAGTTTGCATTTTTCCCCATTCCTCATAAAAATTGTGCGTGAGCTCTGGGGGTGTTTCACCAGAAGTGTCACACTCGGGTGGCAGGCGAATTGGTCACGACGCTTTCCGTAGGGAGACGCCTGTATCGCGCCGCGTCGGTAGACAGGTCACGGAGGGGATGGGTGGAGGAGATGGCAGAGGAGTTGGGATAGATGAACCAGATGTGGGGGTTGATCGGAAGGGTGGATAGGTTGATCGGAGAGGCGGATGAGCTAACTTTCTCGGTGCGAATGTGCATACAGATGTACACCACGGAGGCAGGAGTCCCAGCTAACGGGGATGCACGGTGGTGTCTTTTCCCCTAGTTTTTGTGCAAAGGGGGGGATTGCGATCCTGCTCCCTAACCTCGACAAGGAATTACCAGCCTTGTGCGATGCTGCGTGGTTTTCTTCTCTTGATCTTGTTCAGCAGCAGCGGGCTAAAAGGGGAGTGCAGGTCCTCAGCCTTTCGGGAGGCTGATCCCGAGTGTCTTTTGCAGCAGCATTTTTTCAGGGAGTTTCTTGGAGCTCTCCGACTTTCACATCTGCTTCTTTTCATTCTGCTGCCTCCCCTTCTCTCCTGTCACGCTCGCTGATGATGTTTCCTTTCTGGCAGTGTTCTCCTTGCCACGCTGTCCCCAGCTTCTCCAGATGTTCTCCTCCTCGCTCCCCTTCTCTCTGCACTTCCCAACAGCCGAGGGATCGCTTGGTTCCCCCATGCCGTCTCCACGCATGGTGGGACTTTCCTAAACCTTTGGATTATTTCTAAATAGGGAGCGAGAGATGCTGTTTCTTCCTTTGCATTGTGCTGTAAGCTTTGACTCTGTCTAACAGCCTTTAAAGTATATAATCCCAATGTAAACGTCCTCTACGTTCTGCTTGGAGCATCTGAATGTTCACTTGGATTAACATGATGGGTCCTGAGTAGCTGGAGGAGCTTTAACCATTGCCAGGTCCTGTGGGGGGTATGAGATGCTGCCCATGCAATGCTGCTGATGGGTTCTTGATGTGGTGAAGTGTGTCACATCTGAAGAGAAGGCTCAGGGAGGATCTTATCAATGTCTATAAATACCTGAAGGGAGGGTGCAAGGAGCATGGAGCCAGGGGTGCCCAGTGCCAAGACCAGAGGAGGCTCCATCTGAACATCAGGAAACACTTCTTCACTGTGAGGGTGATCCAGTGCTAGCACAGGTTGCTCGGGGAGGTTGTGGAGTCTCCATCCTTGGAGATATTCAAAAGCTATCTGGGCATGGTCCTGGGCAGCTGGCTCTAGGTGGCCCTGCTGGAACAGGGAGTTGGACCATATGATCTCCAGATGTCCCTTTCAACCATTCTGTGATCACTTTTCAAATAATTTTTTGGATTCAGTAATCACAACTCAACCACATTTTGAGAAACTAAGCACTTTCTGCACTTGGGCCACAAAAACCCCAGGCAACGCTACAGGCTTGGGGAAGGGAGGGTGGAGCGAGGTGGGGTTGGTCTCTTCTCCCCAGTAACAAGTGATAGGACGAGAGGAAACGGCCTCAAGGTGTGCCAAGGGATGTTTAGGGTGGACATTAGGAGAAATTTCTTTCCTGAAAGAGTGGTCAGGCCTTGGCATAGGCTGCCCAGGGCAGTGGTGGAGTCCCCATCCCTGGAGCGACTTAAAAGCCGTGTAGATGAGGCGCTTGGGGACATGGTTTAGTGGGCCTGGGGGGGTTGGGTTGACGGGTGGACTCGATGACCTTAGAGGTCTTTTCCAACCTTAGTGATTCTATGTTTCTAATTTAAAAACAAAAAAAAGCTTGAACGAGTGGGAAGGTGGGGAGAAGCTACTGAAGGGTCCAGGTGCTGTGATTAAAATGAAGCCTGTTCTCCAGCACTGGAGTTCCTTTAGGCCAACACCACCCAACCCTACCTGATGGTGACAGTGGATCCATGCCCATACAGAGGCACATGGGTGTATCTTGCTGTCAAAGTGCATGGAGAAGACATTGGAGAAACGTAGAAGCAGCAGTCGCCCTTCTGCCCTGCGGTGGACATCATTGCCAGGTCTGTCACCTCTTGTTCATGGGTCCACACCCAGGCAGAGGTGGCAGGATCAGTGCAGGGTTTTGCTCTGGGGAGGTGTATGAGACCTGTGAGCTCTCACCAGACCCGGGTGCAGGGTGAAGGTGCTTGGCCTGGACGTGTGAAGGGGCAAAAAGGGTTGGTGTTACGCAGAGCATCTGAAATTTCTAAGAGTCATGATGGTTTTGAACTGGCTCTTGAGTTTCTCAGTGAACGATGAGCTGTGTTTCACCGGTGGCGATGAGGTTTGCTTTGACATCTGGATAAAGCCCTGCAATCAAATGTTATTCTAATTCCCGTTCTGCGAAGATTTTACTCCGTTCCTGGTGTGTGCTTGCGCCATGCTCTGAGTCAGTCCGTTGCCAAAAAATCTGGACGAAAAGCTCCTAATTGAAGTCGATTTTGGGAAGTCTTATTGCTTGGTCTGTGCCCTGTAGCTGGGAAAATGAGATTGTTCTCCGGTTTGTTTAAACTGTGTAATGAATACCTTTGATTGAGCAGTGCAGCTTTTCTCGGGAAGATGGACATCGTTACAACAATGACTTGAGGAGGAGGAAGCAGGCAGTTTGATGAACAGGGAGAATAAAGTTGTCCTAATATGAAAATAAGCCTTTTGTGAAAGTTTGGTAAGATTTGTTGGTTTTATGTGCCATCTCCAAAGCAAGAAGACATGGATTGGTGTCCTGAGACCTTGAGCTTGTGTGCGATGAGAGCACGGGAGTGAGACTGAGTCCTCGTTGGGTCTAAGGCAAGCTGGGACGTAACTTTTAATACGTTCTCCTTTAACCATATCCAGTGGTATTTCCATGTTGAAATGTTTCTTTTCTGGAAACAAGTTTCCCCAAGGCTCTCTCTAGACTTCTCAGGTGCTAATGAACTTTGGCTTGGTGAGCTTTTGAGAATCATCGAACCATAGAATGGTTTGGGTTGGAAGGCACCGTTGAAGGNAGTCCAACCGTCAACCCAACCCCCCCATGCCCACTAAACCATGTCCCCAAGCGCCTCATCTACACGTCTTTTAAATCCCTCCAGGGATGGGGACTCCACCACTGCCCTGGGCAGCCTGTGCCAAGGCCTGACCACTCTTGCAGGAAAGAAATTTCTCCTCATGTCCAATCTAATCCTCCCCTGGCACAACTTGAGGCCGTTTCCTCTCGTCCTATCGCTGTTACTTGGGAGAAGAGACCAACCCCCCCTCGCTCCAACCTCCCTTCAGGCAGTTGTAGAGCGCGATGAGGTCTCCCCTCAGCCTCCTCTTCTCCAGGCTGAACACCCCCAGTTCCCTCAGCCGCTCCTCATCACACTTGTGCTCCAGGCCCTTCCGCAGCTCACCAGAGCGGAGCAGAGGGGGGGGAATCCCCTCCCTCGACCTGCTGGTCGCATCACTTGATTTTTCCTTTGAAGCTGGGCAATGCTTTCCCCTTTGCTCCCACTCCATCTTTGCAGGAAACAAAAGTCCTTCTTTTTGCTTAAAAACAGGTATTTCAGGTGCATACCCAGACACATGCAATTCATTTGAATAGTATATGTGGATTTTAATACCTTCCCTGCTAAAATGGGTATTTCGTTAGAGTTGATCTCTAGCAAGCACCAATACACTGTCGTGCCTGATGGGTTACGTTAACTTCATCTTTGCCTGCGGTCCGTTCAGCGTAAACGAATTAGCGAAGCAGATTTGGTATTAATTCCCCAAATGTTCCCAGCTGAAAGCGGCTGCCGTGCTAAGCAAATATTGCAATGGGTTTGGAGCCCGCTAAAACGTTTCAGCTGCAAAGCCCGTGCTTCTCTTGTCCTCTGCGAATATTACAGCCGGAACAGCAGTCTTGCTTGGGGTCACAGGTAAAGCACTTTTGATCAATTGGATTTATTTCCTATTAAGCAGCAGTTCATGATCATAAACCATCGTTTACATTCTGGCATAAATAGCCGTCGCTCTTGAAAGAACTCAGAACTGAATGAGTGTGAAAATTAAATTCCCCTCTTAAACCGAAGGATGGTCCTTTTGGAAGCTGATTCCAGTAGCAATATAATTAACCTCTTGCTGTGCCATTCTGTGTGAACATATTGAACATGCTCTGTGATAATCATCCCGTAATACTGGTGTCTGCTTTCACACTAAATTCGTAACAGTATTACAGTAATCCCAAATCCTTTTGTTAACTCTAGGGACTTGGCCAAGTTGGTAGCCGGAACAAAAGGCATCGGAGCCGCACGGCTCAGGGCTGATGTTTTGCAGGTGGTTCTGGTGTAATGGGAAACACCGAACTGATTTGCTTTTGGCTGTAGGAGCTGTGATGAAACTTTATTCAGGTTCACCCACAGATCTATCCTCGTTGCAAGGTCATTTGATGCATGATCCGTTAATATAACTCCTGAAAGGTCCATGTAGGAATTGAGTAGGTCTACAACCTCTTCTGGAGCTGCACAGGGTTTTTTTTTTTTTAAGGCCATAGGAGGCAGACGTACGCTGGCTTTTAGTGACTCTTAGCTTTTAACTGCTGGGACCCTTCCTTTATCTTGCATATTATTCAGCGTAATGGCTATTATACGCTCTCTGCTCCCGCATCCAGTCCCCAAACCCAGCTGCTGCCTTTTTGTTTTAGCCCATCTTCTCTCTTTCTCATTTTTTTTCCCTCCATTTGCTGTGTCCTTCCCATCCGCAGTATTTCTCCCCCAGGGAAGCATGTGGTGTTGGGGACAGGGACATCACCGGGGGCTTTGGGTGCTGGGGTTGTTCTGCCACCTCTGCACCCAACGGCGAGCAGAAGCCTCTCCGAGAAAGCAATGCTTGGCAAAAGGATAGTGAGTGTTTCTTTACATTCCTCTGTCTATACCAGGATAATTCACCCTCCTGGTTTCAGGGAGGATGCTGTGGACATCGCTATTTTATCAGCATTACTTTTCGTGAGGCTCTCAGTGCATCCTCAGCGGCTCCAAACGTGGTGGCAGGTTGTTCAAGCACAGCATAGCTCACGGCATCCAGACCAGCACCTTACTTTTCAAGTGCTGTTTGCAAAATACCCATTGCTGTGCACAAGTCCAATATCGGAACAAGGCGAAGCTGCTAGCCGGTGTAACAAAAGAAGACAAAACTCACCCTAAAACTGGATCCAACCTCTGCTGGGTTGCTGCAGAGCCCCTTGCCATGGAGATGTGTTTGGCAGACCTGGCTCGGACCTCCCTGGTGAACACCAGCCGCTTGTGTCACTGCAAACCTCATGGTTCCGCAACTCAAAGCCGCTCTCAGTCTCGATCATAAGTGCTAAAATATTTGGGATTGTGTTTTCTTTTAAAAAATACTGGAATCTCTAGCGTGCTTGAACGGCACAATGTTTTAAAATTCAATGTGTTTAAGGAAAAAGAAAAATAACTGTGTGGCACATCCCGTCTTCAAAGTGTCTTACAAAGTTTTGTTGCAGACCCTACAGCAAAGTGGTGTCTTTGTATGTTATTTTGCTTTCTACTCCAGAAATTGAGGTTAAGGTATGCCTCAAATAAACCACCTATTTCATAGCTGCGAAAATAGAGATGGGAAAATCATACAATCATAGAATGGTTTGGACTGGAAGGGACCGTTGAAGGTCATGCAGTCCAACGCCCTTGCAAGGAGCAGGGACATCTTCAACCAGATCAGGTTGGTCAGAGCCCCGTCCAACCTGACCTGGAATGTTCCCAGGGATGGGGCATCTACCACCTCTCTGGGCAACCTGGGCCAGGGTTTCACCACCCTCATTGGACAAAATGTCTTCCTTAGATCTAGTCTGAATCTCCCCTCTTTTAGTTGAAAACCATTCCCCTTGTCCTGTCGCTACAGGCCCTGCTAAAATGTCTGTCCCCACCTTTCTTATAAGACCCCTTCGAATATTGAAAGGCCGCAATAAGGTCTCCCCGAAGCCTTCTCTTCTCCAGGCTGAACACTCCCAACTCTCTCAGCCTCTCTCCCCAGCAGAGCTGTTCCAGCCCTTGGACCATTTCCGTGGCCTCCTCTGGACCCGCTCCGGCAGGTCCATGTCTGTTTGGTGCTGGGGACCCCCGAGCTGGACGCAGTGCTCCAGGGGGTCTCAGGAGAGAGGACTAGGGAAGTGGGAGTAGAAGAAGTAGCGGAAGGAGGAGAAGAAGTGGGATGTAGGCTTTTAAATTCCAGGACTTTTAGCTTTCCTCCTGTTCCGATAGCGTGACATCACTTATCTTTAGAGATGAATTTTATAGCAGAGATCAAGGTCTCGAGTTTTTCACTAATGAATAATAGCTGAGAAAGCGTTGTCTCCACCATGGTTGGAAAGTAGGTAGCACGCGGCTCTAGGTTGATAACCGGGGCAATAGTTGGGACCCCAAAACCCTGTAATCCACCTTTCTTCTCCATGTGCACAGATCTGTCGCAGCAGGAGGGGAGCTGGTGCATCCTTGCTGTCAGAGCTTCCCACGGTGCTTTTGCTGTTGTGGCCACAAACCCCTCTTCTGTCACCAAATTTGCCCTTGCCTGCTGGTGTGGGCTCACCATGGGAGTGATGGAGGCACAAGGGTGATGCTTGGGATTTTCCCTGTATTTTCCCTCTGTCTCTGCATGCTGTTTTGCTGAGAAGTGGAGGGCTGGTGGGTATCACAGCTCCAGCACCTGAAGCTCATCCGCACGACTGCTCTGCTCCCAGGAGCGGGCTGGATCAACGCCTCTCACTGGCTTTGACCCTGCACGCCTTGTCCTCCTGTTGTATTATGTACACTACAAAAGAGCTTCTTGCCCAGAGTATCTGGGGAAGCTACTTGAGATCCCTCCTGAGGCCATTCTTGATGAGATGGTGACTTCCTGAGGCTTTTTCAGCCTGCAGAGCCTCTTGCGGGGACATGGAGGGAGGGCACTGAGCTCAGCGGGGTGGTGACAACCTCGGCAAGGCTTAGCGAGTCACTGGCTTGCAAATGCGGATGAGAAAACGCCTGTCTTCCTTGGTGTGCTCTTGTTAAACCACTCTTTGGTAGCGCTGCGTATGCCTCCAGTTTACCAACATTTTGGCAGTTTTGGGGCCAGCCTGCTGCAAAACCAGCTCCTTGCATGCTGGAAAAGTTTCCTGCCTCTGTCGTGCTTGTAAAATTTCCTTTTCTCCTAATAGTCCTTGATAACTTAAGCTGCACGTTTCCATTTCCCATGTATTTGAGATATAAAGAGCAGAGGAGTTTGCTGTGGATTTGCGTTATTGCTCCTGTTGTCTGGATTCTTTTCACATTATATTTATCATCCTGATATTGAGTTGTCCTGAAGCTGCATGTTGCGTTTTAAAATAGAATAGTTCAGTTGGAAGGGACCTACAACCATCATCTAGTCCAACTGCCTGACCCCTTCAGGGCTGACCAAAAGTTAAAGCAGGTTGTTAAGGGCATTGTCCAAATGCCTCTGGAACACTGACAGGCGTGGGGCATCGACCACCTCTCTAGGAAGCCTGTTCCAGTGTTTGACCACCCTCTTGGTAAAGAAATGCTTCCTAATATCAAGTCTGAACCTCCCTGATGCAGCTTTGAACCATTCCCATGAATCCTGTCCCTGGATCCCAGGGAAAAGAGATCAGCACCTCTCTCCATTTTCCCTCTTCAGGAGGCTGCAGAGAGCAATGAGGTCCGCCCTCAGCCTCCTTTTCTCCAAACCAGACAAACCCAAAGTCCTTAGTGACTCCTCACAGGACATGCCTTCCAGCCCTTCACCAGCTTCGTTGCCCTCCTCTGGACTCATTCAAGGACCTTCACATCCTTCTTAAATTGTGAGGCCCAGAACTGCACCCAGTGCCCAAGGTGAAGCCTCACCGACTCTAAATC
>VZTQ01001953.1:46101-162628 GCA_013400755.1 Pelecanoides urinatrix | reverse complement strand
GAAGGGCCTGGAGCACAAGTCTGATGAGGAGCGGCTGAGGGAACTGGGGGTGTTCAGCCTGGAGAAGAGGAGGCTGAGGGGAGACCTCATCGCGCTCTACAACTACCTGAAAGGAGGTTGTAGTGAGGTGGGGGTTGGTCTCTTCTGCCAAGTAACAAGTGATAGGACGAGAGGAAACGGCCTCAAGTTGTGCCAGGGGAGGTTTAGGTTGGACATTAGGAGAAATTTCTTTCCTGAAAGAGTGGTCAGGCCTTGGAAGAGACTGCCCAGGGCAGTGGTGGAGTCCCCATCCCTGGAGGTATTTAAAAGACGTGTAGATGAGGCGCTTGGGGACATGGTTTAGTGGGCATGGGGGGGTTGGGTTGACGATTGGACTCGATGACCTTAGAGGTCTTTTCCAACCTTAGTGATTCTGTGATTCTATGATTCTAGAAGGTTATCAAATTAGGATGTGGTCTGGCTGGGGCTTTACAAAAGGGAGGGAGGTTTGGTCTCATGCTGTCCTGGAGGGTCACCCCACATGGGTGATTCTCCTGCTGCTGCAAGCGCCTTCTGCCGCAGCGTAGGTTTGCTTTGAGTAGATGGTGAGCAGCAGCTTCGTTCTGGGAGCTGAGGAAGGGATAACGGTGGTTTTTGCTGAATCTTTACTTCCAGACCTGGAGCAAATCCCGTGGCGAGGGTGTTTGTGGGATTCATCTTCACATTAGAAAGTGTTTTCTTTCAGAATACCTTTTGGCAGGGATTTTCAGTTCTTTTCGGAGTGGCTTTCGGTTTCAAGTGCATGTTTTTTAAATCTCTGCTAGCATCAGAGCCCGTATCAGGAGTTAACGGCATGCTGGTGGCATCCTTTGCACATGTACTAATAGTCCTTAGCCCTTTATTTTTCTTCCTAATGACTGTCTTTGAAAAAGCAATTCAGTTTTATCAGAGGTTTTTGGCCTTTGCTTTGCTTTTTTCTTAGTGGACTTATCGTGACTGAGTTAAAAGGACCCCTTAGGGTGGCCCTGCTGCATTTCTTCGCATCCCCAAGGTTTCCTCCGGTGCTGAGGACAATACCGGGCACTGTATCAAAGGTACTGCTCCCCGATTTGCATTTGTTCCCGCTCTCATCTCGCTTCCAAGTGCTGGAAGATCAATGTACCTGTCACTCACCGCTTCTCTGGCTCGCCTCGGAGAGAGGTTTAACAGCAGCGGCGGCGGCAGCTTGGCACCGAGCCGCCGGCAGTCCAGCGTGCCCCGTCGGAGGCTCACACATGGGCAGGGGCGCGGTGGCTGACGGTGGAGGGTAGGAGACCTGGTAGGACTCAGATCATGTCATGGTCCACAGCAACGATTACTTTAATTTTTTTCCCAATTCCCATGCAATTCCCATGCTCTGTCCCATATCCTTTTCTGAAAGCAGCAATAATTTCTTGAATTTGGGAATCTGTGCTCCCAGAATTACCCTTGCTTATTTAACTTGTTTTTTCCCAGCAGTAGGTGCACAGGATTTACTCTACTAATACTGCGGTTTCCTTAATCCACCCCAAGCAGCATCATCTTCCTCTTGCCGCATGGACTGGCACACTTGCTCGTTAGGACTCGGCTGGCTGACGATGCTGGCCCGGCCCTGGAGAGATGCTGTAATGGCACAGCCATGCAGAAATAAATGGCTCAGGGTGCGGCGTTCCCCACCGCCTGCGTGCCAGCCCCTGGGTAAGGACTGAGATTATAGGACCTGGTTCGATTGAGAAGCAAAGTTAGCTAATATCTGCCTCCCCTCCGCTCACTTTTTGGCGGATGTAGACGATTCAGATTTGATGAGAGCTTATAGGGATGAAGGATTTGGAGTAAGTACAGAGCAGGGCAATGTTTCCCCTCTGCTTTTTTCTTGCCATGGGGGTAAATACATGTTTTTACAAAAGTTTTTCCTTTTTTTGTTGAAACTTCCTTGCAAGTGATCTTAATTCTCCACTTTGTATTGGGGTTGGAAAAAAACTATCACTTTTAAATGTTAAAACTTCATTCATTTTGGGGAGAGACAGCCTAGAAATAAGAGACGATTTGGAATGGTTGGAGAACATAAAAGTTTAAGGTGCGGTGGTGCTTATATGATTTAAGGATGCCAGAAAGCGACTCGGACCTCGTGTTCTGTCCAGCTCTCCCGCAGACATCCCAGGAGCCAGCCCTGGTTTTGCTCTCCCTGCTTCAGCTTCCCCAGGGCATTGATTGCTGGTACCTCTCGCAGCAAAATACGAGGAGATATAAGGATCCTCGGAACCGTGTTGCATTCAACCCCTTTCCTAAAAGATGCATGCGCTGGTGGGGCCCGGATCCCATCTGCTCGGAGCGCCGTGGCAAGAGGTTTTGGCAGCAAATTGCCCATCTTGGTTGGGGCAAAAAAGGTTGGAGTTTGCACCAGGATTTTTTCCGCGGGCACGGTCGGTGTGAGCGGTGCCCGGGGGATGCACGGCTCCAAATAAAGCACCAACCTCAGCAGCGCGCGGCCCGTTGCGATGGGCGCGGGCTGCGAGCCCTGGCTGATAAATGATGCTCATATCCCATTCAAATATGATGCAAGCAGTTTTTTTGTAGTTTGTCTTCCATTGCGGTAGTAAAGTTTTTAATTAGGAAAGCTAATGAGATCGATTAGTCATTAGAACTGACCTCTGGATCTCTGCGAGGAGTGTGCATGTGTGCGCTGGGCTGATAACGGGGGACGCTGGGGTATTGTTTGTAATAAAAGCGTAAAGTGTTTGATTTGAGTGAAATGTGCCACGGGGAATACATCATGCGGAGAAAAAAAATTACAACCCTGGGAGCCTGTAATGAAGGGAATTAAACCAACATCCTATCTAAATAACATGATTATCTACACAAAACCCCTCAGCTAGCAAGTAATAATAGAAAACTGAGCTCTTCAGAGAGTCTCTTTCAGGAGGTGGTTAATGCTGGAGCCGTGCACGCAGGCACTTTCAGAAGAGCAGCTCCGGCATGAATACACCATCCAATTACCGTCGGGGAATAGAGTTTACCAGGTGCCAGCCCGTCTGTGCAAGGAGAGGGGGGGACGCCTGCGAGCTGTAACAATTTGGGACCTCTATTTCTTGTGCGAGCCTGAGGCGGGGGACGATGTCAGGCAGGAGTTTGATGAGGTTCTGGGTTGATTAGTGGCAGCTAGAGCTTGCGTAGGGGCAAAACAACAAAAAAAAGTTAATAACGTACGCAACAAATTCCCAGCTTCATAATTTTGTAAGGTCGGAGCGGCAGAGGGAAAGGGTCAACTCGTGCTGTCGCTGTTCGGGGAGGATGCGGGTTTGTGGCGCTCAGCCCTTCCCTGGTGTGAAAGAGCTGCTTCGGTACGTGGTTGATGTTATATCCATGAGAGGCTGGATGTGTCCACGCCTCATGGGTGACAAAAGGGTCTCATGGTCACCAGCCCTCACCGTAGCTGGGATTTCGTCGTGTGTGTGCACTGTTGGGCCATGCAGGGGTTGGCATGTCTTTCCTTTTGTTCCCATTTTGCAATCCTAAATGCAGTTCTCTGTTGCTCCAACTTGCGAGCAATTGTAATTGTAATTAGAGCTTAAACCTTGCGAAGGGCTTTAAAAACCTACGTGATGGTGCAGTCGTGATGGTGCCGTTGCTGCCCTGAAGAATTTAGTCTAGAATCACTAAGGTTGGAAAAGACCTCTAAGATCATCATCGTCTGATACAAAAAGTCCCAGGATACGGAAACAGCAATGAAAACCCATTTGCTTTCCATTTGCTTTCCATCTTCTTTCCTCTCTCTTCTGGCCTCACCTCTAAAGCGATGTCTGTCTGCAATTCCTTTGGTCATCAAATCATCGAATGGTTTGGGCTGGAAGGAACCTTTGAAGATCCTCTAGTCCAACCCCCCTGCCATGGGCAGGGACATCTCCCACTAGATCAGGTTGCTCAGAGCCCCGTCCAGCCTGACCTTGAATGTTCCCAGGGATGGGGCATCTACCACCTCTCTGGGCGACCTGGTCCAATGTCTCACCACCCTCATCATAAAACATTTCTTCCCTATGTCTAATCTAAATCGCCCCTCTTTCAGTTTAAAAGTGTTGCCCCTTGTCCTGTCACTGCAGACCCTGGTCACAAGTCTCCATCTTTCTTAGAAGCCCCCTTTAAGTATTGAAAGGCCACAAGAAGGTCTCCCCAGAGCCTTCTCTTCTCCAAGTTGAACCACCCCAACTCTCTCAACCTTTCTTCATAGGAGAGGTGTCCAGCTCTCGGACCATTTCTGTGGCCTCCTTTGGACCCGCTCCAACAGGTCCATGTCTGTCTGGTGCTGAGGACCCCCAAGCTGGACGCAGTGCTCCAGGGGGGTCTCACCAGAGCAGAGCAGAGGGGCAGAATCCCCTCCCTCGACCTGCTGCCCACGCTGCCCAGGGTACAGTTGGCCTTCTGGGCTGCGAGCGCACATTGCCGGCTCACGGCCAATTCTTTGTCCACCAGTCTCCCAAAGTTCTTCCCCGCAGGGCTGCTCTCAATCCCTTCATCCAGCCTCTATTGATGCTGGGGGTTGTCCCGACCCAGGCGCAGGACATTGCACTTGGCCTGCTTGAACCTCATGAGGTTCACACAGACCCACAAAACATCTGGTTTTATTTTAATTTCTTTTAATTTTTATTCCAAATCACCAGAAGCTCTTTAAGTTACTGGCATTAACTTCCTGGCTTTTTAGTTTGTTCAATATTTACCGGTTGACTTAACGCACCCTTACTTGGAGCGTACTTTGTAGCACTGCTGGTTTTAGGGATGCTCGCTGGTTAACAGCAGCGTGCCGGTCTTGAAAGCATCATCAAAAGTCTGCTGCTTACTGCGACGCCGCAGAAAACAATTTGCATGCAGGCATTATTTTGATGCATTAATTAAGCAGGGGTCCCGCATAGGAGTCGGAGGGATGTAAAAGAGTCTCTTTTAAAATAACACGTTGGTGTGAGGATCTGGCTTCACGCACGGTGCAGACAGGGACTGGAGGTCCCACACGCTGCGGCGTGGGCATGTGCGATGCTGAGTTAGAGTTGGCCCAAACGCCCTCCAAATTTTATCGCAGCCATATAAAAGAGATTACGTGGTGTTATGAGCATGCTCGGGGCTTTATAGGCGGCGTTGAAGGCTGTGAATCCCTCCATACGCTCCTTGCTCAGTGATCATTTATCTTACAGTATAGTATCGAGGAGCCTTGCGATAATCATCTTTATTATAAAAAATTCCAGTGATTTTTCTGTCATGGCAGAGCCTGCTTTTCTCCTCATCCCCCCCAGCAGAAGTTGTAACTCTCTGGCTGAGTTTAGGAATGGAAATTCATGCTGCCAGCTGCCTGATCCCTCCCGAACCCAACGCGAGATGCCGGCTGGCTTGGGAATGCGCATATTAAACTGTAAAGCCACGAATCGCCGTTACCACTGCTGGAGAGAGATGGGGAAGCTGCTCCCTCCGCTCTAGGGAACGAGATCGGCTCTAAAATGCATTTCCCTGATTTTCTTGTTTAGACACAGATCCAGTATCCTGGGTTTTCCAGTTTACCTGGGAAGCAACGCTCTTCTCCCTTCTCTCGCAGGGACAAACATGGGGACGGGTACAACATTTTCAGGGGAAATAATGATTCGGCTTTTCCCCTCTCAACCTTGCAATAATTTTAATTAGAGTATCTCCAAGAAAAACAGCCGGCCCTTTAAATCAGTTATAAAACCAGAAGACTTAGTCTCAGCATGTAGTGTCAGCTTTAATTATCTGGGCAGTTATAGCTGTATGTTATAAAAGTCGGGCAATTAGATGCATTCCTTAAAGCCGTGAAAAAAATTGCTAGCTATCAAGTGGAGGAAAAGCAGAGTCAAACGTATAACTGTTAATTGCATGAAACATTCAGCAGAATAAACCGGCGTGTAGATCATCCTGTAAAATATGATGAAAACGGGAATGATTAAATGCGTAAATCTATTTCCAATGTAGATGTTGGGGATCAAGGTATTGTTGGTGAATGCATGATTTACCTGGTAGAGTTTTGCTGCCGGGCTGGTGAAGACAAACACCCCCAAGCCCATCACATCCTTTCTGTTACCATCGACCACGGTGGTCCCACACCTGACGCACCCCAGGGGTCTTCTGCCCCTTTTGTAGGTGCAAAAGAGTTGGCTGTAGGACCGATGTTGGTGAGGTCCCTTCTGTCCCATGCACACCTGAATTTCAAGCCTTTTTTTCCGTTTGCTTTCTTGTAGGAGCCAACTTGCACTTCGTAAGGAGCCCCCCAGCCAACAAGGTGATAAAGACGCGCTACAGGATAGTGAAGAAGAACGTGGTGTCTCCAGCCTTATCGTCCTTCGGCAGCCCCATTCCCAACTGGAAGACGAGACGCCCCGTGACATCCAGGTAATTCTTCCATCCCTTGAATGCAGCTGGTTGGGATGCGGGAGCTGAGGGAGCTCCCACGTTGGTTCCGTGTTATTACCGTTGCATGTTCATCGCTTTATTTCTATATTTGTTTAGCCATTTCTACGCAGAGTTTATTGACTTAAAGTGTAAAATCGTATTAGTAATCACGTTAGCCTGAGTCGGCGGCCAGCAGCTTACCGCAGTCTGTGGCTTCGTATTTATTCTCTGTTTGAATTAATTGTTTCCATGAAGCAGTTAAATAAGCTGTAAGGAAGATGAATAAACTCACACAGCCTTTTACATCAGACCTAAGTAAACTTGCTGCTTCTTTTGGAGACAGACATGGCCTGTTAATTAGGGACAGTCAAGCCTGCTAACGAGGCCAGACCTTCCCTCTGCTTTATAACATTATTGTGTACGTTGGTGCTACAGAGGAGCTTATTGAAAGCGTGTTGGAGGCAGATGCCCCAAACCTACACCGGGAGGTAGGTGCAGGCACAAACTTGCTTCTTCCCAGGTTATCTGGACGGGTGGAGCATCAGCCCGGCCCTGTAGCAAATCATTTGGCGTGCCAGCACCCGCCTGAAGAAGGGTATCACCAAAGGATGGTGCTGTACCCTTGAGGCTGAATCTTCCTAAACCAGCTGTGCTGATGTCCGTATTTCAGCTACAGGCGAGCTGCAGCCACGTTAACTGGCGGAGATGTTACCAGGAAACATCTCAGAAGCCAAGACAAAGTCTGGAAGTTGTGTATAAGCAGAAAGGTTGTTACAGTAATTAATACTCTAAAAAAAGGTGCTACTAGAACTCATAGTTTTGGTTATAACTCAGATTCTGGCTATTCTTAGGTTGAGAATGACTTCTCTTCCCCCTGAAATGCTGGTTTGCCACTGTCACAGGCGATATTTTGGGCAAAGAGAGTCTGCTCTGATCCGCTATGGGCTTGTTCGTTTGGTTATTCATTCCAACGTAGCAAACCCGAGGAGCTGGGGGATGCTGCGGGCTGTCCCCCACCTCCTCCTCTTCTGGTGGAGCAGCAACACGGGTCAGCATCAACGCCTGCTCCAGGTGGTTTCTTCCAAAGGTTGTTTCCCCCAGTAATGCCCCAAGGGTTGACGGCTTTTATAGTGGGTGCTGCGGAGAGACAAAGATTGCGGTGATAGTTTTTAAAGCCAAACTTTGCCTGATTTTGCCCTATATTAAGTGAATTTGGCTTCGAGTTTCACAAATACTGGTATCTGAAGGGAGGGTCGGTTTTGGAAGACTTCAGGGTGATGAAGCAAAGTACCAGGTAAACAGAGAGATTTAAAAAAAAGGTGTTTCTTTTCAAACTTTTTTTTAAAATATAAAATTAGGTCTATTATTTTGTCGTGTTTTTTCAAGCTCTTAGTTGAGAAACTCCTCATCTCATGTACTATATTGGGCTCAATTTCAAAGTGCTTCTTCTCGTATGGAAACTGTGGGATCCTTGTGGGCTAACAGCTGATTTCCACTCAAATTTTCTGCAATCAATCTTGCCTCCACCTGCTCCTCCTTTTTCTTCACCTTCTACTTTTGCCTTTGATATCTCCCCACTTGCACATCATGCCCAGACCTGAGATCCACACGTCTCCTCTGACTGGCCCCCAAAAGCGGCTGGTTTGCCTCCTCTGATGCAATTACTGCTCCGCTTGTAGGTGCCACCTCCATTTGCACGTCCTTGGGGCCAACTTCTTACATTTCCCTTGCCACAAACAAACCACATATTCTTTTTCTTGCTCCCTCATCCTGCATTTTTGTTGAATCAAGGCAGGATTGTATGCATCTTACCTGTCAGTGAGAGTTCTTGCATTGCTTATCGCTCTCAGGCTACGATAGAAAGCCACACCATCAAATAAGTAATTGTTGTGTTTCCTCTTTGGCCCCAAAAGCAGCTTTTTTCAAATATTACTATTAATTTTTCAAAGTGTGGGTTTTGCATTGTGAATGTACAAGTATGTTACGGTAAAATCTTAAATTGTATTGCTTCTTAGAGGTGCATAATTGGCCACTGGTAGTTACGGTCCCTGGTATTTTGCGTGCAAATGAAGATTTGTTTCTCGTGGCTTTTAATCTCCTGTTTCCTCCTGCGGTGTTGGTGTAATGCTGACTCTGGTTCTGGTCACTCCTGTAACTACAGTCACTGATGTGCTACTCAAATTGCCTCTAATGAGCACATTTACATCCGCATTGACATCCGTCTTGCCCTTTCCCATCCCCAGCTCAGTTTGCTGCTTTTTTGGTCCTGAACCAGCCATTTTGAGCAAATCCTCCTCCTTTTATTTAGGTGGAAACAGCTGCTGCTTTCTGTTCCTGGTACAGGCAGCCCCGTTCAAACAACCCTTCTTCCTCCGTCACTGCCCTCGCTGCAAATCCTGCCCATTTGTTGGAGAAAAAATTGATTTTTGTTTCTAGTTTTTGTGATGGTGAAATGTTCTGCGACGGATCTGTGCAAAACTGCTGCTTTAGTGTCTCTCCGCCATTAATGCGCCTCAACTGAGACCTTGAAAGAGAAAATGTGAGCCAGGCAAAGCTCACCCTGCTCCATAATCATCCCAGTTTTATTCCTGGGAGGGGAATTTGCGTCTTGTACCTGCTGTCTGTTGGTGGATTCGGTTCTGCAATGGCTTTCCTAGCTGATGAAACGTGATGATGTTTTTGCCACTTGATGCTCTTTATAGTGAGAATCATCGTGTCATACTGTGACGTGACATTGCCCAAAACGATTATCTCGTTGACGTACGAGCCTGACTCACAAAACTCTTTCAAGTGTCAGTGGTAAGAGAGGGAGAGAGAGAGCTTCTCGTAGCCGTATCAAATTTAATCCGCTGCCCCTCGATGATGTGCAGATGCGTGCCTTTAATCCACTGCTGTAATAGATGATGAACTTGGTTGCCCAGAGCGGTGGTAGATGCCCCATCCCTGGGAACATTCAAGGTCAGGTTGGACGGGGCTCTGCGCAACCTGATCTAGTTGAAGATGTCCCTGTCCATGGCAGGGGGTTGGACTAGATGACCTTTAAAGGGCCCTTCCAACCCAAACCATTCTGTGATTCTATGAACTTCAGCCTTAGTTAATAGAAAACAACTCATGTTCTGAGTATTCGGCTCAGGTTTTTCCCTCGCAGCTTGTTACTCCAGATCTGGATGGTTGGTGGATGGAGGACCCGCGGTGAGAGCCGAGGAGGGCAGGAGCTTCAGGCAGGGGATTCAGGCAGGGTTAGAGCAGGAGTCTCCGGCTGCTGGGTGGTGGGTCTTGCTCAATCAAGTGGTGATTTTGCAGAGGAGCGACCTGGTTTTGCTGCTGCAATTGGCTGAGAGCTTCCACTTGTAGAATAATTTTATCAGTATTAATCTTTGACTTCATTAAATGATGTAGTTTAGATCTTATGGCTGTTTCAGACAAATCTTGATAAAATACCATCAACAAATTAAAACAATTATATTTTAAAGAAGCAATAAATCTCTTACTCAGTATCCCTAATACCTTCCTTGTGTGTGATCAATCATCTGGACTGTCTGGAGGAAGCACATGGCAAATGCTTCTATAGTTTTTAAATTTTTTTTTGCTCCATTGTTCATAGCGTCCTCTTGGTCCTGTAACAAGGAACGAGTCGGGAGCTGCTTTCTCGCTGCTTTGCTGTGCTTTTGCCAAAACAACGGGCAGCTTGGATGGCGATGGGACACGCTGTGCGTGCCTGCAGCACTGGTTTCGTCACCTCATTTTTATCTGTTGGTGTGCGTCATACTGAATGGTCAACTAGTTATTTTGAATATCCTTTTCACCTTAAGCCAGAAGTGTGACGTTAAAAGGCTGGTGGTGCTGCAGTCAATTGCTACTCCCAAATTGGTTTCTAGCTGACGCTAAGGGGAAGTTCCTCCTATGAAATCCAGATTTTGGGGGGTCCAAAAGTGATGTACAAGGGTTTTACACAGGCGCAGATCTTTTCAAATTTAATACGCTGCCTTAATAAACTTTAGGCAGGAGCTGTGTTCTTGTCCATCTTGTGAACTTGTTGTCACTAAAGATGTTTTATGACATCCCCCCCTCTCTTTTTGGGTATCTGTGCTGCAGTTTGCAGCAAGAAACCTTGCTGGGGCATCTGGGAGGTTGCCCTCGTTGCCGACAAACTCCCCCAAATCAGCAGGCTAAGATGAAGACAGACAAGTCTTTGGGAAATGAGTGACAGGAAGAGTCGCTGCAGGTCTGGAGGTACCCGGTGCTAATCCCTCGGTGATGAGTTGCGTTCTCCGCTTATTGCTGGGTTGCATTAAACTTCGCCCTGCTGCTGACTTTTCTTAGAGGCGATAGATGGGAGTATATTTTAAATTAATTTTACTACACTTTTTGTAATATTTTTGTTTTAAATAGATTTATAAGCAACTTGAGGGCTATTTCTCCAAATTTATGAAGATAATTTTCACTCTCTTGATAAGGTTAAATTTACACCTGCTATTTCCATATTAATTCACATTGCTAAGTGGATCTAATTTTCTTCCGTTCTTCTATCTAGCGAGTGTGGCCTTTCCTAATGCAATTTCCCCCTCACTAAATCACTGTGATCGGGAGTCATGATCGAGTTAAATTAACTTAAATTAATTTACTTAATAAGAGCTCCAGATCATTGTGAATGAGGTTAAGATTTATTGATTCTCCTTTTCACTCCTCCCCCTTATCTCTCCCTGCTTTGCAGGAGCACAGCTCAGAAGGGCTGTGATTTGCTTGCCTTACATTTCATTTGCTCCTATTGACATTGCGGTTGGTCATCGCTTAGAAATCGCGGGGGAATGGCCTCTCCCCGCGCAGCCTCTTGCCGCCGGGAGAGGGCTGAGCGAGTTGCTACGGAGGAGTTGCGATGCATGAAGCGGCACGCTGAGCGACGGCGATGCTGCTGCTCCTGCTTCCAGCCTCTTTCCGTGGTTCACGTGGTGTCAGCAGATGCAACCACCAGTAAACCAGGATGTCCAGGTTTCATACCGGGAGGCAGCAGAAGCCTTTTGGGGTTGAGGGTGCTGTAGGATTGTGGAAACTGCTAGAAAGGTAGGTAGAGCATCTGCCGTTGTGGCTGGGATCCTCCACCCCAATGCACCTTGGCTGGAAGGAGCAGATGAGGATAATGGCAGGAGGACGCTCCTGGCCGTTGCAGATACCCCCTCCCCTTCCAAAGCCATGTGCTCCACCGAAGGGACAGTCTTCTTGCAAGAGGAGCAGGGCAAATGGGACAAACCCAAATGCCGTTGAGCATCCACCCCAAGGCAGCAGCGGGAAATGTCTGTGCCGCCGTACGGGGGATGACGTGCCTGTGATGGGCTCAGCCGGGAGCCGAGCCAAGAGCAACAGAGAGCGTTGGCCGGGAGAGGAACTCATGTTCTGAGTATTCGGCTACCTCAGCTCACCCTGTAATGGAGGGACAGAGCCACTTTAAGACACATTTTTGGGAGCAGAGAGACCTGTGTGTAGAGGCTGATGCTGTGTTTATAGACCCCCGATGGGCGAGTTAAAGACTGACCCACTTTGAAGAGTTTTCTTCTAAAATACTGATGCGTGTGTTTAAAAGAAAAGTAACCTGTCTGCAAATATAGTCTGGCACTGATGAAGAAGTTCAGATATTTCCTTCAGAAAACTTAGCAGTACCTCTTGAGAGACAGTCCTACCCCTCCAGCACTATAAATAAGTAAAGAACAAGATAATATAACATTTGTCAGAGAAATGCCTGCTTAGTAGAAAAGACTTGTCAGCAGAGGATAAGCTTGTGTGGTCTAGTTTTGTTTTCTTCTTTTCTTTCTGTTCCTTGGCCTCAGCATGTTGAATGGACTGAGATGGGAACGAGAGCCTTCTGGGCTTGACTTCGGTCTTTGCCACCCGTTCCCTTGCGTAAGCCTTTAGGGTTTTATCTTTCGGCATGAAGCGGATGATGCAGGCTGTGAAATGGGCTGGATCTCAGTCACCACGGTGGGTGCAAGTGCCACCTCCCCAGGGCAAAGGGACATATGGCCAAGTGCCCAAGAGGAGGAGAAACCACCGACTCTGCCGGTCACCATCTTTTCAGGAGGTTGAGATGCTGTGTGCCGGATGGCTTGGACACACCGACCTCCCTGTCTCATCCCTTCCTTGCCTTCACGGTGCGTGAGTTTTTGGTTTCTGATTTCTTTTTGCTCTCTTACCAATGGTTTTCAGATATCCACCGCCAGCCAGTCAACCCAACTCATCACCCAGTTCAATGGTTTGGGTTGGAAGGCACCTTTGAAGAACATCTAGTCCAACCTCCCTGCCATAGGCAGGGACATCTTTCACTAGATCAGGTTGCTCAAAGCCTCGTCCAACCAGACCTTAAACACTTCCAATGATGGGGCCATCCGATGCTGCCTCTTTAGCTTCTGCTGACCAGTGACGGTACCTGCTGAGCGTGTGTGGAGACCACTATTCTCCAGTGCTGTCCCCAGGCTTTGTCTCCTCTCTCTTGCAGCATCTTCATCGGCTTTTCCCCCCAAGTCCCACGCTGGGGAGCTGAGCTAATTTCATGCAGCCCCTGCCATCCCCTCCTGGGGAAGCCTTTCAGATTTTCCTTGCTACGTTATCCCATTTTACTGACATGTCTTGAGTCCTGTTACATGTTTCCTTGCAGGAGCGAAATAGAAGTTTCACCTCATTGAGACAATGGTATCGTGTGGTTGGGAAGGGTGCTCAGCTTCCCCCTCTGCGGCAGAGTATTTTCCATGTCTGACCGGGACAAGTGGAGCCACAGGTGCCGGTCTTGGTGTGCTGTCAGCATATAAGTTAAGTCTTTCTGCCTAAACCCTTCGGGAAAGGAGACACGGTTGAACTAAAGTCTTGGGTTGCAAGACAGAATTGCACGTACCCTGATGGGCACGTGCCAGCACGGCTTTCCCGGATCAATTGCTGTATCTAATTCCTGCAGAATACAGAACTGTGTGGTTGGCTTGCCGTGAATACTAGTTGCATGGCATGAACATGAAAACTCAATATATCCTCTCTTTTTTTAGGGGGGAGAGCATATCCTTGTGACTTTCCGGGGAAGCTGTCTCCTCCTCTCTGCTTACCTCCCGTTGCGTTGCAGATCGATGTGATGCAGAGCAGCTGAGCCCCAAAGGCACAGCACCTTAAACCCAAGTGTTCGGTCTGCACCAAGTCTACCATAATCCAAGTAGTAATGTATTACACAGTAATTCAACCGCTTCTGAGCTTTTTGGTTGCACTCTAAGGCTCCCCAGGAAGTCCATCTACTCTGGAAATGGGATGGGTTCACCCAACTTTTGTGACATCTCTGGAAACTGTTGAGAAAAGTTTGAGATACGTTGGTGCGTGTTGCTTGTCCTACAACCCAACATTGAGTAGCTTTGCCCGCGTTGGTGATTACAGAGCCAGAGTGGCCCCTGTGGGGAGTTTATTTGGGTCCGGTTGGGCATGGTTAGTCCTCATCTCACTTGTCAGTGTTAGGGGGAATCCCTTCTTCGCTCGGTTTGCTTTGCCAGCATGGAGTTATGATCACCAGCACGCCTTGGGCCTTGGTGGGGAATTATTTCCAGCACTTGGGGAAGAAACTGCTGTATAGGGTGAAACACCGCGGGGCATATTTCTGGTGACTCAAATGGTGGAGAACGTCCTTCTTCTGCTTAAAAAAAACAACTTTTGGGAGGAAATGAAGACGCCCTTTTAAAATTAGCTATTGGCCAAGAATTGGAGAGAGCAGGCCAAAGGGCAGCCCCAGTTGTGCCTCCTTTGCTTTGGGGGCTATAAGGAGGATCATCCCATAAATTACCTATTTGTTGACAGCTTCTTCTGAAAAGGGACATGGGGACGGCAGCAAATGTCCTAAAAGCCTAATTCCCCTAAACAAGACCCAGCGATCATTAGAAGGACAATGCCAAAGTATCCCATGCGAGAACCACCTTGGTAAGTCACCACCACAAGGTGTTTAGTTTGCAGGATTTTAAGATACGAGACTTTGAGAGCAAGATCTAGCTAGAATTCTGTTAAATATGTACATTTGTAAGAGATATCTCCCCGACGGTCATCCTGCATTTTCCTATTTGAGGGATTCACACCTTTTCTCCAAAAGCGTCTGGAGTTGGTGGCTGTAGAAACCAGATTAGTCCATGAACCATTAGTTTAATCTGGAGAGGACTTTTTTTATTTATTCCTGATGTAGCTGTGAAAATACAAAATCCAGCAGCGACACTATGGGATGGAGACCGAAAGGTGCATCGGTGTCGTGACGGGTGGCGGAAGCAGGTAGAAGTGGGTTGGCAAAGTGGTTTTCAGTGCCAGCTCTGCCTGTGGTGTGCTCTGTGCTGGCAGCATCCTTCTCTCTCCATCCCTAACCACCGTCTCAAAAACCTCAAGGAGAAGCCGGTGGCAAATAAATGACACCTGATTATTTCTCCGTGTTGCTAAGCAGACACTGCTTTCATGTATTTACTCAACACACCTCCAGGAGAAGTCGTCAAGCAATTTTGGAGAAGGAAGATGCTGCTATCCATGCGTCTTCGAGATGATGCAGGGTCTGGAGATGTTTGTGCAGTTCTCCAAGAGGAAGGTGCATTAAAACATGGCACGTTCCTGATCCCGGGGGGTCAGTAGTTGGGTTTGAGAGCGGGGTTCGGGGTTGTGATGCACGATAGTTGGAGCAAATCCATGTTTCTCTAGTGCTGGGGCATCATCTCGAAAGTTGCAGAGAAGACACAGAAAACTGTTAACGGAGGCTTCTACAGTTGATAATTGCCGAGTGCTCTGACGGGGGGAAGCTTTAATCGAAGTTATCATATATCGCGAGCAGACAGGGATGTTTTTCGGTTTTAAAGATCTCAGCAAAGGCCATCTTCTCTCCTTGGTCCATTTATTTTTTCCACCGGTTGGTATCTTCGCTTTAGCGGGGAGAAGGGGTCCAAGAGGTGGGATCCCAACCTCCCGCAGACCAGTTTGGAGCACTGGACTGGTGCTGTGGTCGAGATGCTGCTCTTCAAGCTGGGGGGAACCTGCAAGGACCAGACTGCGATCTCCAATTTTGTGGAGGGGTTTCAAGCACAGCTTTGTAAGTTATTTATTTCATTCGGATGATGCTCCGGTGGGATTTTGCCTCCTCTGCTCCCGGAGCCGATTGCTCCCGGATCTTCCCACATGTAGGTGAAGGATCATGAGCATCATAACCCTATGGGCAGAGGCTGGGGCACCAGGAGTTAGTTTTATTTTATCAAGATGATAAAATACCCCTCCGCCTCCCTGGCTTTTGATGCGTTAATCTGAAAAAGGAGTCGAAATGTGACTAATGTCCTTAAAGTTCCTGTCAATTTTTTTCTTCCCAAATTCATTTGACATGAAAGTGAGAAGTAAACAGAAAGCCTGTGTTTAAGCAGATAACTTGGAAAGCCTTTTCCATCACATTTAAAAACGGCCGTGTCATGGATTCTGCGAATTGGCGGGTTCTATTTTGTTTTATTTTATTTTGTCTGTGTGGTAAATTTTCTTTTAATAATCTCGACGTGGTTTTACGAGGTTTAGGGCTAAGATTTTTTTTGAAGGGATGTTAAACCATTCTCCAAAATGACATCTCATTAAAGTGAAATTCATCTGCTGGGATTGGAGACATTACAGGCAGGAGGAAACTGTGGCTCCCATTTGAAAATACATATTTTTTTTTTTTTCTATAGGAAGTACTTTTAATCTTTTTAATGAGGATGGTATGAGATACACAACCCCGTATTGTTTCTGAGAAGCCCTGACATCTGGCCTAGCATAATCCAGTTTCTGTTAGGGACTAGTTTAGAGGCTTTAAAAAACAATGTCGCCTCTTTTGGGCAAAGCTCGGGATTAATCTTTCATACTCTCAGCGCTCCCCCCTTGCAGAAAGACAGTTTATAACGCTCAGTCTTCCCTTTTTTCCTTTTTTTTTTCTTTTTTCTATTTCTTCTTTCCCCTCTTTCCCTCTCTTTCTCTTTTCTTTTTCTTTTTCCTCTTTCCTTTTTTCTTTTTTTTTCTATTTTTTCCTTTTTCTTTTTTCCTTTTGTCTCTTTTTCTTTTCTTTTTTCCTTCTTTTTCCTTTTTCCCTTTTTTCCTTTTTCCCCCTTTTCTCTTTTTCCCCTTTTTCTCTTTTTTCCCTTTTTCTCTTTTTGCTTTTTTCGTTTTGTCTTTTTTCCCTTTTTCTTTTTTCTTTTTTTTTTCTCTTTTTTCCTTCTTTGTTTTCATTTTCTGCTTTTTTCTCTTTTTCTCTTTTTTCTTTTTCTCCCTTTCTCTTCTTCTTTTTGTTTTTCNTTTTTTTTTGTTCTTTTTCCCCTTTTCCCCTTTTTTCCCCTATTTTCCTTTTTTTTCCCTTTTTTCCCATTTTTTTCCTTTTTTTCCCCTATTGCTTTCCCCCAAAACAGAGCTGAGAGCTGGGTGCTTTCTCAGCCGACAGGCTGAGCAGCAGATTCAAGGTGGGCAGTTTTGCAGCGGGAGCCAGGGGCTGCGCCAGCCTGCTCCCTGCCCGGGCTGTGTCCCCTGTCCTCCCAGTCCCCCCAGTCCTGTTCTGTGCTGGGGCAACCTCGTGCCATGAGGTTGTATTTTGTGCTGCTTTTGCATGAATTTGGGACTGCTGGCATTGGGGGGAGCGCTCTGGTTTCCTCCTCGAAGGGTCGGCCACCGTAATCAAGCTGTACTTTGGAGGAACTAATGAAAACAAAATAAAAACGGGACTCAGAGGTTAACTACCAGCTTTAAATGCATATGAAAATACTTAAGAATAATGGGATTTTCTTTTTTTAATTTTGTTTAATGGAGTAGTTGAGTTTTGAATGGGTTCTATTAAAAATAAAACTGTCACATCCAAACCTGGGGAGGCAATGATGCGTTATTTACTCAGCAGGGTGTTGTGTTGATCTTGGATCAGCCCTTCCCCGGAGCCTGGAGCATCCTTCTTCAGGGAGCCCACCGTTCCCTAAACCTGGATTGTTTCTTGCTGGGAGATCTTGCAGCTTTATCATGTGCTGGATCTGTGTTGGTTGTGACTAGAAAAAGGAGATCCTTGACTAGTTTGGCTGAAAAAATGGAGAATTTCTGCTTTCTGAGTTAGTGGGGTATAGCTGATAGCCCTCGCCTTACGTTATCTGGGGGAAGTGCGTGCATTTCTGCAGAGATATGGAAAATAACCTTTTTTTCCTGGGGCGTAAGGCACCTTGGGATAATCTGGCTTCTTATTTGGCTGCTGAAACGTGGCTTTAGATCTGTAGCCCAGCAAATGTCTTGCTCTTTGGATTTAGGGGAAGAAATGCAGAAAGCTGGGTTTTGGCTGTAGAGAGATCGTACGGACACGGAAACGGTGAACGTAGTTGAGAATAAAAGCGTCATCTTCTTGTTTAGCAGCATCGGGGCATAGTTTTGCTTTTGCAATACTTAAACCCGGCCAAAGATGTCTCCCGTAAATTCAAGATATGTAAGAGGTGGTTTCCACCACCAGGCTCTTTCCCAGCGTCTGCCAAGAGCCATCCTCCCAGTGAACCTCCAGCCTGGCGCTGGCTTTCTGCCGCGCGAGATGTTGAACTGACTGCACCCTCTTGGCCTGAGATGCCCACGTTGGATGGAAATGAGCTGGAAGTCAACCAGTCCGTAGCTTGGATAACATATAAATGGAGGGTTTTCCTTCTCTCTCATTTTTTTTATTCGTGAAAGCAAAATTTGATTGTGCAAAACCGCTGGAGAAGAGTACGGTGCTGTCCCTCATGGCAGGCAGCAGCTGCATCCCCAGCAGGATTTTCAGCTGGGTCAGAACAATGTTTTGAAATTGGTCTCCTGAGCAGGACATCTCCAATTGTTGGGCTTCAGGTGGCTTTACAGACCAATCTCGGAGGCTCAAACTCAACCCCTTGTAGATGAAACCAGTCCCAAGGATGCTCTCCAGCTGCTGCTGGGCACTGGGTCATCAAGGCCAGGCAGGAGCAAAGCAAAGGACGTGTTTTTGCTAAAATGAGTTTAATTTGTAGTGTGGATGTTGCGTCCTCAGCACCAGGTTGCCTCTGAAGGGTCCACACTATTTGCTAGAAGAGATACAGCCACCACGGGTCAACAGTGTGGGCACCAGCTTGGGACCAGGAGATTTTGGATCCATGCTGGCATCTGTGAACGCCTGTTTGATGCAACCTCTTTCTGTTTCCAGCCTGCCACCTTTCCTTTATCTCCCTGTGAGAATGAATCCTTCATGCTGTGTCCTACTGCAGGGCAGAGAGAAGAGGTTCCCCAGGCCAAGTGATTTCAGCTGTAAATGTTCACCCAAATATCAATTCCTAGAGAACCAAGTGGGCTTGCGAGCAAGGCATCATTCTGCACAGAGAACTTGTTTGACCCAAGGGTCTTGTAGAAAAGGATAAACCAAAACGATAATCGAGCTAAAAAAAAAAGAAGAGAGAGACTGCATTTCAGTAAGGCTGCAAGAAGCGTTTGTTTTGAGGGGTGCAGCGGAGTAACGGGGGGCTTGGGGCTTTTCACACCAAGCCCACCATCTCCCAGTTGCATCAAGATGCTGCACAAGAGTTCCCAGCTGGACGAGCCAAGTGGAAAGATCCCTTAGGGACTAAAACCAGCACGTAGGGCATCGCCTACATTGTATAACAGTGCAGATGTGCTCGCAAGTGGTTGCGTTGCTTCTCAACGAGCTACCGCTCATCAGCAACGTCTTGCTGACTGGCTGCTCCCACCCCGTGGCATATTAAGCTAATATGTTTTACTTAGTGTTTATAATAGGCAGAGAGCACACACACAGTCGGTTAGTAGGGGATTTGCTGATGAGTGGTAATTCATTATCCGGGTTTTTTTTTCCCCTCTTTTGTGACCGCCTCTCCTTGCTTTCAGAGTACAACAGCTATCAAAGAAAAGCAGAACATCCGTAGCGAGGAGGTTTATACAGATTAAAAGTTGGGAGTTTTCAACTGTGGATCAGCAGTTTTGAGTCGGGGCTGGATCATCTGGTGCAGGAACTCAGGTGGGAGTCGTGAAAGTTTGTGCCCAGGCAACCCCAGAGGTCATCTCCAGCGTTGGGGAGCCCATCTTCAGGTGCTGGGCCAGCAGATTTGAGATGCTCCTCCCCATGCCATGGCTTTGCAGAGGGTTTGCTGCCTCTCTGCACGGTTGGGTCTGCATGTCATTGTCTGGAGCCTCAACCCAGCAGCTCTTGCGCTGATGCTTTGGGGTGACAGTGGTCTTTGCATGGTGAAGGCAGCAATTGCTCCCTTCCTCTAGGTTATATCCAAAATACCCTAAACGTGATGCCATGTACATGACCGGTAGGTGAGGGCTTGCCCTTGCTCTTCATTTACTTGGAGTCCACGTTGAGGATCTTGAAATGCAGCGCGGAGGTGGAAAAAGCAATTTGAACTCAAGTCATTAACTCCAACAAAAGCACAGGGAAAGCTTTAGTGGAAAAACGTTCATGACGGATGTTATAACGTTATTTATGGATTAGTGCGCAGGTTCTGAGATGGACTCAGGGCAACCAGGGCCATGTGGAAGAACGTGGAGGGTTAATACCCTCCTTGTCCAGTCTTGGGGACACGTCTGCTTGAGGTCACGCAGGGACTGAGCGTGGTGACATTGGGAATTGAAGCAGGTCTCTAAAGACCTTTAACCCTCCTCAGTGCTGCTCACCCTGTCCCAGGGCATCTATTTCTTTCTGCCTGGATGCTCCAGGATAAAATATCCTGTGGGACCGCAAGGTTTCAGGTAACACTGTTTCTTTTGTCCCTCCAAATGCCCCAGATGCCAGCTGTAGCTTTAAAAAAAGAAAAAAAATAATATGATAGTATTCACCCTTTCTAACCCAGGTTTCAGCAAAAATATATATTTTATATGATAGTATTCACCCTTTGTAACCCAAGCTTCAGCAGCAACTAAGTAGTCTGGCCAGATGAAATCTGCTTGGGGATACAGTTTTCCAAATTGCACACATGCTGTATTTAAAACTCATTTTGAAGCAGTTTTTAACCTTTGGAAGTGTTTTTTCTAAGGCTAATATTCCCTCCTAACAGCGTCCTATTTTGAGAATATTTTTTCCAGCGCTGAGTATTTACACAGTCACCGATTTTTCACCTGACAGTGACAGCTGCAGGAGTGAGTGATGTATTTAATTTCTAAATTTCTACCCTACTAAAAGATTAGGAACGGCAGAGCTTCTTTTTTTCCACCCCTTTCCCCAAATGATTTTTGCTACGAAGGGTTGTAACTTCTCCAGCCTTTTAGCAGATCGATCCGAGAAGTTTTCCTGCGCCGATTCTGGTGTGAAAGTTGGTATTTTAAAAAAAAAACCCACAAACAAAAGGAGGAAGCAGGGAGTGCAGACGGGCTGAACGGCAGCTCCGTGCCGCAGAAATGACCCGAATCACTTCTTATCGGCTCACGGTGATGGTAAAATTGTGATACCTTTGTTTAAACCTCTCCGTCAGCTGCTGCGCTGAGCCGAGTCCAACTGCTGCCGGCATCTGGGCTGCCCGCGCCGGGCTGTGCCCGGGCAGGTCTCGGGGCTCGGGAAAGAGTGAACTGGTTTGCAGGGGCAGAGAGGTCGCTTGGCAAGTGCTCGAGCATCGTTTTCAACTGATTAATTCTTTCCAGGCTAAGTAAACATCTAGTCTTCTTTCAGGCTGAAGGATGGATCCATCTGTTTCTTCCTGGCGTGAGAAAAAAAATAAAATACTCTAAAAAGGCTGGAAGAAACTCCTGGATTAGCGAACGCAGAGGGATGCGTGCATCGTGGGTGCTGCTCCCGCTCTGAGCAAACCCTTTGCTGGCAGCAATGGGGTTGCAGAAAGCAAAGACCGAGCGGATGTCTTGCTCTGCCGCTTCATTAATCAGCCGTCCGTTAAAAGCTCGGCTATTTCCATGTCCTTATGGGCGACAGCTAAGAGGTAAAATGGTTTAATAGGATAAATAAGATCTCTGAGAGCTTTGCTGGGCAGCAGCAGCCCTTCTCCGGGGCTGGAAAGTGCTTCATGCAACGGAGGGAAGGACTGGAGGAGGGAGATGCTGCGGTACCCGCGGCAGCAGGCTTGTGCATCTCTCCCGGGGTAGATCAGGCGTGTTTTGCCGTGGGGCTGAGATAATATTTCCAGTTGAGTTTAAATGTATGTTATACTCGATATAGAGACAAATACTTAAATAATTTTGTATTCATACCTTACTGTACACCCAAAACCTACGTAATCAGCTTTCTTGATCCCTGGGCATTTATTTCCTTCTGCTGCCTTTGAAATAATCAGAATTAGCTCGTTTAGTACTGAGTAATACCACTCCTGCCAGGTTTAATCTCTCCCCAGCAAAGCACCTGCTGTTTCCTCTTTCTAGACCCAAATTCTCTGACGGAGGTTGCTCTGGGACGAAGCTGCAGTGTTTCCTCCAAACCTCATTTTTTTTGTTAGGGGGTGTGTGGTTTTCATATTGGATGGTCTTTACTGAGCAAAAGTAACGCGAGGACTTGTAAGAGGTGCTTTGGGGGTCTCTAACCGCCGCGAGGAACTTCTAAATTAATTTCTTTTACCTTACCTAGCTGCTGTAACGTCAAGATGGGGAAATAATTTGTGGATTTATCCTCTGCCTGTGTTACCATCTTGCTTCTAGGTGAAGCCAGAAGCGCTGCTTACGGCTTAGGCTCTGCAAAACCTCTTGTCCGCTGCCGGACAGGAGCATCTTCTCCTTGGCTCTCCCCTGGGCCGGATTCTGGCACCCCTGTGTGCAGCAGAGCGGGGTTTCAGCGCGAGGCCGGATTCGCGTCCGCCCTTGGCACGGGTGCCCCTTCGACCATCTGCACCCGGCAGCTTCCCCGCTCCCCGTCCATCCATCCGTCCATCCCCGAGTGTCGGCCGGGCACCGCAGCATCTGCGGCTCGCGCTGCCCGCCGGGCTCGCCTGGAAGGAGGATTTGCAGAAGGATACGGGGAGGTCTGAGAGGTCACAGCTGTTAAAGCTGGGAAAGTGGGAAAAAAAGGGCAGAGGGGTTTCCGAACTTGGCACAAGTGCAGCAGCCACCTGTCCGCAAGCATCAACGGTTTTCTGAGCTGAAAGATGTTTTGATTGCAAATAATTTCCTTTAATCCCCCCCTAAACAAATCTGGATTTAATAATTGCTTATTGAATTATTGGTAGCAAATTCAGATCGTTCCTGCCGTCCTCCTTCGTGGAAAGAAGCGTGTGAACGGAGGCGGCAAGGAACTAATCTCCGAGGAAACCCCAAAGCCGTTCCGGTTCAGGATATTTCATACGGAAAAAGGTTTTATGACTCGGTAAGGAGGAGCAGGGGGTGCAGAAGGCAGCATCTCTGCTTGCTTTAAATTCCTTTTTAAATGCAAGAATAAAAGGGGGCAAAGAGGAAACGTTATTTTTGGCACGAGAAAGAACTTTCTTTGTGGGAGTTGTGTTCACGAGTGAGACAGCGGGAGTGTTTTCCTGTTCCCTCCTAACAAATTCTCAGTCTCTTCTGCACCTAAAATAGCCGTGTTTCAACCCGAAACAGGGCTCGGCACCGCTGCAGTGGGGATTGGGGTGCGGGCACGTGCCCTCAGTTGGGTGGGAGAGATGGGAAGATGCTGGGAAGCTCCAGCATGGATGTCCAAAGCAATGAGTGGGTTTTTTTTCCCCATCCATGTAAAACTGTGCAGAGGGCAGGCTGATGGCTTTGGCAAAGTGACCTAAAAAGTTGCGTTTCTATATTTATAATTTATATTAGGTAAAAATCTCCTTCTGCTGTTTTTGTTAATATTAGCAAGCCTGAAATTTCTTTTTAAGCATGAATAAGATGGATGGGAATTCAGGCAAGCAGCTGAAGGTGCTTCAAAAAAAGGAGCACAGCCTTGAGGGGTAAAGAAAGAGCTGCTTGAAAAAATAAAATACAAAAAAAATGTGCATCCAGGTTTGCTTTTGAGCACTTAACCACCCTCACCTTGGACCTTTAAACCATGACAAGGAGGGAATATTTTTGCATCAGGGTTATTTCTTTTCTGTGTGTGAGCAGCACACTTGCATTGCCCTGAACAGGGAGGGTTTTGCTGATGGAGGTGGTGGTGGGAAGCCAGGGCTCTCATCTTCTGCGATCAGACCACTTAAATGTTCTTCAGGAGCTTAGAATCATCAAATCGTAGAAAGTTTTGGGTTGGAAGGAACCTTTAAAGATCATCTAGGCCAAACCCCCTGCTGTGGGCAGGGACATCTCCCACTAGATCAGGTTGCACAAAGCCCCGGCCAACCTGACCTTGGTTCTCCACAACATAAGAAGATGGGCAGACCGTTTTCTCCTTGGTGGAAGTGTTGAAACGTAGCATTTCTGTATGGATCTGAGTGTCCTGTATCGAAGGTGCTTAGGGACATGGTTTAGTGGGCATGGGGGGGTTGGGTTGACGGTTGGACTCGATGACCTTAGAGGTCTTTTCCAACCTTATGGTTGGCTTCTATGATTCTATGATTCTATAGAAATGTGTTTTCTTTTTATTATACTTTTGGCCACCGTGCTGTTCTGAACTCTCAGAATAAAAGGTCTGATGAATAAGAGGGGAGAAAAAAGACCTTGGGCAACACGTGAAGCTGTGTGGTTGCGACTAACAAGGCATGCTGTCGCTGCTTGTAATCACGGAGGTTAATTCTTTATTATCAATGGTTTTGTGTTTGGGCAGGGTGAGTGTTAGGCAGGTCCTTACCCCCAGACCTGCTTCCTGGTCCCAGGGCATCCATCATCCATCCCAGTCTCCATCACTCCCACCTCTGCACAGGTCGCACGAACCAGCTTGCAAAATGCAAGGGAGGGCAGGGTTTGCCTTGTCCGTATCCAGAGCCGTGGCATCGCACCACCCGAAACGCTCCGGAGGCTAGGGTCTGGCTGGGAGGGCTTCTCGGCAGAGCCTCCACGTGAAATCGGGTAGGAAATGCTTCGGCGAGCAGCTGAGAGCACGCTGCCCGCCCGGGGAGCGGGGCTTTGGGCTGCTGGGAGACTTTTTGCCTGCGTTTGTGAAACTCTCAGCTCCTATTTTGCTTTTTTTCTGTTGGCGATGCTGAAGCAAGGCTTCCTCCGGCAGGTTTTTTAAAATTTTATTTTATGAGAACAGTCGGTTATGACTCCCCAAGTGCCGTAAAAGTTAATGTGATAGTCGCTCTGCGCCTGTGCTCATTTTTATAATTTTTTATTTTATGAAACAGGACAGGGAGCTTAGTGACTTATTACTATTCATTTCGTTTCAATGCGGTAAATATTGATTCAGTTGGGGGTTTTCAATTTAAACCACTCGACGATTATATAAAATATTACTAGCCTCTGAAATTATGCTTACCGATCCCTTCGGCTGCTCATTAACGAAGGAGTGCAATTTTTAGATCCCTTTGCTTTCATCATTCTAATAAATGGGCTAAGCTCCCTTCTCGCACGGAAGGTGCTGTAGACTCAGCTAGCAGGGGCTTGACAGCCTCGATGCAGCTCTTAATTTGGAGCCGGTTTCAAAGGATTTTGTATTTTACTTTTTTTTTATTTTGAGACATGTAGGTCTCTTCCTCTGATTCTTCAGCCGTGACGGAGCTGGGGAATGATAGCTGGGATAAATGGAGCTGGTTCGTCCCTGCACCGTTCAAAGTGACATTGTCCTGGGCTTCTCCCACTGTTGGGTCCTTGGGTATTGCCTGAACTCAAAGGACCCATTTACATGTGTCGTGAGGAATGAGAAAAGAGGGAGAGGGGGAACGAAGCCTGACCGGTGTAATTAGCAGTGGTAGAAGGGTCATATTCATTAGCTGTGGAGAAGCTGGTCGCTTGGGGTCTCCTATGGATGATGGGCATTCTCATGGCAAAGCTCTAGTTGTAACCAGCTCAGTCAACTCACAAAGTGTTGCTTCAACATTGCATGGAGGTGTTGAAGTGTATCCTCGTAGCGATGGGTTAGATAAGCCTTCGGAAAATTTCTTAGGTTCCACCGGGGGCTTGGTTGCGAGCTGGTGATGGTTGGGCTGTGGGCTGTGGATGTTGCCCATCCATAAATGAGCCCATTTGATTTTGCAGGGGCTTTCCTTTCCCATTCTTGGACCTTTCCATCCCCACAGTCTCCTGTTGAGCCCTTTGGAGTGCGAGCTCCTTGCCATGCTCCTCCTGGCATCTCCCCACTAGAAGGACGTGAGACCATGATGTTCACATGCCAAAAATCCGGGCAGGCTTCTCCAGCTTGCCTGTCCTGAGGCCGTAGGGAGTGGGACAAGAGCGGATGCAGAATGTCCCGATGGGATTTGAAAGAAACTAAAAAGTACAGACCTAGGGGAGCATCCCCACATGCAACAGTTGAGCGTTGTAAAATTTTGGGGTTAAACAGCTGAGCAGGAAAGATGAAGAGTGTTAATCAGTGGGGAAGAAACCAGCTGCTTGTTGCAAAGCGCCTTCAAGACGAGAAGAGGGAAAAACTCAGATTGGCCTCAAGTTCTCTGCTTCTTTTAAATGCAACAAGAATACGCGATGGCCAGGAGGAGACTCAGAAATCATCAGGTTTAGCAAGAGCTGCATTAATTGGATCAATGCTAATATGTGATTTAAAATACATTGTCAATGGAGCAGAGTATTTGGCCAGGAACCTGCTCTGACAGGTGAGTTACGATGTTGTATCTCTCAGGGCAGAGACGTTCTTCGCGTTGTGCTTTGCGCAGCACTTAACCCTTGGTGGGCTTCCCCGAAAATAAGTGATAATGTGGCCAAAAAGAACCTGGATGAGACTTCAAATGGGAAAAGAAAGAGCTAAAACTCCACTGCTGTGCACACTGCCATGTAGCCAACTTACATAATTAAACACTGTTTTAAATACCACTTTTAGGCCAGTTTTAAGGGTGGTAGTAAACTACCTTTACAATAATCAATAGATTTTTAGACTACTTGCATATTTCAAACTTGCCAGCCCGATCTCCCCAAGTGTTTAATAGCTAATCTTACCAATTTGTTGCAGCATGATTGAGACCGTTGCAGTGAAGGTGACCGCAAATGGCTTTGCCGGAATGCCTTTGTGTGAGTGGATTTTTTTCTGCTAAATTCAAATATTTTATCCTTTTTTATGCAAACTTAGAGTCATATGCTCATCAGGTTGTTGGGTATCCATTGCTGAAGATAAATGTGTATTACTTTAACACTAAGATTGAAA
This sequence comes from Pelecanoides urinatrix, assembly GCA_013400755.1. NCBI lineage: Eukaryota > Metazoa > Chordata > Aves > Procellariiformes > Procellariidae > Pelecanoides > Pelecanoides urinatrix. The sequence continues at coordinate 136,104 of VZTQ01001953.1, read as the reverse complement.
AGGAGTTTCTGAAGACCTGCTTGAAGTATTTGAGGACTTAATTTGTGTCTAACGATAGGATGATCACGCAGTGTCGCAGCACACGGCATGTGCTGGACTTTTGGAGCAAGGTGGACAGCTTCCACTAGAGACCGACAGAACTTGGGTACCACCTTCCCCAGATTCCCTTGAAGTCCCCTCTGTGAGCTTCAACCACTTTANGGATAGGGTTGGCCTTCTGGACTGCGAGCCCACATTGCCAAATATTTTGGACTCTTGCGATGACGGTAAATAACGTGCCAGTCAGTTTGCGTTCTGCTGGTGTGGTTTATGTCATACGCCGAGGAACCTATTTGTGCTTCCCAAAGCGCGGTAGCAAGCAGGAGATTTTCCTTTAATATTGCAAAGCCAGGCAGTCGCTCTCGTTTGTGCCACCCAGGAACACGATCCTTTTATTGCGATGGAGGCTTGCGAAGTCATTTGTCCTTGTTGATTGAGTATTTATGATGGGAGCTCTGGATGGTGTTTCCCGTAGATTGAATTTCAGCAGCTGGCAAGAATTGCTCCAGTCCTCCCCGTAGGTCGCTTTTCGCCTGTCAGGACACATAGCAGCGTCTTACCTGTTTATTCCTGTCCTTTGATTTAATTCCTGATATAGGTACAGCCCAAGTGTGGGAATCGGTGGAATTTCTATACTGCTCTATATGTATATATTGGTTTTCTCCTCCCCTTTTATTTTTTAATTTTTTTTAGCGCCTGCTCAATATTCAAGGAACATAAAAACGTTACCACTTATCATGAGCTGTTATCACAACTACTCTTCACAATTATTAATAATAGCACTTGGTTTCATGTATTGCTTTTCATTATTGCTCTCGAGGCAAATAATAGATGCAGGGAAGTATTACTAATGGTTGGGTCGCAGGCTGGGAAGCAGCAGAGCTGTCGTTGCCTCTTTGTGAGAGCAGGAGAGCAAGTTTTGAGCCATTTCTATGGTTCCTGGTGGTCACCTACCAAAGGGGAACCTCTTAGACGTGCTCCTCTGCACCGTGCTGTGTCCTTACAGACCGTGACTGCGTTTGGATGCTGATGAAGATGCTGTAGGATCCGCAATGGGCATTTTGGTACCCATCTTGCATGGGGAGTTGTGTTTGGGGGAAGAATGGGGTAAATGTGAGGAGGTGATGACGTGTCCTGGTGCAGCCAAGCCCTGGGCAGGTGATGTAGGCCAGCCAATCCCACCAAGGGGCTGGGGAACCCTAGAACCTCCCAAGCCTTTGGGGTGTGAGTCTTCCTCTTTAGAGATATTTAAAAAACCATCTAGACACAGTCCTGGGCTACCAGCTCTGGGTGGCCGTGCTTGAGCAGGGGGTTGGACCAGATGACCTCCAGAGGTTCCTTCCAACCTCAACCATTCTGTGGTTATATGATCTCTCCTCAAGACCTCTAGGCATTGCTGTTGCTGATCATGGCACATCAGATCTTGAGGTACCAGGATGTCCAGGGGTTTTTGAGATTTCACATCAAAAATTAGCCCCGGGCAGGTGGTTGGACACACCTGCTGCAAGCCTGAGATGGCTGGTTCTTGCATGAACCCTGCAAGACCTCAGAGAGCTCCAGCTCCCGTGTTTGCTCTGCAAAATAGGTGTTTCCAAACCCACCTTTGAATTTTCTGCCCCGTGCTCTTCTCTGCTGCCTGGTTTTCACTTCTTGGTGGTGGTCGTCTCGAGCTCGAGTCCAGAAAGCAGCAAGTACCCGAGGTTTGGGTGATGAGCACCATGCTGCCGGGAAAGGCGACTTTCTGCAAGTTAGTGGTGGGTTTTTTTCCCCTTTGTTTTGGGGTTTGTTTTTATTTTCTATTTTCCCAGCTCAGCAAGGTTCAGCGGTTTGGCCTTGCACACCGCAACACGTAAGAAACACCGGGTTTAATTTGCGGTTAGATATCTGTTAAGATTGCATCCACTTCCCCAGTCAGCACTTAATTGGCAAGTCGCTTGATTTAACAGCGTGGGAGCCGGCACCGGAAAAATGGCTTGAATAAATCACTGCCTGACGCCAGAAAATAGATATAATCTCAACATTAACTACATTAATAGTAGCAGGAGCCGAATTAAGAAAGCCATAAAGTATAGGCAGGAGAGTATAAATTATAGCCATCTCGCTGTCTTCTTCTCCAGGCTCTGCTTTCCTTCCTCCCCCGGACCCTCGTCCAGCCAGTGGCGTGCGGTCGTGTCGATGTTGGCTCTCGTTGGGGACAGGTTGTGGTGGTCTCCATTGGGGACAGGGAGAGGAGCAATGCCCCCAGCCCACACCTTTCCCAATTCGTGTCGCCTCTTTGGGGACACCATCAGACTTGGCCTAATCGGTTTTAGTGGCTTAATATTGATTTCGAAAGGATCCAGAATGGGAGGTAATCGCTCTGCTGTTGCGATCATGCATTTCATTCCTTCCCTTCTTGGCTCTGGCCGCGGCCATGTGGTCTTTTACGGTCCTCTGATCACGTATATTTTTAACGTGATTATTTTGGGCTGGGCAAGGGGAGGCAAAACACTTTCTAATGGTGTGGAAGGAAATCTTTGTTAAGGCACCGGCTTCGCGCATCTGCGTGCGGTGAAGTGGCTGTTTCCTGAGGTCCTGGGGAACCCAGGGCAGATCCCTCAGCTCTTTGCGTTTGGGTATCGGTGCCCTTGTTCCCAGACCGTTTTGTGAAAGCTGTGCCTTCATTTCCCATCTGTGAAAACAAGGGAAAGCAGCTCAGGTAAGAGCCGTGAGGACTTGTTTTCCCCGACGCTGTTGCTGTGGGAGAAGGCGTCCTTCACAACTTCTGCTCTTCAGGAAAGCCTGATGAGACCCAGGGAAGGTGTCCCTCCAGTTTTTGCGTGCCGTGGGGTATGAAAAAACATCTCAGCTCTTCCAGCTGTTGCTTTTTCCATTTGTGCTGGTGTCAGCGCTTTATAAAGTTGGAAGCGCATCTGTTTGATTGTTTCTTTTTCCTTTCAATCGTTCGGTCCACCTCTGGTTCGAAAGATGATGTTTTTAGGTTTTGCTGTAAACATAGTGGAGATATTTGGGAGTCCTGGGATGGAGGTGGTGGCCGAGAACCCTTGCGAGGACCAAACCCTGAGTGGGAAAATAAGCTACAGGTGCCGAAATGGTACCTGCCTGCTTGCGAGTTTGTGCCTTAGAGCATCATTAAAATCTTTTTTCACCCACCTTTGCACAGAGCGGGGTGATGTCGAGAGGAGGATGATGATACCATGGAAGTGACCGTAAGTGCGAGTTACATCCCACCTTAACGTGTCTGTGGAGGGTCGTGTCAGTGCCGTGAGCCGGACGTTGGTTTTGGGTTTATTTAGGAAGTTTTTCGCGTGTTGTTTTTTTTTTTTTTAAGTTCTGGAGCTGTCAGTTGCTCTGGGTCTGGTGCCAGCAGAGGGAGACAGTTCTGTACGAGTCCTGCGCGGGGAAGGCTGACGGCTAATTTAGTTTTAATGAGAGAGCAACAGTGAATTTTTTCGGTCTTCGCATACACGTTGAACACACATCGCTTCGCAGCACCGACGTGCTGAAATTGGGGACCCGTGGATTTTACACCTCGGAGCCGTCAAAATCCTATAAAACAGAGTGACCTTATTAGAGATGTCTCTGCATCCTACATCAGGAGCCGATGTGCCCTGTGGGTTCACGGCCCATAGTTCCCAACAAACAGCACAAATATTTTGCACAAATCATTTTGCTTCTGTGCTGGACCCCCCTTTTCCTAATTTCACTGCACAGTCCCTGATTAAGGGCATCTCTGTGCTGTTTGGAGGCACGCGGGCGATGCTCTCGCTGCTTATCTAGAAGCCGTGCATGAGCAACGGCTTCGGCAGATGATCATCCAAACACCTTGGCAACATATTGAACACCTGCCCTGCTTATATGACCGACGGATGTGCTTTTTTTCTAGGTACCTGATAAATCGGTCCGAAAGGCGCACAGAAATGATGTGGCTGTCTCGGCACCTATGGAGCTGTTGCTGTGCTGAGATTTAGCGTGCTGACAGCTCGGCGCGGATGAGGTTCCCCAGCAGGCTGGTAGATGACCGGCGTGGCTGAAACATGCCACACGGCCGTGTTTTTTTCTGCAGGATGGCTCTTTTAAGCGCTCTTAACTAGCAGAGCCATCTCGGAGTTAGTGGTAACGCTCGGAAACTCCTCTGAGCCTAACGGTAAGGTTTGCTCGGGATGATGCCATCAAGCAGTTGATTTTAGAGGCCAGATCCTGAGCCCAAGTGGGTGATTTTCACTAATTGGTATCAGTTTTATTATTTCTCTGGCCTGATCTAAGGAGACTGTGTGTTTGTAAACGGCAAGCATGCACGTAGCGATGCTGAGTGTTGTCAGCAAGATGCTGTTACACGATTACGTGCAGATGCTTTTACCTTCTTGCTTCTGTGAAAGCTGGAATGATGTTTCCCAAGGTATGGGAAGCTCTAGGAAACATCCACATTAATTTAGGCACGGCTGAACTCTGGCGTATTGTCACTCTGGTGTGTGAGGCAGCCGGGGCTGGAGTCCATCCCGGCGTTCACCGTGCTTTGCTCGCCTGGCGCTGGACTTTTCGGTGCTGACGAAGCCTTTCCCTTGTGTGGAGCTTTGCACAGCGCATATCAGTGAGCTGCTGGTCTATATAGGCATATAGACCAGACTATAGGCATATAGTAAATATTAAATTTTTTGCCTCATTTCTGATCACAAAAGGATTGTTGGGAACCCCAAGAGTTGTTTTTCTTAATGGGGTGGAGACCATACCCTGTGTTTCCTTTGCCCTGCTGTGTTTGGAGCATGGTCCCGTGCTCGGGANGGAGGCAGCACTGCAGGGGGGTCTCACCAGAGCAGAGCAGAGGGGCAGAATCCCCTCCCTCGACCTGCTGCCCACGCTGCCCAGGGTACGGTTGGCCTTCTGGGCTGCGAGCGCACATTGCCGGCTCATGTCCAGCTTTTCATCCACCAGTGCCCCCAAGTCCTTGAGCAGCAGGGCTAGCACGACCTTCTCAACTTCTTAATTTCCAGCCTTTTGGTTCGGTTGCAACCTGCTTTACAAAGTCCTGATAGCTCCCCTTGAAATGGATTTTTAAAAGCGTCATCTTATGGCAAATTTTCCTTTCCATCTCGTTGTTTATTAGGCTCTTAAAGGGAAAGCTTGTAATGCATCCATTGATCGAAATACCAATTGAATAGATGTGAGCACATAAAATAGTCCCGACCCTTTAATAATGGAGCAATATCATTTGTAATGTAGGCAATGCAATTAGTATTGCTAACCAATACGCTGCCCCTTGATGGGTGCCTTTGAATCACTTTTATACATTATAGTATATACTGAGTACAAGCAGACTTCCTTTAAGTGTCTGCCTGGTGAGTATCTTATATACTGACGCTCTCAGAAGTGTCGGGCCTTTTTTTCTTTCACTTGAAAGTAGATCTGAATTCTTTATATATGTGTATTTATTTATAAAATATACATGTATGCATTTATAAAATATATATGTGTATATATATGTGTATATACTTATCCAGGCACACACAACACTTGTATTAATATATTTACTGCCTGGATCGTTTGAGTAGAGGGAAGCCAAGAGTTCATGCTAAGGAATCAGAAGCCAACAACGCTGCTCCAGTTATTTTGTGGGTCAGCTTGTGAAAGACGCCTAAAAACCACAATATGGGATATATACGTGGATACGTAACAACTGCCTGCTTTAAATGTAGAGAAGTAAGCCTGCAGTAGAAACATGAGTTTGTTATTTGCTCCTTAGGGTAATGTAAAGGCGGCAAAAGCAGCTCTCTAGGGGGAAGAAAAAATCAGAAGCAGCATTTATACCCTGTTTTCTATGCCTTAGCAGGTAAATTAAATTTAATTTAAAATATTGCACTGCCATGGATATGTATCTACCCCTAGCCAAAGCCCCCATAGCCATTGGCACGAAGCTTTCCAGAACTGGCCAGGAGTTGGTGTTTTCTCTGCAGATAATTCCCTTCCGCGCAGCCCCGCTGAACTTCTTTAACCTCTTCCATGCTGAGTCAGCGCCTGATGCACGGTTTTCCGTTGAGCCCTGCTGCCTGACCGAGATATTAGTTTGCTTTAATTAAAATGTATCAGCTGTTCTTGCTCTTCTTAGTATTATTACTATTTTCTGCGTGAGAAAAAGAGCATTTAAAAAGAAGCTGTCTCTGGAAAAAACAATTATGCCAAGTATTTTTGGAAAGCAGGCGGGAGAGAAAGCCTCCAGTGGGATTTGGCTATATGTCTTGACTGATTATTTTGGAAAATATTTGAAGTTGAGGCTGTTTCGGGTTTGAAGGTGATGCAAATGGCTCTGGCCGCTTTCGAATTAGCAGGCGGTGCCACCGGCGTACCATCGTGGGTATGGATGCAGCATTGAAATGGTTTTGATCCTCAGCAATTAGCCTTGTGGGTTGAGCCGGCTGTTTAGGATTTCCAAAATCAGCTTTGCACAGGGTGGATATAACTCGATTGTCAATCTACTCGGTAATGCAAAATGTGGGAAAGTTTTGCACAGTGTTTCGATCTGAGCAGTGACGGTGTTTGGTGTTTGCACGATGCTTCGTACAGATTTGTGCGTTAGAAAAGCAAGCGGGAAGGTGCAATATTGCCGTGCTTGGAGCACATCTGGAGATCTGAAATACGGTTTACTACGCTCCGGTGCGAACAGATGAAGGAGGATCCCTTCTGCGCTAGGATGGAAGAACGTCTATGACCTGTTCTCGCTTTCTTTCTCATTTTAGAGGGCTCTGTAGCCCATCACTGAGGGTGGTAGGACGCTGCCTCGGAAGGATTAAGCATTAATGTCCTATCCCATGTGGACATGGGACCTGGAGCTGCCCAAACGGTGTCACTGTCAGCGTGGGTGCCCGGCTGGAGCACGACTTAGGTGCTAAAGCCGGTAACACCTGCCTGTCTCGTATGCTGAAAGAGATCCATTTCAGCTAATCAGAATTAAACCATAATGAACTTTGTCCAATCATCTGAGCTAATGGGGGTAAAAGGAATCTAATTAATGGGACAATGGTCCCCGGTCTTCCTGGCATAATTACTGATCTGCTGCAGCATTAGAGCGGCGGGTTGGGAAGCTGTGTATTAGGGGTTGTCAGCATTTCCATTCTCAATCTTAGCGTAAGCGGTTTAACGGGATGCTGTCATGGGTTTTAGGCTGAAAGTTGACCTACCTTGAAAACAGCTTCATCTGGACAATCACGTCTTCTAGAACGGGTCTTTTGTCTTTTGTCAGTGTTGCAGTGGAGAAGTTTTTATAGTGGAAACTTTGCTGGAAAACTTGAGTAACTTTGAAACGTTTCAGAAGATCCTTCCGTGGCTCTCAGTGGTGGGATCAGACCCCTTGCTGGAAAGAAGCCAAGCAAGGTGGTTATGAGTTGGGCTCCCAGATGAGCTGAGAGTGAGCAGAGCTGCTTTGGGCTGGTGTTGGTCTTCTGAAAGATGAGGAGGAGGTATCTAACCACCTGGAAGCTCTGCAGAAGAGGCATGCAAAAGCCTAAGCACGAGGAACTAAAACAGCCGGGGAAATGTAGGATGAAGGGGGAACTAAAGCTATGGATTTTTTAGGCAGGATTTCAGAAATTGTGAAGAAAGGGATGTGCACAGATCAGGGGAGCAATGAAACGGGAGAGAGCAGCCAGCAGAACAGAAGAGCTCAGCAAAAACCTGCTTAGTCCCTTCCTGAACAGAAGAGTCCACTGAGTCATTGGAGTAGACATGGTCTTGGCCAGAAGCACTGTGTAGAAATCCCCGTGAAACTAAAATCCTGGCAAACAGTCTGAACGCAGTCGTCCTGGCTGAGACCCTCTGGTCATGAGGTGGAAAAATAAACCGAGCTGTTGTTGACCACGGGAGAAGGTTATGGATGAAGACAGAAAATAAGAGGCCGGTGTAATACCAGCCACCCTTTAGGAAAGCGAGAGCCACAAGAAGATGAGTGATTGAGAGCGCAGCAGCTGTTTGCTTTCAGGAACGATGATGAAACATTAATTACAGGCAGAAGCGGCATCCTGCCGAGAGTAATATTGTCCTACTGGCAGCTCAGCAAAGATGCATTTAGCTGGCGGAGCCGGGCACCTTTGCACGGCTGAGGCTGATGTGGTGGGGATGCGGAAAGTGCAGAAGGAAAAGCCATGCTGGAGCCTGGTTGCTGGTTTAGAAGGTTTATGGCAAGAAATGAGATGGGTCGCATAATATCTCTCACAGGGTACGTATAATATGGTGGGACAGCCAGCACATTAGGGTGACTTTGGCCAGTTTCTGGTGCTTCGGAGTCTCATGGATCATAAAACTCATAGGAGAGGTCAGAAGTGATTTTAAAGACTGCTTAATTCGTGTGTGTGCCTGCATTCCTGTAGAGCTGGAGGATGGAGAACGCCGCACCTTCAGGACGATGAACTTTGCAGGGAAGGGGTGGTCAATCCTCTCTCCCTTTTCCCTGTCCTTGTCATCAGGATGAGAAGAGCCATAGCGCTCAGTAAATCTGCTGATGCAGCGGCACGCGTGGAGGTAAAAATGATCCTGGAGCGGAAACACTTATGTTTGCACAATACGGAAGAAATTCACCCTTGTGCTAAGGCCGGGATGACCCCAGTGCACCAGGGAAATCTTATTTAACCTCGACCTAGGGACAGAGGTTTCAATGTATCCAGGAACAATTATGATCTTAAATTAGTTCTGTGCCTGTATCAGCCGATGGGGTTTTGTTCGTCCCTCTGTCACCAGTGTCTGGTTACTCAATTCCAGTTACGTTAGAAAAGGAGATGCCAATTAAACTCGTGGCATTAGCAAAACTTTAAATTTAACAGGAAAACTCTGTTGTTACCCCCAGGTAATTGAACCCTCAGTCAATACCTGTGTACAGTCTCCGGCTGTACTGGGGGTTCTGTGAGTTGGGAAACCGCCTCTGGAGAGCAGTGTTTCCTCCACGAGGTCGGCTCTGAGCTGTTCCACTTGTGTTGGGTCAGCAGCCGGCTGATGTCATAGAATCATAGAATCATAGAATGGTTTAGGTTGGAAGAGACCTTCAAAGATCATCTAGTCCAACCCCCTGCCATGGGCAGGGACACCTTCCACTAGATCAGGTTGCTCAGAGCCCCGTCTAACCTGACCTTGAATGTTCCCAGGGATGGGACATCCACAACTTCTCTGGGCAACCTCTTCCAATGTCCCACCACCCTCACAGTAAAGAATTTCTTCCTAATATCCAACCTAAATTGACCCTCTTTCAGTTTAAAACCATTATCCCTCATCCTATCACTACATTCCCTCATAAAGAGCCCCTCCCTATCTTTCCTGTAGGCCTTCTTTAAATACTGGATAAGGTCTCCCCAAAGCCTTCTCTTCTCCACGCTGAACAACCCCAACTCTCTCAGCCTGTCTCCACAGCAGAGCTGTTCCATCTCCCTGATCATCTTCGTGGCCTCCTCTGGACCCGCTCCAGCAGGTCCATGTCTGTCTGGTGCTGGGGACGCCCGAGCTGGACGTAGTGATCCAGCGGGTGTCACCAGAGCAGAGCAGCGGGGCAGCATCCCCTCCCTCAATCTGCTGGCCACAATGTCCCGCATTAGCTTCTTAAATATCCCACCACTTGCAGGTGTTGGCACTTGCTGGCATCGTTAGATGACCATCTTTGAACATCCCCTTGTCTGATGCTCTCCTGCATTTGCTGAGTATGGTAGGAAGCTGTCATGCTTGGACCACCTTCCATCATTGTTCTTACTGGTGTTGATGGGTTTTTCTCCTTCTCATCTTGCTATCCCATCAAATCCTTCACTTGCGAGCTCGTTCTGGCAGAAATACGTCTTTTTTTAGCTTGCGAAGAGAAAAAATAAAACCACTGAAGACTGAAGAGCTCCAGAGCTGAGAGGATGGGGATGAGGTGGGCACAAAGGAACTTTTATATGGCATCATATCGCTCCTTTGCATGGGGGAAACGTGAAAAATGGTATTAAATAACTAACCTGGAGTCCCTCCCGGTCTGTAAACCTCTCCCCCAGCCTGCCAGCATTGGAATGGCGAGTGCTGCTGGGTAAAAGTGTCTTCCAAGAATTTTAAAGCATTTACAGATGAGAAAGGACCAGTCCTAAAAGTAGTTTTGTAACATTACCATTAATTGCTTAAACATTCAGACTGTGAATATGCGACACTGCTGGGAGTGGGAATAACAGCAGGAAGATTGCAGAGGTGGTAGAAAGCCTGTTGACATGCTGCTGTCTTGTATAATAGTTGAAGATGAAGGGACTGGAGAAGAAACACAGTTGTAGGGAGGCTGAACGTCTCATGGAACATTAAAGGTTATTTGCTCCTTTCAATTCGTTGTTGCTGCTCAAGCCGTTAACCTCTCCTGTGTTCTTCGGCCGTTGTTGACCAACAAGTGATACTGTAAGCAGATGCAGCCTCAAGGTAGATGTTGGTGCTCAACGTACCAGCTCCTTTCTTTGACCTTCCCTGGAAAAAGGGGTTGAGACATCGGGTGAGGCTTAGCCTACGGTTGGATACGACTCATTGCCAAATCACACGTCTGAGGTTGGGCTACATGGGCTATTGGGCCAATTCAACCGAAGCTGGGATCTTTACACCTATTTAAATGGAGAGGGGACATCCTAAGTGACTTGAAACCCAGCCTGCACTGGATTTCTTCCTCTATGTAAAATTTATGAAAATTATTTCAGATGGCTTAATGAAATTGGTGAGTGTACAGCATCCGACGGTTTTGGGGTGTCTGTGTTAGCTCACATAGTGTGGTGTGTTGTCCAAGAAGGCTCTTGGTGCTTGGTGAATCTAAAAGGGTTTTTTGCAGCCTGCAGCTTGAATAGGCCCCAGGTGAATGCATCGCCTTCAGGGTGTTGGGGTCAAAACCCTGGAACTACAAATACAGCAGCCTTTGGTTTTATTGTGGTCTTGTGTGCTCCCTTCGGGTTTCTGAAAGCAATCTAGGATTGATGGCAAGGATGCAGGATACTCCCATTTGGCTTGGTTAATTAGGTAGCAAATTTTTGCTCTATGTTTATTAAAATCTCTCTTCTCTTCACTGGGTTTCATCTAGTTTATAGACAATTTCGTAGCTTGCTCTTACAGGAAGATGTTTGCAAAGGAAGATGGCCATGCTTGTTACCTGCTCCTGGTCCAGGAATCTCATTTTTTGGTTGCTCGCTGCTGTCTGGCACGTAGCTCGAGTGAAACTATGGGAGCAAACTTTCTCATGACAACCCTTGCTGCCCTTCTTTGTGCTGTGACCTCCCACTTTCACCCTCCTCTGAATGAGCATCCCACCACTCTGCTTGCCTGGAGGAGCGAGGAAACAGCAAATAGTTTGGATAACTGGAAGATGGATAAAAAGGGAAGGAGGATGGCATTCTCCTAGAGAAACTGGTGGCTCACGGCCTAGACATGTACACTCTTCACTGGGTAAGAAACTGGCTGGACGGCCGAGCCCAGAGAGTTGTGGTCAATGGAGTTAAATCCAGTTGGCAGCCAGTTATGAGCTGTGTTCCCCAGGGCTCAGTTTTGGGGCCAGTCCTGTTCANGGGAGGTTTAGGTTGGACATTAGGAAAAAATTCTTTCCTGAAAGAGTGGTCAGGCCTTGGCACAGGCTGCCCAGGGCAGTGGTGGAGTCCCCATCCCTGGAGGGATTTAAAAGACGTGTAGATGAGGCGCTTGGGGACATGGTTTAGTGGGCATGGGGGGGTTGGGTTGACGGTTGGACTTCGTGATCTTAGAGGTCTTTTCCAACCTTCATGATTCTATGATTCTATGACTCGGTCCACTGGGATGACAAAGAGACTTTTGAAGTCTCTGGTAGGTGAAACAGGCTGCGTGTTTGCACCCTTTTTGATGCTCTCCAGAGTGTCCTTGCACAGTCCATCTCCAACCCTCTCCGACCGCTACCAAAGCGTGGTGAGCTGCTCTGAAAGGACCTGATCCATCCCTGCCCTCCCCACCTGGCCATGTTGGTCCTTCAGTGCAGCAGGTCATGAGGCAGATGCTTTCCTCCGTTCTCCATGCATGGCACATGGAGCTGGTTTTGCGGCCAGGCTCTTCATCTCTCTCTCAGGAAAAAAAGGGGTTGCAGACAATAGCAGTGATTTAGCAAACAGGAGCGATTTTGGGCAGGGAAAAGAGCTCTGCTCTGTAACATTGCTGCAAGCTCCCTGAGACGATAACTATATCTCCTCTGTATTTTGTAAAGTCCTGGCATGATTTAAGTGCTTTCCCTGACACATGGGTTCACCCTCGCCAAGCGACCGAGACCGTGAGCCCAGCGTTACAGGGCTGCCAAGTGCAGCATGAAGCCTTCACTGTGACTTTTTTTGGGTGCAAGTGAGAAGTAAAAGGGAACGCCAGCGTGGGGCTGAAATGCCTTCAAGAGAGAAATGGCAATAAATCCCGTGGGAGGAAATAATGATACACTAGAGGGAAGGGATGGCAACCAGAGAGACCTTGACCAGGCTTGTGGACCAGTGGGCCAGTGCAAACCTCATGAAGTTCAATGAGGCCAAGTGCAATGTCCTGCACCTGGGTCAGGACAACCCCCAGCATCAATAGAGGCTGTTGGATGAAGGGATGGAGAGCAGCCCTGCTGCTCCAGGCCTTGGGGGCACTGGTGGATGAAAAGCTGGATGTGAGCTGGCAATGTGCGCTCGCAGCCCAGAAGGCCAAGCGTACCCTGGGCAGCATGGGCAGCAGGTCGAGGGAGGGGATTCTCCCCCTCTGCTCTGCTCTGGTGAGACCCCCCTGGAGCACCGCGTCCAGCTTGGGGGTCCCCAGCACCAGACAGACATGGACCTGTTGGAGCGGGTCCAGAGGAGGCCACGGAAATGGTCCAAGGGCTGGAACAGCTCTGCTATGAAGAAAGGCTGAGAGAGTTGGGGGTGTTCAGTGTGGAGAAGAGAAGGTTTTGGGAAGACCTTATTGCAGTCTTTCAGTACTTGAAGGGAGCTTCTAAGAAAGGTGGGGACAGACTTTTTACCATGGCCTGTAGTGACAGGAGAAGGGTCAGTGGTTTTAAACTGAAAGCGGGTAGGTTTAGATAGGACTCACGGAAGAATTCTTTTTCCAGTGAGGGTGGTGAGACACTGGACCAGGTTGCCCAAAGAAGTTGTAGATGCCCCATCCCTGGAAACATTCAAGGTCAGGCTGGATGGGGCTTTGAGCAACCTGATCTAGTGGGAGATGTCCCTGCCCCCCAACCCAGGGGAGCTGGCCTGGATGATATTTGAAGGTCCTTTCCAACCCAAACCGTTCAGTGATTCTATGAAAGCCACTTGCTTACGGTGTTTGGCCAGTGAAGCCCCTTGTGCGAGGGCAGCACACTGCTTCCCCCGGCTCGTGGTCCTGGTTGGGGCTTTCGGGGAAAGGAAGACATGAGCTGGTTTCTGGCTTGCTTATGAATCACGTGTAGCCCAAACGATATCTTTTTCTGCAGGGTTAATTAGGCCTTTTTACAGACCTAATGCTCCCATTTTTAATCCCCAGCTCGGAGTAGGATTTATGACACTGGGGACATTTCTGTCTCTTGACTCTTCTCCTAAGCTATGTGGGTGGTGAAGAAGGATCAATGTGGCTCTTGCACAGAGGAAAAATGTGACATATTTAAAACCGTCGTCAAAATAAGGGATGTTGAATGAGTCTTGTAACCCAGATGGAGCCAGTGCTGGGATGTTTTTGGGGTGGGTGTAGAGGAATCATCTGTTGGCTGCCCTTCAGGGTCCAGGACTGTCCCCAAACCAGCTGTGGGGTGAGCCGATGGGCTTGGCCATGCACCAGCATCTCGGTGTGCACCATAGGGTGATCCTACTTTGGAGCGTTGGCACTGACAGTGGGGTGAAAAGCTTGAAAACTGTGGAGATTTGTCAAATCTCACCTCCCCAAACACAAAGATGTGGCTTGTGGAGACGCATTCTTCTGCGTCTTGGACATGAGGACTCTGTGTGGATATCATCCCTTTCCTGGTTCTTCAGCTTCAGAGGAGGAAAATGGTCCAGAGAAAAGGATGAGAAAAATTGGGGAAAAGCAGAACAGAGGATGATCCTAGAAACAGGTCAGGAACCCCAAAGAATTTCTGCTGGTTCTTCCCTTCTGCCAGCTGTTACCAGCCCGCAGCAGAGGCTTCCTTGGTTCACACCATCATCATCTCTACCTGGAGCTGCTCTTGTCCGGGCTGGTTACTGGCTGGCTCCTGGGGATGGGGGCTTCAGGGCTTGGCTTTGTCCCCAAACACTTACAGAGCTGCCCAGGCAAAGCCGGGTGCAGAGGTACCCCGTGGCCATAGCCTGGGGGTGCCAAGCTTACATTAGCTGATTTTGGGGTTCACCACCAGTGTAATTCCCCTTTGCTGAGCTGCCAAGCCTGGGCCTTTCCCAGAGGTGTCCCATGTCCTTTCTCAAACCTTGTAATGTTTGAAGCATTGGATATTGGTGTTGCTGCCCCAGTGGCCACGCTCCTGCAGCTGGCTCAGCAATGTCATTGTCTTCCCATGGTCTGGTCTGGTCCTTTGCAGTGAAGATTGATGATGAAGAAGACAATAAAAAAAGTTTTTATAAATATGTTATCAACAGAAGAAGATCTAAGGAGAATCTCCATCCTTTATGGGATGTGGGGCGAAACATAGTGCCAAAGGATGAGGAAAAGGCTGAGGTACTTAATGCCTTCTTTGCCTCAGTCTTTAATAGTAAGACCAGTTGTTCTCCAGGTACCCAGCCCCCTGAGCTGGAAGACGGGGACGCGGAGCAGAATGAATCTGCCATAATCCAAGGGGAAATGGTTAGCGACCTGCTACACCACTTAGACACACAGAAGTCTATGGGACCAGATGGGATCCACTCAAGGGTACTGAGGGAGCTGGCAGAAGTGCTCACCAAGCCACTTCCCATCATTTATCAGCAGTCCTGGCTAACAGGAGAGGTCCCAGTTGACTGGAGGGTAGCAAATGTGATGCTCATCTACAAGAAGGACCGGAAGGAGGATCCAGGGAACTACAGGCCGGTCAGCCTGACCTCGGTGCCAGGGAAGGTTATGGAGCAGATCATCTTGAGTGCCATCATGTGGCGTGTACAGGACAACCAGGTGATCAGGCCCAGTTAGCACGGGTTTATGAAAGACAGGTCCTGCCTGACTCTCCTGATCTCCTTCTATGACCAGGTGACCTGCCTCGTGGATGAGGAAAAGGCTGTGCATGTGGTCTGCCTGGACTTCAGTAAAGCCTTTGACACCGTCTCCCACAGCATTCTCCTAGAGATGCTGGCGNCAAGAAGGACATTGAGGGGCTGGAGCGTGTCCAGAGAAGGGCAACGGAGCTGGGGAAGGGCCTGGAGCACAAGTCTGATGAGGAGCGGCTGAGGGAACTGGGGTTGTTCAGCCTGGAGAAGAGGAGGCTGAGGGGAGACCTCATCACGCTCTACACCTACCTGAAGGGAGATTGGAGCGAGTGGGGGTCGGTCTCTTCTGCCAAGTAACAGCGATAGGACAAGAGGAAACGGCCTCATATTGTGCCAGGGGAGGTTTAGATTGGACATTAGGAAAAATTTCTTTACTGAAAGAGTTGTCAAGCTTTGGAACAGGCTGCCCAGGGAAGTGGTGGACTGACCATCCTTGGAGGTATTTAAAAGACATGGTGCTTAGGGACATGGTTTAATGATGGACTTTGCAGTGCTAGGTTAATGGTTGGACTTGATGATCTTAAAGGTCTTTTCCAACCTACCCGATTCTGTGATTCTATGACACAGTTGCTGTGGTCTCAACTTCATTTTGGGTGAACAACTGAAAAAGATTGAAGGCTTACAAAGACACTGGACCATGTTGCCCAGAGAAGCTGTGGATGTCCCGTCATTGGAAGTGTTCAAAGTCAGCTTGGATGGGGCTTTGATCAGCCTTATCTAGTGGGAGATGTTCCTGTCCATGGTGTGCGTGGGGTTGTTCTAGATGATCTTTAAAGGTCCCTTCCAACCCAAACCACTTGATGATTCTATGAAATGTTCCCCATCAGTTTAGCACAAGGTTGGCTCTAAGTTTTACAGCCCTTTGAGAAAGCACTGCAAGAAGACTGGGATATTATTTGCATACCTGGGTCTTTCCAAGTGTAATTATTTGAGGAGAGAACTTCTTCAGCCTGTGCGAGGACTGGGACGAGGCGTCATTCCTATGGAATGTGGACATTGGGGGAAACCACAAAAAAATTGTCAACAACCCTGCATTGCAGTTATAATCAAATGTTTCGTATACAACATGCAGCTATAAAAGCGACTGCGACGGTTTTGATTACAGGATGAAGTAATGGGTTGAACTGTGAAGAAGAAATCCATTTAGATAGCATTGATAATGGATGGCAACAGCATACAGGAGAAGCCGAAAGCTTTTAAATAGATGGAGAAAGTATTAAACGTTTCAAAGGCGGTTTGTATTGTTTGCCAATGTTCCTGGTGGCTTTGCTGTTGGTGTTACAGCTTCTCCGGTGAGGAGCATGGCACGTGGAAGGATGCCGGGGTCCAGGGGAGGAGAGGGGCTGCCGAGGGAGGTCAGCAGCTCAGTCTTGCCGAAAATGGCACAAATCGACTGTGTTGCGGTGGCTGGTCATCTGCTCCTCCACCGTATCGCCATCACACATCAGCGCTCCCCACCAAGCAAGCGATCCCATCCTTATTATTTCAGTGCTTTGCATGTGGCTGCATGGCACCACTGCAGCTCACGCTGATTTAATTGCTGAGGTAAATTAGGATTTAAATCCACGAGATGGAAACCCTTGCTTTCAATCATCAGGTCTAGTCTTGTTCCTTGTCTTTATTCACCACCTGTTTTTCTGGAGGAATCTTTATTCTTGTTGGTTGATAACCATTATAATATGCTTGCAACTATTTTTCTTTCGCAAGTCAGGAGGATTTATTAGGTAGGTACATCTTTATTTAGGCAATTAGGTAGCTTAATAGGTACTCATTGAGGTTGATAATTTTTCCCAGGTTTTGAAAATGGTAAATGAGATCTGTGCTGGATTATTTCTTTTCTTGAGATTAACATTAAACTGCATTTGAATGGAAATTCAGATTCAATTGAACCAAATTAAAATAGTTATTTTAAAGTGTTTGTTTCACAATTAGAACTAACTCTTGAAAGTAGAGAATTGTTTAGGGATAAATTAACAGGTTATTGCTGGTCACTATGTATTTAAAACTAATGGATCCCCTGTATTTATGTTTGTATATTGGAAGAAGACAGGTGCTTTTCTAGTTTTCAATTTCTGATCACTTTTTCAGCCTCTAATATCATAGTCAATGAACGAAATTATTTGAATAATCCAAATCAGGTTCTTTAAATAAAGTAGGTCTTAAAGTAGAAAGTGTTTATTTGAGATTTGACCTTTTTATTTTTAAGAAGAAAGCAATAATGTTGATAGAAATTCCATAAATTAAACATTTTAATGGAATTGGGTTTTTTCTGTGGATTTGGAGTCCTCAGGCAGCTGGCGGGCGGGGATAGAGATGTTATGGGAGATCGGAGTGGCTTCCGAGGGGAACTGGTGCAGGAGCTTGGAGGGTTGCTGATGTGTTTGAGGAGCACTTTTAAGCTCAAATCCTGTGGTTTTTTTCTGCTGCGTGCTAAGGAATAAGGATATTGTCTTTTTTTTTTTACTGTTTCTCCTAAATGAGGGTTTTGCATCGCCACCTGGGAGGCTCGGGGTGGAAGAGGTCCCTCCTGCCTCGCCGCTCCCTGGTGCTGTCTGTAACTGTTGCCCCGGTTATGATCCGCTTTTTCCTCAGGAATCAAATGCCAGCATGCAAATGTGATTTCTTACTATGTAAGGATTACTTTAAAAAAAGTAAGCTAAGCCTGAAGAAGATATCCAGAAGTAAAAGAAAACCATCCTTTAAGAGCCACTTGTATTGCCGTCAGCGCCAAGAAATCCTCTCCATTTCAGCTGGCTGAAACGCCGTTAGGATGCTCTTGGTTTTGTGTTTAATTTATATACATCAGACACTCTAATATTTCAAATATAGGTGCATTTATGCAGGTGTTTGCGTGGGTTTTTTGGATCAGATGGTTTCGTGTGTTGAGTGCGCACTCGTGTGCATAGCACGGGTGTTAAATCTGAGCATCTCCTACAGCTCTTGCTGCTGAGACGAGTCGTCCTTGTTGCTAACCCTCACTTTCCATGTCGGTTTGGAAATCTCCCTTTTTTTTTTGCTTTATATAGATCAATTTAAGAGGGAATGTATTTTGGTAGCATTGCTTGCTGGCTCCTGGCTGAAGTTTCTGTGGTTTTCTTCCATTCTGAGCAGCTTCGCTGTGTTTGGAGGTGAGGAAAGCACGTTGAGTTGGGCATCAACTGACCGTTGACTCCACATTGCTGAGCCCTTTGCTCCCTCTTGGTCCAGTGTTTGCTTTGGGTTTACCCGTCTGTTGGAAGAAACATTTCCATTTCCCAAGAGATGTGAAGTTGGTCTTGCAGAAAAGGCTGGAGGAAGGACCCAGCATTTCCACTCTTCAAGTGACGTGAAGTCAATCAAGAAGAGAAGACTGGAGGAAGGACACAGCAACTCGGTGTTTGACCATGGGAAAGAGAAGAAGAAAAATCAGACTTGGTCAACATGAAGCACCAATGTGAAATTGCCGGACTCGGGCAAAGTTACTGCTGCTTCCAGGGATGCAAGGGAAGAGCCCAGATCTCAACCTACAGAGTCTTTTATCAGCCCAGGACCTCCACCCATAATGTTTTTAGCGCAAGACACTGCGATTTTCCCATTGCGCTCGGCCCCGGCATTGACGACGGTCCTCCGACAGCTACGACGCTGTTTTTAAACATTTTTATAGTGTTCTTCTACCCCCTTTTCATTAAAAATTTTTCTTCTCCTGTCCACCCCGGGGGTGGGGGAAAGACAACCCTCAACCTTGTGTAGTCAAGGTTATGGCGATAAATTCTGTAGCATTGTCACTTCTATTCGGAGTAAATTGGCTGGCCGCTTTCGGGCTGAAGGGAAGATAATTTGCTGTAGTATTTCAAATGGATTAGAAATGGATTTGAAGGGAAAGTTCATGCCTCCCATTACAAAGGCTAGAAAGAAGACTATCTTAAGGCACTGTTCACACTCTGGCCTTCATTATCCACGCTTAATACCTTTCCTATTTTCCAGCGTTAATGAAATTTCCTGCCGGAGCGGGCCTTCTGGACGGACGGGAGGACTCTTTAGATCTGCGGGCTTGTGCGGCAGAAAGGGAATTACAAGCCCCTCGTGTCGAGGGGCTGGCGTATTCTTCAGGTCCTTGGCCCGGCTATTATCTCATTAATTTTATCCTCTTTTCTCAATACAGTTCATTTCCAAAGGCCGTCCTTTCCATTAGGGTAACAATTCAACGGAGAGCTGTGACACCGCTGCCAATGAAAAGCGACGGGGCGTTTGGCGCGGCTCCTTGCCCTCCGTTACAGCCGTCCTTCCCCTCGCCCGCCTCGCCGGCGGCTTTTTCCCCGCAGCTGCCAGGTCGGATGTCACTAACGGGGAGGGACACACGTACCGGTGCTTCTGTTGGGGCTACACAACGGCTTGGGAGTAACAACTTGGCTTAAGAGGAAAATAGAGGTTTCCTACGGGTGAACGTTGGGAAATTAAATTTCCCTCTGCTCTTCTGTATCGGCTCAGGTTCCAAATATATCCCTATTTTTTGATATAAAACCTATTTTACCTTCAATTTTAAATCTCTTATGGCTGCTATAATATACATAAACATAGTAAATATCCTAATATATACAAATATAATAAATATTCTAATTCATATAAGATAATAACTATATTAATAAATATAATAAATATTATAATAAGTACTATCCTATAAATAACAGATGTGGCCAAAGCTGAACCCGATGAGTGCATTCAGCTGCTGAAATCCCCCGCGAAGCATCGCCAGTGTTTCCCGGCGAGCGGCATCTCCTCTCCCATTGCATTTGCATCGGGACCCCCACCATGATGGCATGAACATCTACGGGCAGGGGGTCCACCAGCCCCAGGCTGCATCCCCCGAGCTCACCCTCTACAAAGTTGCACCTCCGGTTTCTGGGGAACGAAGGGTGGAGGAGCAATCTCCGAGGTTAAAGGGGAATAAATACAAATACAAATAGCTAAGCCCCCTGGGGAGCTGTTTAAGGTGGGTTATTGGGGTCCATCGCACCCCACGGGGGGCGGATAACCCCCATTAACATTGACTTTTTAGGTAGGAGGGTTTCCAGGTGAGGAGCTGGGCTGGTGCAGAGCCTCCGTGGAGCCTGAGCGGTGCTGGGGACATCCCTGCTCGGACACTTCCACTACCCAGAAGGTGGAAATGGAGGTGGTCAAGCCCCCGGTGAGCTTGAGCTGAGCTTGAGCTGAGCTTTTGGTTGAGACTTCAGTCCGGTGGCATTTGGGGCTTTGGCAGCCTGAACTGATGCTCTGCAGAAACTTTGCTTGGAGGCCACCTAGATGGTCATTTTTCTACCTCAAAAATGCAACGATTACAAATTGGAGGAAGTTCAGCCCCACTCCCTTTGCGGGGTGAGATGCTTTTCTATGCTCTCTCCCAAAATCCTTGAAAAATCTCAGTGGGAACATCCCTAACGGGAGACACGGCGCCCGTGGTCCCTTGCATCTGGGGCTTGACCATCCCTAAGGAGCGCCGGAGAGGAGAGCGTGCCGCTGCGCACATTGCTGCTCCGCTCCTCTTATACTGGCTTTTTCTTTTTAATATTGCTTTATAAAAGTATAAAATGTTTTACAATCTGCAGCTGTTGCTATTCGCTCGGCAGCTGCTACCTGCTTGCTCTCTGCTCACATACCAGGGGTCAGATGCCACCGGGTAATAACTCTTGATAAATGGTGACTTTCGAACAAGGAGTGCCGGAGTGTGCAGCCACTTCAGCGGGTTGAGTGAGTGCAGCAAAGTGAGAAAATAAATATCCTGAGGATTTGGGGGATTCAACCAGCCGGGCTCTTAAACTGGTGCTTAAGCCAGCGCTGTTTGAGCTCGGCCGGCACGAGCAGCGCCCGGCGCTGTGCGTGACTTGGGTTTGGTTGGATTTTATCGCTATTACAGCCAGAGGAGGTTTTTTTTCCCCCTTTATTTTTCATTTTGCACCCCGCTGATGTTTTTCCAAGGAAGCACACCGAGGATAGGAGCAGTTCTCTTAAGTTATCATGAGAGGCAGAAAAACACAGCGCTGGAGAGGTGGCAAGCGATGCTCAGGGAGGTCTGCCCGTGTGCGGAGAAGTGGGGAGGGTCTTGGGTGTGCGAAGCCCAGGTCGGTTAGGGACGGGCAAGGAGAACCGAAATCCATGCCGGAATAGGAAAAGCTTCTTCTTCGGGGCGGGCTGTTGGTGCAGCTTTGGTGCACGGCAGTTTTAGGGTTGGGATGTCTCAAGATATGAGGCCCAGATATTATTTCATACGTGTGTGTATGTGTGTGTGTGTAGATATATAAAAATTTATATATGATAATATAATATAGATTATTGAATATATATAGATTTATGTTCAATATATATTGAAATATATTAACTATAGATAATATGTACAGCTATACAGATAGAGACATCTCTAGGTATAGGTATACATAGAGATATCTATATCGATGTAGATATGGATATAGAGGCAGAGATATCTACATATATATCTGTCTCTACAGATCTACGTAGATATCTATAGATAATATATATTTCAATATATTGAGCATATCACTGTATAGATATAGATATTATATATAATAGATATAGATGTATCTATATAGATATAGAGATTATATAGATATAGTTTTATATATACTGTATAGATACATAAGATATATTATATGTCTATATATAGTCTACATATATTTCTGTTATTGTATATATTATTAGACTATATACATCTATAGAGAGTATATATAGCTATATTATATATAGCTAAGGGCTCGGGGCTGTGAGATGCCAGCGCAGCAAAACCCTCAGGTCCTGGGCGCTGCCTCAGCTGCGCAACAGCCCGGCCTCTCCCTCCTTCCCCCCCTCTAACAGACTAAAAGCAAATATGAAATCTATAATTATTATAGATATAAAATAATATCTATATATTATACTTATCATCTCTAGAGATTACTGAATATATATAATTCAATATATATTCCTTATATATGTTCAATAATATCTGAATAATATAAAATGCTAAAAATAGCAATGCTATCTGGGCCTCGTATCTCTATCAATTATCTCTAGATATGATTGAATATATATTGAATATATGTATTGAATATCTGTAGATATTATTTGAATATATATGTAATTCAATATATGTATTTAGTATATATATTCAATAATATCTAGAGATAATTGATAGATAGGTGATAATACATAGATATTTATATATAAGTATTATTACATATAATCTATAGATAATAGATAGGTATTCGGTATATATAAAATAATATGTATACCTATGTATAGATATATCTATATATAGATATCTATTATCCACAGATTATATATAGCATATATAGAGAATTGTATATATTGGATAATTTCTATATATTTCATATTGGATAATTTCTATATATTTTTATATAGAAATAGATTTAAACATATAATAGATATTGTACATATGAAACATACATAATATATGCATTATGCATGCATACACATGTATATGAAATAATATCCAGGCATCATATCTCCATCAGTAACATTTTGTGGGCGTTCTTCCGTGTTTTCTGTGTCAAAATCAAAGTAAATGTATCTCCGGTCACTAACCGTCCCCTGGTGCTGCGGGTACAGGCAGCAAACGCTCGGTCTCTGACGCGTGTCCCGACTGTTCCCTTCGCGCTCAGCAGTTCTGGCTGTCTCCGTCCTGCAGACTTGGGAGGTTTCAGGAGGCTTTTTTCCAGCTGTGTTTTCTGAAGAAGACTTTACGAAGCCTCCTTGAAGGGACTGATGCTTCTAGCTCAGTGCTGGGCAAAAGAGGAGCCCAAAAGCCACCGCAGACCCCATGGATGGTGGTGTGGAGCATCCTGGTGCCCTCCTGGAGCTGCTTCACTGGGAGGAAGAGGAGGAGGAGGAGAGCTGGAGCTGGGATGGGTCGTCTTGTCACAGCCGCGGTGGTGCTTTGATATATTACGATACCTTTATTAGAATCATGGAATAGTTTGGGTTGGAAGGGACCTGTAAAGGTCATCTAGTCCAACCCCCTGCCGTGGGCAGGGACATCTTCAACTAGATCAGGTTGCTCAGAGCCCCGTCCAACCTGGCCTGGAATGTTCCCAGGGATGGGGCATCTACCACCTCTCTGGGTAACCTGGGCCAGGGTTTCACCACCCTCAGTGTAAAAAATTTCTTCCTTAGATCTAGTCCATCTCTCCCTTCTTTTAGTTTAAAAGAGTCCTGTCGCAACAGGCCCTGCTAAAAAGTCTGTCCCCACCTTTCTTATAAGACCCCTTTCTATATTGAAAGGCCACAAGAAGGTCTCCCCGAAGCCTTCTCTTCTCCAGGCTGAACAACCCCAACTCTCTCAGCCTCTCTCCACAGCAGAGCTGTTCCAGCCCTTGGACCATTTCCGTGGCCTCCTCTGGACCCGCTCCAACAGGTCCATGTCTGTCTGGTGCTGGGGACCCCCGAGCTGGACGCAGTGCTCCAGGGGGTCTCACCAGAGCAGAGCAGAGGGGCAGAATCCCCTCCCTTGACCTGCTGGCCATTAGGTACTTGATATCATTTTTATCAGCTGCATTAGGCCACCGTTACAGCCACGAGATCTTTCTCCAGGTCCTGCAGCCAATGCTGGCTGCAACCTTGGGCTTGCAGAGGTTTGCTGTGAGCTGCTGGGTGCTCCACGGGTGGCCCTAGTGTCCCTCCTGCCATCGGTACCTTCAGACAACGATGCCGCTGCTGTGGCTCTTTGTAAGTAACCCGGTTTTGTAAAAATTAAGACTTGATGCTCCTTTCCGGAGCAGTTTCATGAAGACCAAGCCCTTGGGGAAACGGGAACCGGGGCAGCAGCTTCTTTGTGCATTCCCCATCCCTTCCGCAAAAACCAGGCAGCAATTCTCCGAGCTCGGTAGCCAGTGGCAACAGCCCGATGAAATGAATAGGCTGTCACGCTAAGCACTAAGAAATGTAACTATTAGATTTTACAATTCTCTTTTTCTTCGCAGCACATGTTCATTTAAAGGTAATGCTCTCCGGGGTTTGCATTCTGCTGATAGGATAGCGGGATCTTAATTTACAGATATTCTCCAGTAATGCGCGGTTTATATACGTTCTGCTAATAGCATTATGAGCATAGTTTGGGCTAATACAAAATTAGAGCTCTAATTTGCATAAACAAATTACTGTTTGGATTAGCGCTAAATGAGGAAGACGACTGATATTTGAGGAGATTTGATTTGGCTGCCACGGCTCTGTTTGTATAACGGCGTACGTACGAAAATGAGCCGGGTGGCTCCGCGCGGGTTGGGAGGGAGGTGGGATGGCGCAGGAGATGCCGGGTCATGAACCGGAGGCGTTTTTGGTGGCAGATGAGCCCCTCTGGGACATATTTGTCCCTAGGGTGTCACTTCAGAGCTTACTGATCCTTCAGAATAACCTTATGGGCAGCACTAACTGAATCGCAGCTCCCGACCCGTCGCCATCCCGCTGCCTCGCTGCGGGGTTTGTGGATATAGGGGAGAGATGGAGGCGGGGAGAAGGGTCCCCAACGCTGTCTGCTCGACCCCACTTGGGTCCCAGCATCTGCTCCAGGCGATAGATGGGGGATGGCAGCGGTCTTGGGTGACTTGTCCCATGCAGGGATGTAGCGAAACCCTTGCAAGAGCTAGATTTGGAGGGGGGAAATAATAAAGTCAAGATTATAGTACCTAATAATAATAATTATGATACCAAAAATATCAAAGCTCGTAGAGCTCTGTAAAACTTGGCTAAGCTCAGGGGAAGTCCCACGTTGCTGATTTCCTCGTGGGATTGCATCCACGTTTCTTTCTCTGTTTACTGCTGGGGTTGGAGCTGCAAGCCAAGGGTGTGAGATGGAGCATCAGCCCCGGCTGCGTGGGCTCACCTGGATCCCATTTCGGATGCACCAGGCTGCCTGTTAAGAAGCCACATGCCAGCAGTGCGGATCGAAGCCGTGCCTTGTGCGAGGCATTGGGGTTGACGGCAAATATCTGCAGAGTTTAGGGACAAACACCTTTGCTGTGTCGTAGCAGGCTACGGTTGGGTGGGGACCCAACCTTCAGCGCTTGGTGTCTTCTGCGGCGTTGCCGTGGGCAAGCTGGGGGAAAGAAATCGCTTTTTATTGCACAGGGGAAGTGGTACCAGGGGGAGAGTCCTTGAAGGTTGGGTTTTTTGGTGTAAATCAGAGGGAATCAGAGCTTCTTCTCTGTCTACAGCAAGAGCATCCCTGGTTCCTCCCTGCATCACCTCCATCCTCAGGCAGCCGAGGGTTTGCTCATGAAGCAGCAGCGATATCTTCCCTAGTTTGGGCTTAGCTTGATTTTATCGTTTTCTTGCAGATCCCCGCTATTAAACCAAATGCGCCCGTCACCCCAAGGTGGCAAGTCCCAGCACGTGCAACAGAGATGGAGGAGCAAAGGCTATCGCTGCATCGGCGGGGTGATGTACCGAGTGTCGGCGAATAAACTTTCCAAGACTTCCAGCACCCCTGGCCGGGGCAGAGACCTGAGCACCAAGAGCCCCAGCAGAGCAGGTGAGCAGCAAGAATTTGTCCCAGTTTGCGTCCAGAATCCAATGACATCCCGGCATCGGCATTGAGCTCGGCTTTTAGCTGCTTATTCCCAGCCCACGTGTTGCAACTCATCCTCAGGCACCCCACAGGAGCTCAGACGCAAAGGTGACGGGCTTCCCATCGTTGCCAAAGCGCATCCCCCAGCCCTTCTTGCTTTACAGTAGCACTGAAGGGAAAATAATATAGAAGAAATGAAAGGTTTAAGAAAATTGAGATTTTTCTTAACTGGGGTTTAGTTCAAGCTTATAGAGACACGCTGTTAAACTTGTTTCTTTTTTTAACCTGAGTGAAGTCTTGGGCAGCTTCAAACGGCACCGCAAGGTTAAACGTATTTGAGATGCTCATCAAATTACATTCAATATTGACCTAAGAAAGATGGGAGGATCATTCTGCAGATAACTATGAAACAGGCATTTCGTCGCAGTTACTGGCTTTACATTTAGCTTCAATTAAATTTGTGTTTCAGCTCCCCTTGTACTTGATGCCTCAAGTGTGGCTCTTAGCCAAGACCAGGTTTTTAACTGTGCTTAAAGTAATTTTTTGAGTTTCTACTTGGGGTCAAATATTTTTGCTCCGTAACTGCGTTATTGACAAATTTTGGGGACAGTTAAGCTGGGAAAGGCGAAACCAACAGCTTTGTGCTATTGTTTTTCTTTGCTGGAAGGATGAAGGGTGCAGAGACGAGTATGTTCATGGATGGTGCTATAAAAGAGGCAATTTAATGCCAAAGTCATTTTATGTACGGTGGGAAAGTGGATGAAGAGAGGCAATAAATAGTGTCATTGAGAGGTGCAGCCTCTGAAACTGCCTGCACCCCGATTCATGTGAGCGTTATGGGGCGTCCTGGGTAGTTTTAAACCCACAAAGAACAGGGATTAGGGAGGGAAGGAGCTTTGTGCAGGCACAAAAATCCCATCGGCAGGAAAGCTGAGCAGCTCCGGGAAGTTTGAAAAGCGTGAGGAAAACGAGGAGCAAACAGCAACATCTCAATAAAGAGTAAATAATTCCCCCCCCCCGACACTCGCACGCAGCTGGTAAGGGGGGTTGGAGAGAAAATGGAGAGGGGAAAATGAGGGGCAGGCAGAAGAGGGACGGCCGGTGATGAGAAATCCTTACTGCACATCATCGCTGGCGGGGAGGAGGGCAGAGATTTAGCTTAAACCACAGATTAGCTGCCCCGGCCACCCGGCGATGGGAGATGAAGATGCCTGCAGATGATGGCAGAGATGAGGATGCTGCGGTGGCCAAGGGGGCGCGGAGCCGATGGAGCATCGCTTTCAGGTAATCTTCCTTCTGAGAGCATTAAAGGAATGCTCGGCAGCGTTTTGGGGATGGTTTGCTGGTGTTTTTGCAACTCAGCTCTGCTCAGGACAGATTTGCAGTGGCTGACTAGCCCGCAATGTCCTCCTCACTGCTGGCTCTGCAAATAGGTACGTGCACGCTCGTGAGCGTGCGTCCATATGGCTTGTTTTGAAGTCTGCAGTACTACCTGCGTGCAATTAATCCTTGGCTTTGATGCTGCATCTGGACGATGGGTAAGAATCAGCCTTTGGAAGAGTGGAAAAAAAGGCCATGAAGTGAGCTGAGGGGTCCGTAGACCAAGCAAATCCTGGTGTCAGCGACGCTGGATTTTTTCAAGAGCTTTACTCTTAGCAATGGGATTTTCCGAAGTGTCTGAATCAGGGTAATCAGCTGCACAAAACCAACTCGAGGGGGGTTCTGCCATAAGCACCAGCCCCGGGCGTTGAAGCTGTCACCGAAGGCAGCAATCATCTTGCTAGAGTGCAAGAANGGCTTCGGGGAGAGCGTATTGCGGCCTTTCAGTACTTAAAGGGGGCTTCTGAGAAAGGTGGGGACAGACTTTTTAGCAGGGCCTGTTGCGACAGGACAAGGGGGAATGGTTTTCAACTAAAAGAGGGGAGATTTAGACTAGATCTAAGGAAGAAATTTTTTACAATAAGGGTGGTGAAACCCTGGCCCAGGTTGTCCAGAGAGGTGGTAGATGCCCCATCCCTGGGAACATTCCAGGTCAGGTTGGACGGGGCTCTGGGCAACCTGATCTAGTTGAAGATGTCCCTGCCCATGGCAGGGGGTTGGACTGGATGACCTCTAAAACCCAAACTATTCTATGGTTCTATGATTCTAAGAAAAGGGGTGAAACCCCCAAGATGTGGGCAGGGAAGATGTTAGGTGGAGCAGGTCTGGCTTTGGGTCCAGGTTTCAGGACGGAGTTGGACCGGGAGGAAGGGTCCAGGGGAGAAGTCATGGCTGGAAGAACTGGAGAAGTGGGGGACCTGGGCCTGTGCAATCTGAAGAGGAGGAGATGGAGGGGCTGCAGGTCCCCAGGTTCATGAAGAGGAAGCAAAGGAAGGATGTCTCCTCCATGGGCAGGTGGAACAGCCAAAAACCAAGAAGCTTAAACTGTTGCAGGAAGGGTTCAGGAGAGCTTTCGAAGGATGAGGATTATGAAGTGCTGGAGTAAGCTGGGTTGACTCTGAAATCTCCATTATTGGGATTTTTTAAAGAACAGGTTACATGAACTTCTGTTTGGGGAGGACACAGGTGGAGTAGGTCCTGCCTGGCAGCAAGGAGGTGGACTTGACTCAAGCTGCTGCCTAATTTCCAGTCAATGCATTAGTGGCTTTAATTTAGGTGCTGGAAGATGGTGGGAGGACTTGACTGTCCACCACCGTGCTTAAATCGCTATTTCTGCTGCTGTTTGGAGCACCAGCATTTCCGAGACGGCTTTTCCCAAGCCCAGACCTTGCACATGCCATATTTAAAAAGCTTGTTCCAGACTATTTTTTTTCATTTATCTAAGTGCAAGAAAGTCTCTAAATTTGTCTGGCCGCCGGGAAACAGCAAAGTCATGTGTAGGCAACTCAGCAAAGGCTGATGGATTCAGCCTGTTTATGAATATCCACCACTGGGCTGGGACCAAGTGGAGAAACGCCAGCCCAGAGTGCAATTTGTAGGAGAGGGATTGAGCCAAAGGTTTGACGGGAGGATTTTTGCAAATTCAGGCATCGGCATTGCTCTTGGGGTTTTGCTGGGGGGAAGGTTTTGGGTATGGGGAAGGAAACGGCAATGATTTTCAAGGGATTTAGGTTGCAGAGGTGATCTAAAGCAGCTTTAAAAAGCAAAGAATCGATAAAAGGCGCGGGGTGAGCGTGCACCAGCGAGCACTGGAGTTCTGCACACACTTTTCCCCCTTTTTGATCTCGGTTTTAAAATAATGAGGCTTTCACGGAGATGTGCAACTGTCTCGGGGTCAGCAGATCAGACCTGCTGGCTGATGGTGGGGAGGGAGCTGCTCCCCATCATGGCTTTATCGGGGGGTGATGGGCACGGAGGAGATGCGATCCCTCCCCATCTTTCCTTCCCCACTAGTACCACGTTCTTTAGTGAGGTCTTGTTTAGAGAAACAGGTTTAATTAGTCCCGCTTTGGGACAAAAGGTCCCTTCTGGGGTTATTTTCTATAAAATACGAATCCATCTAGTTTGGTTTTTTAAGATATTTGTTATTTTGCTGTAGTCTCCTTCCCCCTGCCATGCAGCACATTGGGTTTATAACCATAAAGCTCTAGTAACTGGTGTGTGTCAGTATTTTCATGTCATCTTTCAGCTCTCGCCACAATTCGTCCTCCTTCGCAAGGATGGATTCAACAGATACGGGCGTCTCTCGCTTTACGATAACTGGGGCTGGCAGGGCGGAAGATTTGTGTGTGCTCATCGGGTACGAGCCTTCACATGTTTACTCAGTGCTCTGTGTTTTCAACACTTGACAAAGTTTATTTAAAAGATGAAAAAAACAGCTTTTCCGTTCCCTTCTAGTGCCAGACGCTGTGTGTTTGGGGTAGCACAGAGATGGGAAACGCTCCTGACAGTTTAATAGCTTGGAGTTTACTTACGGTGGGTTATAATTCTGCTGTTTGCCTGAATTTATTGGGTTGGTATTTTGTCTCTTCGTGGCCTGACTACGATAAGAAACACGATGCTGGTTGCTGCGGCCGATCCATCGGTGCCGTCGTACCGTCCCTGCCAGGCGAGCAGGATAGGCAATCGTTTTGATGCTGGAGGTTAGTTAAAATTTGGTCCTGGGGATGCACCTCCTGCAGCCCTGCGCTCTTTCGGGGTCAATCCTGGGGCTAACAGAAGCAATAGAGCAACTCATCCGTCTGCCGGAGCAAGGAGGAGAGCAGAGGTTTTGCCACGGCTCATCTGCAACTCGCTTCATTACCGGTAGCGCAGCGTGGGGGACACCCGGCTTGGGGACAGGGAAAGCATCATTGCAAACCCAGGAAAAGTTTTTGAAAGTGTTTTTGGCATAAAGAAGCTGCCTGGAGTGATTCGTGGTTTTGGGCATCACAGTGGTCTGTGTGGCTGCTGAGAACTCTGCTCTCATCACACGTGCGGCTCTGCTTCCAAAGGGCTTGCTGCAAGATCTGCGCTTGTCTCCTGAAAACTACAGATGAGTTATAGAAATAAAAAGACTTTTGGCTTTCCCAGCCAGCTGGTGAGCTCAGATGTACCGTAACTTGCTCGAGCAAGGATGGAAAAGGCTCAGAAGAAAACATCTGGCTGCAAACACAGGTCTCGGACACCCGCTCCTCATCCCCGGGCAGGACAAAAATGCAGTATCAGACATTGAAGAGCCCGTTATCCCTGAGATGGTGTTGGCAGTAACTAGTATTTCTGCAAAGATATATTTTTTGCTTTGCAGAAGTATTAGAAAATAGGCAGCGGGACGGTGAGGAAAGCGTTCGATACATTGCAATTAATTAAGCAAGCGTAATAATTGAGTTTCTCACAACGAACCTCTCTTTCATTTCTTTCTACAGCTGCTAAGATGTTATTCAGACACTTGGGGAATTTCTATGAAATTGGGGAAAGCGGCAGAAGGTCCTGGTAACATAGCATTTCACAAAGAAATTTGAAAGGGAAAATAAAAAAAACACCTCACAGCCCTATACAAGATTGAAAGCAGCAGAAAACAAATTAAGGTTTGACATTGTCCGCAAAGCAGCCCTGACCCCAATCTAGGCACCTGCCGCCACCGCCGTGGTGAGAGGTATTGCACACCGTGAGCTGGGGCTGGCTCCGGTGGTGTTTTGCCGGTGTCCGGGCTGCTTTCCATGGGCAAACCCTCACCCGCATGACTTCCTCGGATAAGGTTTTGCCTCCTGGGAAGCGTGCGGGAGCCCCGGTGTGACGAAAGGCTGGTGGCTTTAGGGGCACTAGCGTGGCTGGGCTTTGTCCGCCGGAGAGATGCTCATGAGTGGCAGCTGATTTTATTTATTGGTGGTTTTCATTTTTTCTCTGCAATCATAGGACCCGGAAGCCTTGGAGATAGCCGTGTTCTCCCATGATTGCTGAGCTCCCAAAGGTGGAGGTTTAAGAGGAGCTTTAAGTTCTCCCAAGCTGCCGCCACGTGTCTCCCAATGCAGCTGTCACGGTGGCACGGGTATGGCTCTGACTGCAGAGGAGCAAATTATTTCTAAATACATGGTTGAGTTCAACCCTCCGTGGCTGAAGGTCTTTCCCTGCATCTAGACGTGCTCCCTCCCTCCATCCTGCTGCGTAACATCCCCTCCTGCCTCAGTTTCCCCATCCTCCTGTGACGGTATCTTAGTGCACAGCTG
Source organism: Pelecanoides urinatrix (assembly GCA_013400755.1). Taxonomy (NCBI): domain Eukaryota; kingdom Metazoa; phylum Chordata; class Aves; order Procellariiformes; family Procellariidae; genus Pelecanoides; species Pelecanoides urinatrix. The sequence continues at coordinate 104,713 of VZTQ01001953.1, read as the reverse complement.
GGGAGACTGAAGACGCGAGCTCCTCCGCTGCATCACGCTGAAGACGGATGACTGATGCTTATGAACGTGGTTTCAGATGTGGTGGGAGAACTCCACACTTGGCGAGAGGAGGAGGAAGATAACCACGGCGCAAGGAGCCATGCGCTGGAAGAAAATGCGCTCTCGGCTCCTTGTTTACCAACTGATTTTAGAAGTGCTGAGCGCTGCAGAAATGCACTTTCCGCATTTACAAGGATGATAAAGTGCTCAGCATCGCCGTTGGGCCGGCCGAGGGCTTGCGTGAATGATTCTTCCTCTTCTGAGCCGCTTGGCTTTTTAAAAAGGAAAGGGTAAGATTTAGGACTGGAACATTTCCACCACCCATCCTCTGCCATCTCTGCTTGGTGGCACTTTTAATGCAGTGTTGAGATAGGAATTAGGGAGCATTCGCCCCGGTGTGCTGGGCTTTGCCTTTCCCCTGATCCATGGCTGTTAGAGCAGCTCGTCTGGTGCGTTGGGAGCATCCCAAGCTGCAGTAGCTTGTTTGCCCGTGGTGGCCTCAACTTTCCTGCCTTCTTTCTGCAGAACACTTTGAATGCGTTGGGACCAAGTGGTGGAGGAGTAAGGAAGACGTTGGTGGAGGAGAGGCCAACCCAAAGCATCCAAGGTGTAAGAACAGCGAGAATTGGAGCGTTGCTTTCCTCAGGTTTCAGCTGGTTTTGGTGTCGCTTGTGCTGGAGCCCACTTGTGCTCAGCCCCTTCGAGCTGAATTCCTTAGTTTTGGGATTGCTCAATCCCTTGCCCCTCTTGAACTCAATCCCTTGGCCCCTTTTGAACTCAGTCCCATGTTTTTGGGATTGCTCAATCCCTTGGGCCCTTCAGTCTCAATCCCTTGGTTTTGGGATTGCTCAATCTCTTGCCCCTTTTGAGCTCAATCCCTTGGCTTCTTCAGGCTCAGTCCCTTGTCTTTGGGATTGCTCAATCCCTTACCCCTTTTGAGCTCAATCATTTGGCTCCTTTGAGCTCAAACTCTTACCCCTTTTGAACTCAATCCCTTTGTTTTGGGATCGCTGGATCCCGTGGTCCCGTTTGAGCTCAATCCCTCGACTCTGGGATTGCAGGCGCTGGTGGGCAGGGACCTGGTCTCCTCGAGGAGCACCGCTAGATCCAGCACTGGGGTAGACCAGAGCTTGCAGGGCTCGGGGGATGCTCCGCAGCAGCCGCTCTTGGCTCCTTGCAAGCATCTGCTCGTACAACAACATCAAACCCAGAGCATGCTTCATTAATTGAGGTTGCTTCATTAATAAAACACTTGTAACCTCCTGACCCAGGGACATGGATGTTCCTGTTAGGAGCTGGGGTGCAACCAGGCAGGAGAGTGCGAAAAACTGCGCTCGTGTAACGGCAGCTCATCCCTTGTTTTGCTGTTACCTTCTGGAGAGTGAGGGCTTCTGCTGTCCGGTGAGTAAAATAAATTACCCCCAGCAGCTGCTAGTGCTGATCATCTGAAACAGTGGAACCCACTTAAATGAATAATAATTAAAGAAATAAATTTCCCGGAGTGCCAGCCTCAAAACTTTTGGTTCAGCAATAAAGCGAAGGAGAGCCTCGCAAAATGAATCGCTCGGCTCTTTCTGAAGTAGGCTGCTTGCGCCGCGGCAGGCGAAGCGGAGTTATAATGGGACTTATTAAAGGAGCCGGCGTGGTTCAAGGAAGCCGTTTCCTGGGTTCCGAGGTCACGTGTGAAACAGGCTGAGCAGAAATAAGTGCGGTTAATGGCAAAACCCCTTCCCTTGATGAGCAAAAAATAACGGGAAGCTGGGATGACCCCGTTACAGTCATCCCTGAATCGGAGCATCGGATGGTGGAGCCAATCGTCTGCCAGCCGCGGTCACTTGGGCCAAGCCCTGATTGTTTCCCTCCCTGTGTAAGATTTCCATAAATTATCCTTGATTTGGGGCAGTTGAAGCAGATGGGCAGCAATGGGCTCGGCAGTTTCCTCTGTCCCCAAGGAGGGTGACCTGCCCGCTGGGTACGGGCCGTCACCCTAACGATGCTCTCACGCTCTTGCGTATCCCTTGGCCCCGGCGCACCCCAGTTCTGCAACTTCTCCCCTTTTTTAGGCTATTTCAATTTTCTACAATCTTTCCACCATATGAAAAATAAATTACTAAATCAGATGTGCAAACAGACCTTTCCACATGATAAAGTCCTGGTCCTTGAGCTGTGCCCTAGGAGCAATAAAGTCCTTCCTAAATAATTAAGCAGGTAATAATTAACCACCCTCCCTCCGTGCAATATTTGCAGCCGATTTTTAACGCAAAGGAAAATTTCAAGCGGCCTTTTCGCCGTGAATTTGTTGCATCGCAAGCCCTTGGGTGAGGGGGAGCTGGATGGAAGCATCCCGCTCCCCGTGCTGGCATCCTGGAAAGTACCAACCGTTGCTCCCAAGAGCGATTCCTGGGCTGCCGAGGCAAATCTTGGCCAACCTTTCCCTGGAGAAGAAGGACCGGGATGCAGGAGATGGAGCCCCTTGAGCTCTGTTTTGGAGTTATGGAAAAAAAAAGGTCCTAATTAATTAATCTATTGGCTGTTGGTGGAGGGGTGTAACATCCGACCCGCTCGTTTTAAGTATTTTTTATGGTTGTGGAGTCTTCGAAAGGGACAAATTGTGCCTTTCTCCCCTTTTCCATCAAAAGCGGGAGGCAAACGCTGCGGAAAACACTGCGGGACCGCTCGGCTGTGGATTCCTTCAGAGGAGCAGGGGGGGGAAAAAAACAAGGAGTTAGGCTGTAGCCCCCGCTATTAATCATAGCTGTAATCATGCATTTAATGAACATGACAGTTCCCGCTCCCTCCGGAGAGACGCGTCGAGTCTCACGGCTGGGTTAGGTACAACAATCACTTCTCAACGCTCGCGCTTGATAACACCGAGAGCCGCCGGAGCAGCCAGTGTCAGGTTGGGATGATGCATTAAGAGAAACAACCCCGTTTGCACGGGCTGTGTATTTTCTTACAGATGATGCGCTTCAAACCGACTAAATCATTAAGAAGAAGGGGGAAAAAAAAAAAGAAAAAAGAAAAGCAGAGCGAGAAAAACACCTGTCCCTTATGCAGGGTATAAAATATCAAGCCTGACGCCGCCGTGCTGTGTGTAATCAGTTAAAAAGCCCTTAATGTGCAGTTCTTGATGCTCTCCCCAGCAGCTTTTATTTTTTTCCATCCTTTTTTTTTTTTTTTCTCCCCCTGTTGTTCCCGCTGCCTTTGAGCGTGCACATGGGAGGAACTTGCCGTGCCGCTTATTTAAATTTTTGCGGCGAGGGACTTTTGCAATACAGAGGAAAATGTAATACGGGATGTGCGAGTTGCTTTCCTGATCCGACAGCACCGCTGCATCCCGACGCTGATGCTCTCCCCGGTTGGAGAGCAATTGGGGAGAAAAATGGGACAGATTTGGGACTGGCATCTGTCCTGCAAAATAAAATTGTGTTATGTTTGGACCAAACGAGGCTCCCGGAGATTAGAGTCAAGCCCTGGGGGCATCATTTCGGCTTTTTGTTTAATTTAGTTGAGACTGCAGCAAATTTTAGCTCCTGATTTTTTAGTTTAACCCTTATCCCGTTCTCCGGTGTCTTTTGTTCAGCCCCGGTTTCACATCGCGTGGGTTGCTTTGATAATACAGATACATCCTGCGTCTCCACTGTCTGCAAAATATCAGACACTTTGTATTTATTAATGCAAATCCCTTGGTAGCGGCTCTAACTGGGTATCCCGAGTCGGTAACCACTCTAAAAATCAAAACTTGGGCTTCTCGGACCTCCTTAAAGGTCTGAGACATCAAACCCACGCTCCTGCATCTCCTCTCTTGCTGCTTTGATGCTTGCAGAGCCTTGCTTGTATTTAAACTTCTTTTTGCATGATGCAAAGGCTTCTAAAAATACCATCGTGCCAGAGCCCAAGTTTCCTCCGTAAATCCCAACTGATGGCAAAACGCGTAATTACGGAGCTTCTTAACCAGCAGCGTTACGCAGCGCGGGGCTGTCTCCTCCTGGGTGAATATTTAGGTGGTTTTCTAATAGTTAGGAGAGGATTTGCACTCTGATGAGTAATTAGACGGTGGGAAAGCGTGGACGAGGGGTTTTTTTGCCAGCTGCCAGTTTGATGCTTTGCCAGACCTGGTCGGCACGCTGGGTGGATGCATCTCACTGGGATTTTGCCGTGGACGGGACCAGCTCTCGGGTGGTTAAACTGCCTCCAGGCTGTGAGTTAATTCACAGCAAGAGCCTGTAATGGGAGATGCGCATCGCCTGTCCACGTATGATAGCATGACTTCTTGCTAGAAGATAAAAGCTGGGGAAAAAAAACCCCAAACGTTATGCTATGGATGTATTTTTGCTATGTATAAATTAAAAACCAGTGGCATGCGGCTGTTGCACCATTTCTTTATTTCCTTATCTATTTATTTCTTTAGCGATTCCTCCTTTCTGGCCAAGATGTGGTTGTCAGACTGCTTTAACTAAAAGGATGGCATGCAAGCACGGGAGCGTGTTTGTCCCCAAGAGTCCGCTTTTATGCCCGGGTATTAAATATTTAGAGAGGTTGTCTGCTGCCCTGGGGAGCTGGCTCCTGGTATAGTCCGTCCTGCTGAGCTTGCTTTAAGGAGCATTAAACATAATTGCAGAGGGCTGAGGGATGCTCTATCCCTACCCTAATGGTTGGACTTTAATTTGGGTCTTTCTCCCTGCATCGTTGGGAGGTCAACCTTGCTCGAGGACGCTGGCCTCTTAACCCACGTCCTCGCCGAGAGATGCTCTGCGGCATCTTCGGAGCGACCCGAAGTTGATATACATTTATTTTAGTGCTGAAAACTAGTTGAAAAGATGCTCCACCAGCGAGGCAGCTCTGCGATGAGGGGGAAGCCAAAAAAAAAAAAGCAAAAAAAACCCCTCAGCGGTGGCTCAAACGCCCGGTTGATACTCGACGCGCTTGCGGCAAGCTCGAGTGAGCTTGCGGCAAGCTCGAACGTGCTTGCCAGTGAGTTGCACGGAGCTTGCTCGATGCTTCTGATCGACAGGCATGTGCCGCCCGTGCCGGCATCGCGCCTGCGCCAACTGCTTTTATTTGCAGAGGGAACAGATGGGGCTTCGCCGACGCCGGCAGCCCGAGTGACAGCTCGCGCGCGGGGAGAGCGCGGTGCCGCGCTATCAAATTCCACTCGCTCACTCCCCAACACGCCCGGGCTGGCAGGTGAGTGACTGAGCCGTTCTCGTACCACCTGGAAAGCTGCGATACAGCCTTTATTTTCAATTCATTCTTTCCTACGCCAGTCAAGGACAATTTAATTATGTGCGTGCATATATCGGAGGCAGGCGCTGGGCTTCCCCGGCCGGCTGCAGGGAGCAGCCAAGCCAAGAGTGGAAATTTGCTGGACCGATAACGCAAGCATGCGAGTTGCCCAGAGGGTTTTTTTTGACATGTTCGGGTGCTGAGGGGAACGGTCCCCGCTGTGTTTGGAGTTGGCAAGGAGTGCTTTTGCTGTGGCCGCTCCAGAGGTGCTGGCGATGTGGAGGTCCGTAAAGAGCATCCTCACCCTCATCTGGATTCGGGGAGCTGCTTTGGGTGAAGCAATAAGATCATAGAATCACAGAATAGTTTGGGTTGGAAGAGACCTTTAAAGGTCATCTCGTCCAATCCCCTGCCATGGGCAGGGACATCTTCAACTAGATCAGGTTGCTCAGAGCCCCGTCCAACCTGACCTTGAATGTTCCCAGGGATGGGGCATCTACCACCTCTCTGGGCAACCTGGGCCAGGGTTTCACCACCCTCATTGGAAAAAATTTCTTCCTTAGATCTAATCTGAACCTTCCCTCTTTTAGTTGAAAACCATTCCCCCTTGTCCGGTCGCAACATGCCCTGCTAAAAAGTCTGTCCCCACCTTTCTTATAAGCCACCTTTAAGTACTGAAAGGCCGCAATAAGGTCTCCCCGAAGCCTTCTCTTCTCCAGGCTGAACAACCCCAACTCTCTCAGCCTTTCTTCATAAGAGAGGTGTTCCAGCCCTCTGATCATTTTTGTGGACCTAAGATACTGAGGGCCATGTGAATTCCTGCAAAATTTTATGATTCTGAGCAAATTATTTATGTTTTTTTTCCTCTGTTTCCAACAGCGAGGTTGCATTGTACGCCCAGTCCTGCCTCCTCTCCATCCGGCTGCCTGAACAGATCAGCTACGAGCCGATACATCGCCAGGTCTGTACTCGCGTGCTCCCCCTCCGGATGCTGCGCATGATTTATGCTCGGGAGGGTGTCAGCAGCTTGAGATTTAACTATTTCACTGGCTGTTTATTCGGTGAAGCTCTGGCCGCTACTTTTCCCCCAGCCTTTGCTACAAGTTGCTTTTAAGCTCAGCAAAAAGCCGCGGTTTCTGCTTGGAAAGAGTTTGAAAGGTTGTTAGTTGATAGCATCACCTTTCTGCGAGCAAAGAACGCCAAATCCTGCTCGGAAAGTCCCTTTTTAAATCAACCGTATTGTTCTCAAGAGGTATTTTGTTTTTTTTTCTCCCAACTGAGAAGCCCATCCCAATTTAACCCAGCAAACTGCAGGTTTTTCTTCTCCCACAAACTGGGAACCTGCCACGTGGCAACTGGAAAGCACCGTGTATGGGAGAATGACGGCATGTTGCTGGTGTTCAGCGCCCTGCCAGCTTTCTCCTTGCCTTTTTTTTTTGTGTTACAGATGTGCCACATATCATTGTACATACAGATGTGTACACATATCATTGTGTCCTTAAGTATGAGCGTTTGCAGGCAAGTCCCTCTTAATTATAGCAGAGTAAAATTTATTCCTAAAGTCTGTCTGTTCCAGATGTCTGTATACAGACATAATGCCAGATTCTAGCTATATTTTATCATATCCTACCACTAATATAAACTAATTTAAAATGCGCCATCGGAGTTATTTGATGCTAGAGTCCAGCTTGCAAATGCTTTCTGTGCAGGTCAACGTGCTGGTGACCTGGCCAGGTATCACAAGTAGCCCAAGGTGTTGACTATGGGAGAGCCTTTTTTCAATATCATAATTTCAGCAAAGAAATATTCATTTTTTTGAAGGCTTGCCTTGCATCAGCCTTGGAAGCACCTCAAATACCAAGAAGCAATTTGTAGTAGGACTTGGTGTCCCCCCAAGCCATTCGTGATGAAAGAGGTGGCGGCATTTCGGATGCTGAAATGGGGCTTTCACATTCAGCATTTTGGCTGTATGAAGTTGTCTTTTTCTCATTGCATTTTAACGTGAGAGCTGCAGACAACCAATAATTATAGAGGTAAAAGTGTGCATTCCCCCCTAGCTTTCTCCTTGCCTGTGAATAAGTTTCCTTGTGTGAATATTTATCGTGGGCAATGCTACTGTGATCCTTAGACCTGTGGTTCTCGCACCAGGAGGACCAAGACTGTGGAAATACATAAATATTATATAATATTTATGTTATACATATCTTAAACTAATTTTATATATAAATATTTATCCTTAGTCTCTAGGGAAGCAATGCATACAACTACCCAGAGAACCTAAGGCGAGTGGCTGACCACTCTTGCAGTAAAGAAATTTCTCCTCATGTCCAACCTAAACCTCCCTTGGCACAACTTGAGGCCGTTTCCTCTTGTCCTATCGCTGTTACTTGGGAGAAGAGACCAACCCCCCCTCGCTCCAACCTCCCTTCAGGCAGTTGTAGAGCGCGATGAGGTCTCCCCTCAGCCTCCTCTTCTCCAGGCTGAACACCCCCAGTTCCCTCAGCCGCTCCTCATCAGACTTGTGCTCCAGGCCCTTCCCCAGCTCCGTTGCCCTTCTCTGGACACGCTCCAGCCCCTCAATGTCCTTCTTGTCGTGAGGGGCCCAAAACTGAACCCAGGATTCGAGGTGCGGCCTCCCCAGTGCCCAGCACAGGGGCACGATCCCCTCCCTGCTCCTGCTGGCCACACCAGTGCTGATACAGGCCAGGATGCCGTTGGCCTTCTTGGCCACCTGGGCACGCTGCCGGCTCGTGTTCAGCTGCTGTCAACCAGCCCCCCAGGTCCTTCTCCTCTGGGCACTTTCCAGCCACTCTTCCCCAAGCCTGGAGCGTTGCCTGGGCTTGTTGTGGCCCAAGGGCAGAACCCGGCATTTGGCCTTGTTGAACCTCATACAATTGGCCTCGGCCCATCGATCCAGCCTGTAATAGAGGCGATAGATCCCCTTCCTGATCCTCCCAGCTGCATTCCTGCTCATACAGCCCAGGATGCGGTTGGCATCATCACTGCAAGGGCACCTGGCTGACTCCTGCCCGCCTTGTTGTTCCCTAGGGTCCCCAGGTCTTCTTCTGCAGAGGCTTTCTAGGCAGTTGGCCACAACCTGTCTTGCTGCATGGGGTTATCGTGTACCAAATGCAGATGTTTCCAGGGAGATTGGCCTCATCTTGCAGATTTTTGAAGATTCAGAGTGAAGTTGGCCGAAAATAAAAAAAAACCTAAGAGCTTATCATAGAATCATAGAATCGTAGAATCATTAAGGTTGGAAAAGACCTCTAAGATCATCAAGTCTAACCGTCAACCCAACACTACCATGCCCACTAAATGGCCCAGCACGAATTTCCTGAATATCTCACTCTCATCAAAGTGAAACTTGGGCTCCACTGTGATTTCAGGTCCTGTTGGCCTGTCTCCTCCATGTCATTGTTGCATTGAAGTTGGAGATGTTACCTGACCCTGTCTTGTCTTTCTCCATTTAGCCGTGCTGTTCAGCGAAGTTTGGCCATCATTCGTCAAGCCAAGCAGAAGAAAAAGAAGAAGGAATATTGTATGTACTACAACCGCTTTGGCAAGTGTAATCGCGGGGAGAGCTGCCCCTACATCCATGATCCGGAGAAAGTGGCCGTCTGCACCAGGTATGGATGGACACGGCAACCGCATGCTTTGGCCCATCACAGTAGAGTGGACCATTGGTTGGCTTTGGTTCTTCCTCATGTGATATTGGGAAACAACCCAATAACGGAGATGTAAGACCATGAGAACAGCTGTTCTGGGTCAGGCCCGGGATCTGCCCAACGCTGTTGGGCTGGCAGGTACCTACAGGAGGAGGACAAGATGAGGTGCACAGAGAAGGGGTCTTTCTCCTGGCTGGGACCTCTCAGCTTCTGGCAGTGAAACCCTGCAGCCTGGTAGGGTTTGGTTTTTCAACTGCCACCAAACCATCATCATGTAATAGTCAGCAGTTCTTTTTTTTTTTTGTGAATTTATTTAGTCCTTTCTTTAACTCACGGTGTTTATGGCAGTGCGTTGCACAACTGAATTATGGACTGCGTGAAAAGTGCTTCCTCAACTGGCTGCTCAAGTGTTGCACTGGACGCCTCCTCGCTCGTGGTTCTTGAGGGTGGAATAATCATTCCCTAATCACCTCCTAGGCACCATTTATAACTATATAGTCCTCCCCTCTCTGTCCAAACTTCCCAGATTGGAGAATTATCGTCTATTTAATCTCTTCTGGTAATTTTTCTCTAAATTTACATAGCATTTTATACCTATTAATGCTGATAGAGTATCACACAACCAGCCTCCAAGTTAAATACACACATTTTGGTTGTTCTGCACAGCCTGTAGGGATTACAGAAATATTTATTTCACATTTTGGAGGTGGATACCATCACCAGGACCTTTACGTCTAATAAGGAACCTTCCATATCGTAGTACAGAAACTCTAAAAAACCCTTAAAAAAACAGAGTAGTGTTTTAAGAATTAGTAATAGGATCAAATCAACATTTCTCAAATATAATCAGAATAATAGTCCTTGATCATTTACTTACTGCTGTCAGGTTGAAGATACCATCAGGGTTTGCCAGGTGGAATTCAGAGGCTAAAACATTTAGCCAGTCCCCAAAGAGACCATCTGACTTGAATGATTTTGTGGGTCCTGGGTAATACCTAGTGCAGATACCGGAGAGGTGCAGATGTGAGCTGAGTGACTTGAGAGCCTTGACCACGCACCGGGTGATTTCTTCTAGCAGCATTTCTCAGATCCGCTTGGATCCGTGCAACAGGTTTAAATCCTTCAGCCTGTGACGCCATGCAGCTACGAGACTTGATAATTTATTACAGGAGAGCTGATTCATGTTGCCAGCTCATTATACCTGCCCACCAGTTGATTAAACTATATTATTAGTCGTTTAAAAAGTGTAGAAAAGCCAACTCCGCTGATGAACTCCTTGAGTAATTTCTCCGTAAAATTGCTGCTGTGCTAGAAATCATTTGGAGGTTGCACAAAGCTCGATGGGAGACCTTATAGGAGGGAAAGGTGATTTATTTTTTTTTTAACTGATTTCACTCACTCACATTCATTCTCTCATAACACATCCTCACGAGCACCGAGGCGCATGTGTCCAAGATATCTGGCTCAGGATTACTTCTGGTGACATAGAGGACAAGGGATGCCGGATACTGAGTCCTGACTTTGAAGCCTTGGTTCTTCTTACGTTTGGTGACCAAGTTTGGTTTTGGGCTGTGCTCCTTGCATACTTTAGGATTTGCTGATCCTTGAGGTCTTTTGGGTCTCCATCCTGCCCCATTTCCATGAATCACTAGAGGACAACGCTGATTTATTCCCCAGCTTGTGTCTCATTACCCTGGTGCTTCTAGCTCCAATCCCGTTCTTTAGTTTTCTATTATCGTCTCTTAATTTTCTGAGTCTGCTGTTGTTTTAGGGTGTCCATTTTTTTCCAGATCTGGGTGTTTTGAGGCGGTGCACGTAGCTATGCTGTGATTGCAATCATCTGCAAACCCAGTTGCCATCAACCAGCTGGTTCTCACATCTATATCTTCCCATTTATACTTTGTTCGTGCCAATCTGAATTTGATTTTATTTTTAATGAATCTCTCCATGCTCAGCTCTAAATTTACTCAGATTTTATAAATAAAGCTGGGGGTGTATTCTGTGCTCCAGAACTTCCCTGCAAGGTTATGCAGCTCAGAACACGTACCCATGGAGTCTGCTTTTGGAGGGTTTGGACCAGCGCTCTTCCCATGATAACATGTCTGTTTTATTAGTGTGCTGTCACAGTGGTACCTCCTAGGAAAAATTCTGAGTCCAAACATCCTGATGTGCTTTGGGATCTTGGTTTTTGTTGTGTGCCTGTCTCTGCTCCTCCTGGTTGTTGGCCACTCACACCCAGAGGTCCTCCTGGTGCTTCATCCAGCATCTGGTGTAATCAGGGCTCTAGGAAGGACCTTTCTCCATCTGGGAGCATCATCTCTGAACCTCATGGTACAGGCCTTGCTCTGCCTAGCAATAAATACGATGAACGAGCAAAATCTATCAGGAAGTATCAGCTGCTCTTCTGAGAGGAAAGACCTGTACCGATTTAGGGCGTGAAATGGGATTTAACAGCGAGCTCGGCAGAAGTCTTGTGTATTTGCCAAGTAACTAGCGATAGAACGAGAGGAAACGGCCTCAAGTTGTGCCAAGGGAGGTTTAGGTTGGACATTAGGAAAAAGTTCTTTACTGAAAGAGTGGTGAGGCCTTGGCACAGGCTGCCCAGGGCAGTGGTGGAGTCCCCATCCCTGGAGGGATTTAAAAGACGTGTAGATGAGGCGCCTGGGGACATGGTTTAGTGGGTGTGGTGGTGTTGAGTTGATGGTTGGACTCGATGACCTTAGAGGTCTTTTCCAACCTTCATGATTCTATGATTCTATGATTCTATTCACAACCTCGGGGCAAACATGGCAATGGGGCAAGGCAGATATTCGGTGTTTAAAACCATGTGTTTCGTGACCCACCTCGTGCTCAACCCTCTCCTTCTGGTCTATCTACAGGTTTCTCCGTGGCACGTGCAAGAAGACGGACGGGACCTGTTCGTTTTCCCACAAGGTGTCCAAAGACAAGGTCTGTATGGTTTCTCGATGAGCGCGGTGCGGCTCTGCTGGTAGTTGTAGGGAAGTTTGCCTCATTGAGCGCTTCCAGCAGAGTTTGTAGTTCGCTTGCCAAGCTGTTCAGGTTCATGATGGGGTTGTGAGAGCAGAGTGTGCCTCTTCAGTCGGTGAATCGGTAGATGAATGCATTAGGCTGTAGGTTGGAAACCAGAGCACCTGGGGCTGTGTTGGGTAACGTGTGTTGGGTTAAGGAGCGCTTAAACTCCAGGGATCAGAAAGGAAGAGCATGGGAGTAGCATTTACATGCTACTAATCCTTAGCTACCTCCGTAAGATAACCCTTCTCTCTAAATCACCTGTGTTGGGGTCGGAGGAGGAGGAGGATGTTTTAACATACAAGAGCTTGGAGGTATAAATTAACCTTTCTAAAAAGCCAGGCAGTGAAACCGGCTGGCAGAACGGCTTTTGAGTTCATCATCGTTTTCAGCCTTCATGATGTATTTGGGACTCTGCGGTTTTATTACACAGAGTGAGGTGGAAAAATAATTAGCTTTTCTTTTAGTGATTATCAGTTGACGATTTAGCAGATTAACCTCCATTCAGTGGCTAGGATCTCCGGTCGGACGTAGCTTTGGAGACCTCAAGCGTTGAAGCTGAGGTGAAGTCGGTGCTGAAGGTTAAGTGTAGCTGCGGGTCCTTCGCTGAGCTGGGATGTGCTTCGAGCACGTATTTACATTTCAGCTTTGTTGGATGGATTTGGAGGATCATTTCCCTGCTACGAAGGATCAGTAAGGTTAATCCCACCGGCGTATTGAAACGCCAACCAGAGCGGTGTCGCTGCATGGGGAGCGGTTTGTGATCGGCTCTGGTGTCAAGGCTCCGCTGTCGGGATGGAAATGCCAGAAAGCAGGATGTGAACGAGGACCAGTTTTCCCGGAGAAGCCTGTAAGGCTCAGTCCTTCATCGTGAGGATGAGTCTGCAGCCCCCCTTAGCTGTATTTCTGCCACGTCATTTGTCGAAAGCAGCTTCGTCAAAGCTTTCGCAGCTGTGCCTGGGGCACGGTGGGGACCAGAGATCGCCTGAGCCGTGCCGGATCTGGAAGCGCTGCTTTAAATTACTCGAGTTTTGGTTATTTAGCCTGTGCCCTGTGAATTGTCCTTATAGCACCTTCTTCCCTCCACTGCCTTCGAGCATCACTGATCTCCATTCTCCATCCACAGCATCATGTAGGTAATTACAGTGCAATTACTGACCTGTAAAGGATTTAACCCATGGGACGTCGGGTCTCATCAGCATCTGGGACAGGATGTTTTCCAACAGCATTTGCCTTTGGCCACACAGTTTTCCTGTTTCCCTTTCCCTCCATTTGCCTAAGGCACCTTCGTTGTCAGTGGGGAGCTCGTAAGTTATCGTGGCGGTGAGCAAAGTCGCTCTGAACGAGGCAGAAAGCACCATATGTTTTTTACATGTATCTCTCTTCAGAGTCACTTAATCACGAGTATATAAAATAGATAGACTGGGGACAGCTGTACTCCCTGACTCGTGGCGTGTGAAAGGAGGGATGGGGATAAGAATTGACAAAGGAAAAAGAGCTGGTTTGGGTTTTTTTCCTTCCTATAACATATAGTTAGACTTCAGAAATAAAGCAGCCAAGTTTTGCAAAGGGACTGGTTGTTGGTGTATCCAGAATTGTTATAATTAATGCAGATTTGGAGTGGACATGGGGCCAGCGACTTCTGAACACGAGCCGGCAGCGTGCCCAGGTGGCCAAGAAGGCCAACGGCATCCTGGCCTGTATCAGCACTGGTGTGGCCAGCAGGAGCAGGGAGGGGATCGTGCCCCTGTACTGGGCACTGGTGAGGCCGCACCTCGAATCCTGGGTTCAGTTTTGGGCCCCTCACGACAAGAAGGACATTGAGGTGCTGGAGCGTGTCCAGAGAAGGGCAACAAAGCTGGTGAAGGGCCTGGAGAACAAGCCTTATGAGGAGCGGCTGAGGGAGCTGGGATTGTTTAGCCTGGAGAAGAGGAGGCTGAGGGGAGACCTCATCGCGCTCTGCAACTGCCTGAAGGGAGGTTGGAGCGAGGGGGGGTCGGTCTCTTCTGCCAAGTAACAGCGATAGGACGAGAGGAAACGGCCTCAAGTTGCGCCAAGGGAGGTTTAGATTGGACATGAGGAGAAATTTCTTTCCTGCAAGAGTGGTCAGGCCTTGGCACAGGCTGCCCAGGGCAGTGGTGGAGTCCCCATCCCTGGAGGGATTTAAAAGACGTGTAGATGAGGCGCTTGGGGACATGGTTTAGTGGGCATGGGGGGGTTGGGTTGATGGTTGGACTCGATGACCTTAGAGGTCTTTTCCAACCTTAGTGATTCTACGATTCTGCGATTCTATGATTCTTTTCACCTGAGTAAGTGATGTGCAAGTGGTAACGTCATCACGCAACCCACTGCCTGCGCCTGTGAACCGAAGGATTGACACTCACCTAGTCAGCACTGGACCGTTGGCTTACATCTGTACTGGCGAGTTAAATGGTTTTTCAGCAGGTGCTGGAGCTTGGATTTGGTCCCAGGGCAAAAACCTGGGTGAGACTTGGGAGTTGGAGATGGCCGAGGAGCCGTTGTGGTCGGCGGTTTGGCCGCAGCCGTGTCCAGCAAAGGATGTGATGGTTGGATGCAGATGGATTTGTGCCAGCTGGTCTCGGTACCCGGGAATATTCCTTGGCGTGTTTAATTTGCTGGTGGAGACGTGGCCTCAGTTTCCCCCCCAGAAACACCGGTGTGTCTTGGTACCTCAAGGAGGACCTCAAACTTTTGGCTTCTGGGCTCCGTTTTGGGTGGATAGATGGAGAATGATGAACTGCAGCCTGACGTGGAAAACTCAACCTGTCCCCCTTAGCAGCACCTCACCACTTAGGAATCGGGGAAGAATTACGATAATATCATCGTGGTAATAAAACTGAATTAAAAAGGAGTAGCCATGCTGAAGTCTCTTGCAGAAGAGCTGGTTTGCCGATGGCATTTTGGGGACAGAATCCCTGGGAGGGGGTCCCACGGGGCACGGGTGGCCTCTGCCCATCTCACCTTCTTCCTTAGCAGTTCGCCGCTACCGAAGCATCATCTAAACGCAAGCCGAGTTCTTAAATTAACAAGCCCACAAACGAAGCAGGCAGGTGCCAACTCTCTTAGAAACAAATGCTTTCGGAGCACGTGTTTCTGGCCATGCACGTCGCGCTCCGTGGGGAAGGAGGATTATTTTTTGCAGGATTAGGTGCCCCGAGGACCGTTCAGAGGTCTCCGCTCACCACCTTGTCGTCAGCGCGGGCTGGAAGAGAAACAACCTCCTCTGCGGAGTTCAAGCCTGTTTCAGGGTGATTTATAGCTGCGGGGATGCTGCTACCCAAAGCGAGAGGCGACTTTGCTTTTCAACTCCCGTAGCTCCCTGTTAACCCGGGTGATTACTAGCAAAGGTGGCGTTAGCCTCATTTATCAGCGGCGGAGAAAGGCAGGTGAAGTCGCTCGGCAGAGGAAGGCAAGCGGTTTTCCCCGGCTCGTGCGTTTTTTTGGAGCGGATCCCACCTGCTCCTCGGATGAAGGATTTGTGGGGAGGGGGAGCGGCTTGTTTTTGGCTATTTGAGTTGGGGTTTTAATGCGATGAATGATTTTCTTTGTGTGGTTAATGATGCTGTGGTTTGGGGATTCCTGGTTTTGCTGATGCCCTGGTAGTTGACTCTCGATTTCACTTTGTGGTTATGGGGTGGGGGGAAACCCCACAAACTCCTCATCAGAGGAGCTTCAGGTTATTGTTGTTGTGTATCTCACCGCGGTGAGAAGTCACCGGGGACGGGGCCCTGTACCCGGTCCAGGAGGTGAAGAACCAAGGGCTTGCGGGGCTTAGCTATTGGTTTGAGGACAAAACTCTTGCTCAACCTGGGTGGAGGCGATCCCGTGCCTCAGTTTCCCTACTGAAAAATGGGGACAATCCCTTTGTTTATACATGGGAAAGCTGCGTGGGTTCAGCTGTCGCAGCAGCGGGGAGTTTTTCCCCATCCTAAGCAGCAAAACCCTTGCTCCAAGCAGAGGATGCTCTCCGGGGCAGAGGGCTGCTCCGGACGGGCACGATGCTTCGCAGAGGCTTTCAAAAACCAAACTGTCCCTCTGGCAATGGAAAAAGGAGCCTGGACAAGAGGAAAAGCTGGCAGTTGGGGAATTTTGCTCCACAGGGGATGCAGGGCAGAGCCCTCGGCTGAGGAGTGTCCGTCAAAGCAACGCGCAGGGAATTTCTCCGCGACGGCGCAGAGCCACGGGTGATTGAGAGAAACCGGTAAATCTGAATGAACGGGTTTGTGAGTGAAGGTTAGCGAGAGGCTAGGACTCGGGCAACCGCCCGCTGCTGCTACAACAGCTTTTCCCCTTGAGGAACTCGAAAAGAATCAGCATTTTTCTCCCTAATAGAGCTTCAAAACTCTGTTGTGAGCAATTTGGAAATTCACGTTGAGTTTCGGGTTCATTAGCTGCTGGCTCCAAAGCGTGTACATAGTCAAAGCTGTCTAATACGGACGCACCGCACCAGTGCCTTGAATTAATGTTATTGTTATTTGTGTGGACGTAGTGGGGTGCAAACAAGGTTAATTGAAATGAGAGTGCTGCTTCCTCTTGATAATGGCTCAGGCTTGACAGCTAGGAGGAGTTTATTTTTGTAGAAGAGCTGCCTTTATTATCCCTTTTTATTAGAGCTAATTTGGGCTCTATATCAAAAACTACATTAAGGGAATCATTTACGGTCACACCACCACCACCAAAAAAGATAGCCCCAGAGCCCTGTCCTTTATGTTAATGTCTGCAGTTAAAAGACAATTAAAAATAAACTCTTCTCTTTTAAAGCACCCTTTGTTTTCTTTCCTCTCTGCTTCCCCCTCCTTCTCTCTATTTCTCTCTTTGCCTCAAGTGAGTCAATTTAGTTAAAACCTTAATGTGCCCTTCAGGGAAAAGGATTTTTCCGGATAGCCTCGACTGTGGTTATTGCAGAATTGTAAATATTAGTTTGGGGATGCTCGAACCGGCGGGACTGAGATGCTACCGGTGAATGGAGGGATCGATACTGTGCCGAGCAGTAAGGAAATGTGGCGTGTAGGCGAGCAGCAAAGGATTGAGCAGGAGGAGCCGGATCATTGCGGTGGCTTCAGGAAGCGCACGTTCCCGTCGGCAGCTGCTTAGTCGGGTCGGGAAGTTGCCTGCGGTAGCCGGTGAGTTAAAGATGCTGAAATATCGCAGCAGGCTGGTAATTTGTTTTTAATTATAACAGCTGGCAGAAGGTGAAGTTTGTGGTTTGAGGACGATGAGGATCCTTGCTTGTTCGCTTTTCCCCGTCGGCTGTTGCGCTGCTAAGGCTCGGGAGCGGTGAGCACGGGAGTGGGGCTCCGTGTATCCGACCGTTCTCCTCCTCGACTGCTCGCGGCAGGAGCCCGGGCTCACCTCCTCCTTTCCCTCCCTCGAAGAGCATCCCTCCGGGAGCATCCCTCCCGGAGCATCCCTCCTCCAGCACACAGGGACAGGCATCGCAGCGCTCGCAGTGCTTGGAGGGTGCCACGCTGATGCCTTCCTGTGATGCAACCCCCCAAAAAAAAACGCTTGCGGAGGACCCATCTTCTGGAACCTTTATCAAACCACGTGCCCTGCATCCTCCAGCCACCTCCATACCCACAGAAGAGCCAAATAGGGGGGGGGCGCACCCCCAGGATGCTGTTTTGTCCCTTGCGATGGCCAGAACCCCCCACGGGAGAGGGCAGCTGGGCTGAGCATGAGCCCTGCGCCGCTGTTGCCATCACGGCCGCTGCATCACCCCTGGGGAACGGTGTTCTCGGTCCTCGGCCACGCGACGGTGCGCTCGGCTTAGTGCCTTTTGCGAGCGAGGAGCCCGGGGAGCAGCCGCCCCTTCTCTCCTCTTCAAGGTTAGTTGGGAGCGTTGGCAGAAGATGAACCTGCCACGTGTGCCAGCAAAGCCCCCGTGATAGCAGAGTTTATTACGATTCCCCCATCCCTTCCCCGTGCCGTTCAGAAGCAGTTTTCTTTCTGGTGGCAGTTTCATGCTTTCCACCCTCTCTCCAGCATCCTGAAAGACGCTAAGGGAAGCGTGTTCACCCCCTGTGCATTACGTGGGACCACGTAATGTCAGGGAGCTGCGTTGCAGGAGACCAATAGAAGAGCTAAAAATACCTCTGGGACCAGCGGCTGACAAAAGGCGTATATTTATTTTACACGTGTCATGGTTTTATTTCAGTTCTGGGTGTTGGAACGGTTCCTAATCGCGAGCTCGGTGCGGGGAGCACTAACGGGTTTCTCATCCTCTGCCCTTGCAGATGCCGGTGTGCTCCTACTTCTTGAAGGGGATCTGCAACAACAGCAACTGCCCGTACAGCCACGTCTACGTGTCCAGAAAAGCAGAAGTGTGCCAGGATTTCCTCAAAGGCTATTGCCCCATGGGAGAAAAGGTAAAGAGGGGACTGGCTCTGGGGGTCCCAGGACTGATGCGCCTTTGCCGAAGCTACAAGCTGTTTTTCGCGTGAGCTACGGCACCAAAGGGAGCCGTAGAGCTGGAAGCTGCTGAACACCTGGATGTGATGAACAGCAGTCCTGTGCCTTTCCAAAGGGTTATGGGCAAAGTGGCATCGTTTCCTTACAGGCAGGAAAAAAAAAAGGAAACAAATTAAAGGCTGAATTCTGCAAACGTGCTGGTGTTTCCCCGGGAAGAGCCTCCCTGAGGTGTCCACGTTACCAGAGTCTGGTGCCCGAGCCGATAGCACCTGCCCTGAGAATTGCTCAGTTAAATAGATGAGAAGCGAAGGAAAAGGCTTACGAGTCCCTGTTTCACATAGAAAAACCACAGACATTAATGCTTGTTTTGCACGCTGGCTCCGTGACGGGTTAAAACTTGAGCCTTAGATCTTGTGGCTCAGTCTTAGCAGCAAGACCACCCTTCCTCACCTGGCCTGCGGCAACTGAGCCTCAAACTGTACCCAGATACGTACCTAGGGGCTTCCTGGAGCCCATCTCCGGGTCCCGGTGGCCCTCTGCTTTAAAACAATGCAGTGAAGTCCTACGTGGACTTTATGTGCACCCTGGGTAGACTTGCAACTTCGTCCGCGAGCTTATGGCACCCTACGTAACACATAGAGCTCAAGAGAGAGCAGCTTTCCTGGAGCGGGGCCTGGAGCCAGCTGCCGCTTGCAGGTTTCCAAAGGAATTTTAGGGCTGGTACATGCAAAAAACCCGCAATTTTGATGTTTATCCGACACCTCGTGGCTCCCTGCTTCTTTTTAAGTGTCGGGAGCAGCAAGCTTGGTTCCTCGGTGATGCAGAGCCACGCTGCAGGATCTCACCTTTCCTTGCTTTGTGGCTGAGGGAGAGGGTTGGCTGTGCTGGTGTTCCCCTGGGAATCGAAACAACTGTCCTATCTGACTCCTCTTTGCTGTTTTCATTAATTTAATAATATTTTTGCCTCTTAGTGTGAACCACTTTTTCGTTAGTAGAGCAGGTGGTTTTCTTTTGGATTCCGTAAACAAGATATAGGCCACCTTTGTTGGGTTTCTCCAGCTGCTATCTCAAACTCGTGAGAGCAGCGATGGTGTCACATCAGAGTCCCCAGGCAGTCGTAGTTCAGAAGGGGCAGCCAGTCAATTTGCCACCAGGTTTGAATAAAGCAAAGATGGGCTCTGAGATTTATGGAGATGATGCTTTTCTGCTGTAGTTGAGAGCTACCAGGCTTTTCTNTTCTATGATTCTGTGATTTGCTGTGCAACGTTGGCCCGTCTCTATGAACCCAACGGGCGGATGGGAGCCATCCTCTTCTCTCGGTCTGCTTCTCTCAGGGGAGTTTGCTAGTCGCTTCTAGGGCATGTTTGATATGGAAGAAAACATCACATCAGTGTCCTGGCTTGGTTCAGCTGCTTCCACGAGCCGACAGCAAGCAAAAGGAGACAGTGGAAACCTCCTCCTCGAGCTGGAGACTCCAGGTACCATGCTGAAAACACGACAGGAACTTTGCAAGCACCGTTTTAAATCGGCTCTTCGGCTGAAAAAACGAACCGCTAATGAAACAATCATTTTGTTTGCCTCGAGTTTGCCAGATTGCAGGGCACCATCCCAAATATGCCCCAGCGGGCCTGTGGAACGATATTATTTTATTGCATTTAATAGATAATGCGTGAATAAGTGTCTGCCTAAGCGCGGTTTTGCTTAGACTTGCTGCTCCTGGAGATTTCTAACTCCCTTGTGATTTTGGCTGCTTTTCACTGGGGAAGTTGCTGGGATGAGCAGCTTGGATCCACGTGCTGCTCTGGGCTGCAGCCCCAAAGGGCTTTTCTCCTCCTTTTCTCCATCCCTGTAGCTCTCATTGGCAGAGCTACGACCCAACAATTGAAGCCGTAGGTGCTCAGCGCCCATCACCGTGGCGTCATCGTGCAAAGTCACCAGCCTGTCCCAGAACCCAAACCCAACAGTGGCCAGTGCAAGGCAAAGCCATCCTTTCCCAAGGAGAAATCGCTACGGAGCAAAAAACAGGCAAAAGGAAGGGGAAAAAAGCCAAAAGTGAGAGCTTTAAGGAAAGCAGGACATCAGCAGGAGTGGAGGGAAACGCTAATAAATTAGTCTGTGCCTAATTACTTTTTGTGGCAGCGAGTGGAGGGAACTGCGTGCAGGATAAACATTTCCTCCGAAGGAAAACACAGGCATCCTGCCGCCTCCCTCCAGCACAGCGCTAGCCACGCAGGCAGGGTCCTTACAATTATTTTTAAAATATTCCAATTTAAATGAAAATATAAAAGAGATATTTAGAATATTTATTCTATTAGTAAAAGTGCTTACCGTGTCACTTTTAGATTGTCAGAAAAGCATTCTCCTACAGATGATGGATAGCAGCCTGTAATTATATATTGGGAGAAATTGCTGAGCGGGCCATATTTAACTGGGGAGGAGAAATACCAGCTTGGGCCATTAAGGGTTAATTTTATTCTCTAAATAATATAAAAAGTGCTGAGTCCGTGCCTTTGCTCCAAGTAGAAAGTCCTCAAATGGACCCCGGAGAGTTTATAATATTCTACTGAATCAAGTGAAAATGTTAACCTTGCTTCATAAAACGATGGCTTGTTAAAGATGCGCAGTCCCTTTTCTTTTGAATAATTTAGGACGGGAGTAAATCTTCTCTCGTTCTGCCTTTCCCTGTCCGAGGAACGGTGAGAGCCATCTGCCTGCGGTCTGAACCGCAAAGGGCGTGGACGGGAAAGGTGTGCGACACCAACGTAGCATCCTCAGAGGATAATCTCAAATGAGGATGGCCGGTAATTAGGAATTCAGGTTCTTTTGTGCTGGGGTTGGCACACTGGGCTCTTCTCCCTGTTGTGTTTTCCTCTCTGTGCTCCCCTGAAGAAGCACGATTTCTGATTTTTATCAGACCTTCATAAAAAATGTCCATTATTATCCATAATTTATGGCATGTCGTTGGCAGTGTTGCCTCTTAAGTACTTTCTAGAATGTCTTGCAGGATGCTCAGGCCAAGTTGATCGGCCTTTGACCGTCGTAACTCCGACTGCGCAAGCTCTTTGTACAAACGATGCCAGGACTGGCCTGCTCTGGCTTCATCAGGAACTTAGAATAAGTGAGAAAGCTTTAATTTTGCATTCCCAAGTCCCTTTTTCAGGAACGTAGACTGTAAAGGTTCCTTCCTCCCCTGGGGAGAGGGGACAGCTCCTCTACAAGAGCGTGACCACGTCCTTCGTTAAGGGAATGTTACCGCCAATATTAATTGTTTCCAGGAGGGAGCTGGAAGCAGAGCCAGAACCAGTATTCTCACCAGTTCCTCGGTCATGGGTTGGGAATTTCTCCAGCCTGTACGCACTCACATGGACCTACAGCTTCCTAAAGGGAGTGGAGGAACCTGCAAATTCAGCTTGGTGAAGCAGTTGGTGAAATACGGCTCCAAATAGCTCTGCTGCCTGGATCATCTCTAAACACAACGTCATACGTGTCTTAGCTAAAGCCACAAAGTGATGCCCACCATGGAAATCTCCCTGCCACCTTGCCTGGAGCTCCCTGACCTTCTCCGGCACCATGAAACGGTCACGCTGGGTGAGGCTGGTCCCTCTGGGCTGGTCACCTGCACTGGAGGAAGCCTGAAGGGGGAAGTGGGAAGAGAGGGAGAAATGGGGCCTCTTGCAGGTGCTCCCCAGGGTTTTCTGAAGACGTTATCATGAGCTGCTCTACGGTAAAAGCTTGTCTGTGGTTCCCCGTCCCTCCTCCCATACGGTTCCTCATGCCTTTTCTCGGCTTGGGGCATGGGTTCACTAGGAGAGGATGGGGTGAGGCTGGTGGATGCAAGGGATGAGGTAGCGCCAGCGAGCGAAGCCGTGGTGGAATGTCCCCTGTGGCTAGGGAGAAGCAGAAGGAGATGTGGTCATGAGTGGGCTGCGTGGCCAGCAAGCCTGGGGGAGAGATGCTTGGCTTGTCCGAGGGGCGATTTCCCTGCCAAACTGCTCTCCTTGTTGCACCCACGCTTGGCTCCTGAAATAATACGCAAATAATATGAAATAATACGAAATAATGCAAAATAATACTTGGCCCAAAGGAGCTCATAGGGTGATAACGTGCATTGCACGTCGAGCTGCTGTTGTAATATTTAATGGCTAACCGTGGGCTGAGATCTGCATGATTGAGAGCTTGGACCTGGGAATTATGGCAAGCACTTGCATTACATCCATAGACGACCTCAAAGAGCAGGTGCCTTGAGATTTGCTTTACAGGCACAAAAAATGACTTATTGGAGAATAAACTGTATTAGTAAGAATCGTGGCTGGGGTAGGTTTTGGTGCTGGCGTCCTCTAGCCCTCGCAGCATGTCAGAGCAAAGGCAAGCGAGTCAGCCCGGTCCCCTCTAACTGCTGCATCTGTAAAATTGTTTTGTATTAAATAAGCTTTTCCCCCACGGTGTACATTAGCGAGCGTGCTGCATTAAATACCTATCTTCGTATTGTTTCCATCAGCTGCCTTGAAGCCTGTGGGTAAATTGTGTCCCCGTGGGAACTGTTAAGCAGGAAGACACAGTGAGATTAAACAACGAGGCTACCGTGAAAACGCACGGGGAGGTGTACTGGAATAAATCACGGGGAAGCCGGGGTTGTGTGCGCCGGTGTTTGCCGGCAACCCATCGTTCCTGGGGACCCCGACCGGCACGACCAGCCCCATCCCCGCTGATGGAGCTTAATCAGGGGACCTGCCATCTCAGTGGGGACCCTCCTGGTTGATCTGCGCTGAAACTGCCCGTCGGTCTCCTAAAATCCATCTTTTTGGTCCTACTGAGTTGCTCAGCCAACAGCCTTTCACCAGCGCTCTGATTTGCACCTTATCCATGTAAAATATCGGCAACGCTCATGCTAGCAGGGGTAGGTCTGGTTAGCACACCCTGCCTGAGGAAGTGCCGCTTCCTTGGGAAAAATAATTTTCCTTCCCTGAGTGGAATGCGGTTTTTTTCGCAGTGGCAGCTGCTTGATTTTTCTGTAGAAAATTCAAATGCGGGGACTTTTTCTTAGCTGACGCCTTGTTCTTGTTTGCGTTTCTCTAGTCTGATGACGTGCTAGGTTGGTTATTTTCTCCTTTTCTGGTGGAAGTTTAACAGGTTCCCACCGTAAACGTATTTCATGTGTCTGATACATTAAATTTAACACATTTCTTTAGGAAAAGTCACATGAGCTGTGTTAGCAGCAGCTAACAGTTAAACGTCTTTGGAGTTTTCTCTTTATCCAGTGCTCGGTTTGCAATGGAGAGCGGCAGCCTGGGGTCCTTGTTCCCCTTAATCTATTATCACAGAAAGGTGAAGGTCAACACTGTTCATATTGCATATTCTCAGCTGTTTTTTGTTGCCTGCTGGGTAAAACAGTATTTTTCTTTTCTCACAGCCAACAGCCATCAGGTGTTGGTCTTTCTGGGTCTTTCTTCCCCCTCTTTTGGTCCCAGGTTGACCCCCAGCCAGCTTGCCTTTTCCTTGAGCACATGCAGTCATCAAGAACCCATGCACGTTCATCCAGGTAGTTGCTGGCTGATTCCCAGCTCTGTAATTACACTTCACCTCCATCTTTCATCGAATCACAGAATGTTTGGGTTGGAAGGGACCTTAAAGATCATCTAGTCCAACCTCCCTGCCATGGACAAGGACATCTTTCACCAGATCAGGTTGCTCAAAGCCCCGTCCAACCTGACCTTGAACACTTCCAAGGATGGGGCATCCACAACTTCTCTGGGCAACCTCGTCCAGTGTCTTATAACCCTTATCGTAAAAAGTTTCTTCCTAAATGTCCAATCTAAACCTACCCTCATTCAGTTTAAAACTGTTGTGCCTTGTCCTGTCACTACAGGCCCTGGTAAAAAGTCTCTCTCCATCTTTCTTAGAAGCCCCCTTTCTATATTGAAAGGCCACAAGAAAGTCGTCCCAGAGCTTCCTCTTCTCCAGGCTTCTCCAACCCCAGGTCTCTCAGCCTTTATTCCTAGGAGAGATGTTCCAGCCTGCTGATCATCCTGGACTTCTGTCCCAGGTGGTCATGGTGGCCACCACAGCACGTCACATATGGTGTGGAGGTAAAGAATGCTGGTTCTCCTCTTCCCACAGCATCAAGAGACTTTGTGACAATAAAAAGCTTGGAGGTGCTTAATGGCAGAAGCTTCTTGGGTTTAGCAAGTGTAAGAATCACAGTGAATTATTAAACTGTGTATAAATTAAGAATGATTTATTGCTTCTCCATCCTGCTGTTGTGATTGGTTGTGCTCCATCTCCCCGAGGTCCCCGCTGCTGTGGTTGGGCTAGTGGTGGGAGAGGATCTGCTCTATGCTCTCTGCTGCCATTTCAGAGCTCCAGCCTCTCCCTTAGAGGAGAAGCACATGGACAAATGTCTGGATGAAAAGTCCATTGAGGGTTGTTAAACGTTTTCTGGCTGTGAAAATCTTGAAGGCCCGGGCTGCTTCTTGATCTCGTCCCTCCAAAACTGGTACTGGCCATGGCCAGTGAGGATCTGGGAGGGCTTTTGGATGTGTTGGGGGTTGTGAAGGGAAGCACCCCAACTTTGCCAGCAGCTCTGCCCTTTCCCTCCAAGTGTGCTAGCGTCGAGAGGGGCCGTGTTTCGGGGCTGAGTTTCTTCCAGGTCAGTTTTCTGGGTGGCAGCCTCATACTTGTGGGTCTTCAGCATCGCATCAGTGGGCCAGTGAAGGTTTGCTCCTCTCCTGGAGGCCCTTCAGTTCCTATGAGAGACTTTAAGCAGCTCCTTCACTTGCAGATCGTTTGGCCCACACTTTTAGTTTGGGTCTAAGAGGTTTCAAATGCAGATGATTTTTCTTTCAAATCGCCCCAGGGCTGATGCCTGGAGACAACCAGCTGTGGCAGGAGCAGATTTCCTGGGTCAAAGCGCTCATCTCCAAAGTCCATGATGTTATTATGCTGAATTAGACCCAATCAAGCTGAGAAGCTCCTCCATGCCCAGCTATCAGGGGGCTGAAGTGCAAGAAGTCTTAATATAAAACCTCTCCTCTTGGTATTAACATGGGGAGGGATACAGAGAAGGCTTTGAGCCATCCCAAATTTTCTATATCTTGACTGTACCTCCATCTTATTCCTTTTATGATCCTATCACAACTGCTTCCGATTTCCTCTCCCCTTTGATTCAGAGAGAGTTGGTGGCGGCGGGACATGCTTGCAGCGTTGGATAGGGAAGGACGAGGTCTTGTAGGTGTGCAGGATCTGGCTGGACTTGAGCAGAGGGGCCATGGGGAAATGGTGATGGACCTCTCAACATGATGAAGGGCTGCCCAGGAGGCAACTGAGGGGGATGTTCATTAAAGTTGTAAATTGGTGAAATGAATGAGCTGGTCAAAGGATGGAGAAGAGGAAGAGGAGGACTTGCAGGATTTTGCTCTTAGAGACATATCCCTTTTCTCTTCCATCTCGGTGAAATCTTTAAAGATGACCCACGTGGGGATGGGCTTGTTGAGCGCTGACGTCCTGTTCCGTAACTTCTTGTCATCAAACACATCCTGCACCAGGGATAAAACTCACTCCAGCTCTTATTAGAAGAATCAAACCTCAAACAGATTTAACCGCTGGTGTTCATGAAGATTGGGCGTTAGGGTCTGGACATCAGCAAATTGCTTCTTCTACAGAGATGATCCATTGTATACACTTCCAGCGGGAGAGCACAATGAGGAGGTGTCACGTTAAAGCATCTCGGCAGCTTCTCCTCCCCCTTCTCGCTCATGCAAGGGAAAGAGCCATTTAAGATTTAAATTTATCTCTGTCTCGCCCGCAGCTGTTTTGGGCTCAGATGAAGGACAGGTGGTAGAAATCATAGAATCACAGAATCATAGAATCACTAAGGTTGGAAAAGACCTTTAAGATCATCGAGTGCAACCGTCAACCCAACCCCCCAGGCCCACTAAACCATGTCCCTAAGCACCTCATCTACATGGCGTTTAAATACTTCCAGGGTTGGTGAGTCAACCACTTCCCTGGGCAGCTTGTTCCAAGGCCTGACCACTCTTTCAGGAAATAAATTTTTCCTAATGTCCAATCTAAATCTCCCTTGGTGCAACTTGAGGCCATTTCGTCTCATCCTATCACTTGTTACTTGGGAGAAGAGACCGACCCCCTCCTCGCTACAACCTCCTTTCAGGTCGTTGTAGAGCGTGATGAGGTCTCCAATGCCTGGTCTTAGCTACGGAAATGCTGATTGCGTGCATGAAGCTTTGTGTGGGGCTGGTGTTAGAGGCTATGAGCCCTCTCTAGGCTTTCTCAGGTAGGATGTCATCATGCGTGCTGGGGGGAAAGAGGAGAGGAGTTTGCCCGGTGGATGCATCAGCATCCTTTTTGTCTAGGGCCGGAGCAGGCACAGCATGGAGAGCTACCTGGGCATGGCTCCCTCACCTTCATTTTGACCCAAATTGTGTTGGGTCTGTTTGCCAGGAGTTTTTAGTGATATTTTAGGCATAGCTGTAGACAGTAGCCATGTATCCACCTGTTAAAGCTGCGGGTTCATGGTCTACTGAGTGGACCTCAACTTTCCTGCTGGTTTTCGGTGCTTGTAGGCATGTCTGGGTGGCACTGGGCATAATTCCTGGGCAGTGGGGCAGCCCCTTCTCTGGGATAGGGGATTTGTGGCTTACTTACTCCCATCGTTCAGAAATAGCTGATGGAGAGCACTGCCTTTGATAGCTCTTTTATAGTCCACTGCAGCTGTATGAAAATCAGCTACAAAAGCAACTTCATTTCATTTATCTTTAATTTTGGCTCTGGTTGACAGATGTTTTCTGGGTGCTAGATTTGCCTGCTTGATTTGTTTTTTTTCCTATAATGTGTAGCAGAAATCTTCAGTCAGCAAACCGATTAGTAAGTAAAATCTTTATTTAAAAAAAAATAATGGATAGGCTTGGTAATGAGTCTGCTCATACGATCACAAATGGTGGCCAGGCTGGGTTTGAGAAGGCTGAGATCTGTCTGGGTTCATCTCGTTGGCTCACGGGGGACGTTGAGTCCTTGTGCATCTCCTCTGGGTGACGATGGCTGGGCTGCTGATAGTAACCGATAAATTTTGGTACTGGCAATGGGGGCTTTCCATTGAAAACGCTTCGTAGCCCGCAGAGGAGGTTTAAAACTAATCAGGTTTCTTCCATGCCCAATCCTACCCGTGTATCGCTGCGGAAATCTTTGTGGGTTTCCAGTTGCATCTTATTTACCGTACTCTGTAATAGCATAATGAGGGTTCTTATTGCTACTTTAATTTAACTGTAGTATCTTCAACAGCATTCAGATGCTTACATTAAAGATGTTGCTTATCAGCGCAAACTTGAACTGCTTAATAGCCTGGGCTAGTTGATAATAGTGCCTAGATAAATACCGGTCTGTGATTTTCTCTCTTGCGCTTTAATATCTTTGTAAAGAAGGTGCATCGCAAAACATGAAAATTAGGAAGTTCGGGGGAAAAGCAGTCACTGAATCACGGCTATAAAGTGGGAATATACTGGTGAGGCAGAGAGTTCTTGATTTCAACTTGAACTTCTGTACAGATGAACACAAAGAAGAGCAGATTTCGTCTTTGCTTCCCGTACTAGAATCTCCCTTCGTTCCCATCTGTTCTCCGTTGTCGGATGATCTCTGCATCATCCGGAAACATCATCTCTGCATCATCTGGAAACAGGCACGTGGTGAAGCCCCTGTCATCCCTGATGCAGATGACACTTTAGGGGGATGTTCAGTGGGTGTCTGGCTTGCTCCATCCCCGACGGTGATGATTTGGGGTTGGTAATTACCGTTGATGGATTCCCCACATGAAACTGGCTCCATCGTGGTTTTGGGGCGTGATGGATGAGATTGTCAGGGGCTCTGGGGGAAATGGAGTTCCTCAACAAAACAGCACAGGGAAAGATTGGATACCACGGACATTGCCACGCAGCGGTGAATGCCGGGTTGGAGATTCACCTTCTGGATGGCCGTGTCCAAAGAGTCAATGACTCAATGTCCAAGTGGAAACCAGTAACAAGTGGTGTCCCTCAAGGGCCCGTACTGGGACCAATACTATTTAATATCTTCATTAACAACATAGCGGGATTGAATGCACCCTCAGCAAGTTTGCAGATGACACCAAGCTGAGTGGTGCCATTGATTCCCTTGAGGGAAGGGATGCCATCCAGAGGGATCTTGACAGGCTTGAGCCCATGTGAACCTCATGAGGATCAAGCAGGCCAAGTGCAATGTCCTGCACCTGGGTCGGGGCAACCCCCAGCATCATGGAGGCTGTTGGATGAAGGGATGGAGAGCAGCCCTGCTGCTCCAGGCCTTGGGGGCACTGGTGAATGAAAAGCTGGACGTGAGCCGGCGATGGGCGCTCGCAGCCCAGAAGGCCAAGCGTATCCTGGGCAGCGTGGGCAGCAGATCGAGGGAGGAAATTCTGCCCTTCTGCTCTGCTCTGGTGAGACCCCCCTGGAGCACTGCGTCCAGCTCGGGGGTCCTCAGCACCAGACAGACATGGACCTGCTGGAGCGGGTCCAGAGGAGGCCACGGAAATGGTCTGACTGCTGGAACAGCTGCTGTGAGGTTGGGGTTGTTCAACCTGGGGAGACCTTCTTGCAGCCTTTCAATATTTAAAGGGGGCTTCTAAGAAAGACGGAGACAGACTTTGTACCAGGACAAGGGGGGATGGCTTTAAACTGAAAGAGGGTAGGTTTAGATTGGACATTAAGGAAGAAACTTTTTATGATGAGGGTGATGAGACACTGGCACAGGTTGCCCAGAGAAGTTGTGGATGCTCCATCCCTGGAAGTGTTCAAGGTCAGGTTAGACGGGGCTTTGAGCAACATGAGCTAGTGAAAGCTGCCCCTGCCCATGGCAGGGGGGTTGGACTAGATGATCTTTGAAGGTCCCTCCCAACCCAAACCATTCTATGATTCAATGTTTCCTCCTTATGTCTGTGGCTTTGCTTTCATGGTGGCTCAACTGGTCCTGGGTGCTTTGGGGTTGGAGCAGGGCTGAGTTGCTCAGTGTCACTGGCTGGTCTTCCTCCATCCGATTGGTTTGCCTTGTTTCTTTTATTTATATTTTGGCTTACACTATCTGCAAGCGTTGTCAGAGCTGTGCAGCTCTCCTCCAGGCTGATTCAGGTTACGGACAGAAACCAAGCCTGGAAAATCCAACCTCTGGCCACTGTGACTCCAAGCAAAGCTCTCGCCAATCTGCAGGGAGCTGGGGGTGAGGAGCGAGACCAGGCTGCAATTCCCAAATGAGACGATACATTTAAAGAAAAAAAAAATAATTGGAAATGCTCAGTTATGGTATTTCTGCTCCTGCTCAGAGCTGAAACCTGGAGGTGTCGCGTGCACGCGTGCTGGGGAGGTGCAATGCTCCCTGACATCATTTTGCTACGTGGGAAATTCCAATTACAGAGGAGTAACAGCCTCAAACCAGGGAGCAGCAAGATGAGAGGAAACAGTCGACGGCGATTTAGAGGAAGCTCTGAGGTGGCGGAGAAGGGATGCGAAGGAGATCTCCATCCCTTAGGTCATATTTGGGCTGGACCATGCCCAAGGGGAATGGATGCTGCATGGACAAGGCTTTTTCTTACCCTCTTCAATCCCTCCCAGCTATTTTGCTGCCTCTTAAATATGATGTTCCCAGTGATTTTAGAAATGCCATCCCATTCTTGCTCCAGCTCTGGAAGTATTTTTGCTCAAATGCTGTTTTATTGCCTGCAAATACCAAGGGAGAGGCTTCACGGTTTTGCGGTAGATCCTAAAGAGCATTTGTAGATCCCAAATCCTAGCGAGCATTTGGAGGCCATCAGAAGCCATCACTCCGTGCAGGCATTTTGCTAGAGCACCAAGCTCTGTTTTGGGGGCAAAAACCCATTTTGGAGCAAATTCCTGAGGATAATTGTGTTGGCTACATTTCTCCATCATTATTCCACAGCCCGGATGATGTTCGGATGTGTTGCCCTCCAGGTTTTAACGATAGGGAGCTGGAATTTTTTTTTAAGGCTGCTTCCATCTGCACCCAATTATAAAAAAGCCATCAAAAAAAAGCTATTTACTGGCTGTCAGTTCAGAGCGGCGTCAGAAAACAGCTCCGCCACCTCCAGCGATAGCTTCCCAACAGTCACTTAGTGCTGAGACGTGGTGGGTAAGAGGGACATTAAAACAGCCTGACATCAATCCAGCCGGTTAATCCTGCCGCTCGGCGATGGGGCTACCTGTAATAGCTCCGGCAAAGCTGCGTGGTTGTGCAGAGGGCTTTAAAAAATAAAAAGCACTTGAGTTGAGGCACTTGGATTTTGGGGATTAACTCGTGCTTTTAATGGTCCTCTTCCCCAGAAGGTCTGCTTGGTGCTTTTATCACGGCAGTGCTCCAGGTTTCTAGGCAGGAGCTGGAGTCTTGTTTCCATCACGGTGGATGGAGAGATGGACATGGGTCCAAGGAGATGAGAAGATGATCCAGCACTTTGCCTTCTCTTGTCCATCTGCTGGTCCCTTGTCACCTGCTGGCCCCCAGCGCTGGGAAAGGAGGGATCGAGAAGGAGGTGAGAGGAGCCTGGAGATACTTGAGAAGTTCAACCTGGGCAAACTGCTAGTGGAGCGGAGCCGGGAATGCCGGGCTGGATGGGACTTCTCATCCCCACCCCGTAAGGTCAGTGGGCGGTTGTTGATCGGCCCAGTAACCCAGCTTCACCTTCCTCCCGCCCTCCGCTGCCTCCTGCCAAGCTTGTTCATGGAAAATGTTAATTAACGTCATTCTCAAGGCTGAGCCGGGACCTTGCACCAGTTGCTGCCTCCTTCTTTGCCAGGTCCGCGCTAAAGAAGGCTGCGCCCTGCAAACCCCCTCGTCCCCGTCCCGCTCCCTGTGCGCGTCGGGCTCCGTTGGGCCATTTAAGGCTTCGTGGGTCGTTAGCGGCACCTTGAATTTCACCCAGAGCTGCCTGGCAGCCAGGGAGGAGTCCCAGGCGCGGGGGCTGCCAGCCGGGCACCGTCCCAGCGCCGGGCACTGCTGCCGGTCTCCTCTGGGCAGGCTGCGGGGGGGGAACCCCAGAGCGGGGAGACCGGGATGGGGTCAACATCAGCGGGATGATGGCATCCTCATCAGCACCCGGTGTAGCCGGGGGGAAGGGGGAGGTTCTCCCCAGGGCTTTTTAGGGGTGCTGTGGGTTTTCCGTTGTCTCTGTTGGAAGGAACCAGAGACTTTTTTCTCTTTTTATGGTCCAACCTGTGGGCTGGCAGGGATCCCATGGGGGTATAATTAGCCACCCCGACAGGTGGAAGGGATCAGATGGCCCCCAGCGCGAGGTCGCGCCCGCCACCCCGCAGCCCAGCTCGGCTTCACCCCGCCTGACACGCGGCGAGTGGCAGACTGCCGTGCGGTGACCCAGCCCCAGCATGTTTGCTCTGGCATGCAGGGCGAGAACGAAAGAGCTGCCGTAAATAAACAGAAAGGGTTTTTCCAACCACCGAGCCCGGCGGGGAGGCGATCCCAACCTCACCATCCCAGCCCTGAAACTGCGGTGATGGACGGGGCGTTACGGAAGAAGGGCTGAGCGCTGGGAGCAGCGTGTAAAAGCCATTAGAAACTTGAGCCGAGGACACGGCCCTGGGATTAGTCGCACACGGTTTGTTTTCTTTATTAAGTATCTTTTTGCTGTGGAGCCAATAAATGTGGTCTGGTACAATGATCGGCTCAGAGTTCTGTGCCGGGGATGTGGCGCATCCCGTTCCCGGCACCCAGCCGGGGCTGTGTCACCGTCCCCCGGGAGGGATTTGTAACTGGTCCCTTGGGTGCTGCGTTTCTTGGCTTTTCCCCAAAATCACATCGTTCCCCAGCATAGCAGCATCGCCGCTGGCTGCGAGGGTGATGCCTCCATGCAGCTTTTTGAGGTCAGGGCTCTTTTTTCCTGCTCTTCCCCTTCCCGAGTCTATTTTGTGCTGGGAACCACTATACGGAAGCAGATCTCACATCCTTGGGCAGAGGCTTTGAAAAGCTGCCACCCTGCCGATAATTAGCAGTAATTGAGTTCATAATTAATAGGAGGGTGTCGCCATCGTCACGTGGATGGAGATCTGGAGGTGGTGGTGGATTAGAAACCTTCCAGCGTGCAGTAGATCTGATGTACCATCAGGCCAACTTGCCATCACGTGAGATCGGTGCCGTTGAACTAGAGCTGGCCCCAGCTATAAGGATGATATGGGAATTATTTCATGTCAATGCCAATCGGAAAAGTGATCACGCAGTTTGAGAGTCCATCCCTCCCTGTTTCGCTACCTGATACAGTATGAAACATGAAATCCTGAGGTTTTGCTCTTGCTTTCCTTGAGATCCACTTGTCCCGGCAAAGTGGGCTCAACAGCTCTGCCCATCCCTCGCTGCCGGAGACGTGTAATTTCTGGGCAGGCATCATCATCCATCGCTGCCCATCCAAATAAAGAATGGCTTTAGGCAAAGCCTGTGGAGAAAAGAGGAATGAGAAGCTAAACCATCGGGGTTTGCAGGTCTTGTCCAGGTAGATGATCTCAGCTGGCCCCACGCTGACTTGGCTTTCAGCCTTCCCAGTTCTCCATCACCCAGCAGCCCCTGTGTTCATCCCAGCCTTCAATCTCTAACGGGCCGTGCCTGTATTTTTCCTCTCCCCTAATTTTGTTTCACTTATTTTTAAAGCCATTATCAGGTTGAGGAGTTTGCTTTTCTACTCGCTAATATTTTGGGAAAAATTACTGCCCTTGAAAGCTGTCCTGTTGCTCCTTTGCCAAGCATTTATTCTTAGAATCATAGAATCATAGAATCATTAAGGTTGGAAAAGACCTCTAAGGTCA
Organism: Pelecanoides urinatrix; assembly: GCA_013400755.1. Classification (NCBI taxonomy): domain Eukaryota; kingdom Metazoa; phylum Chordata; class Aves; order Procellariiformes; family Procellariidae; genus Pelecanoides; species Pelecanoides urinatrix. The sequence continues at coordinate 71,481 of VZTQ01001953.1, read as the reverse complement.
TCGAGTCCAACCGTCAACCCAACACCCCCTATGCCCACTAAACCATGTCCTTGAGCACCTCATCTATACGTCTTTTAAATCCCTCCAGGGATGGTGATTCCACCACTTCCCTGGGCAGCCTGTTCCAAGGCCTGACCACTCTTTCAGTAAAGAATTTTTTCCTAACGTCCAGCCTAAACCTCCCTTGGCGCAACTTGAGGCCATTTCCTCTCGTCCTATCGCTGGTTACTTGGGAGAAGAGACCAAAATTCTTGGTCCAGATTGAATCCCATCTGCAGGTGGAGGTGTCCGGACCAGCACGAGTTGGGAAAAAAGTAGGGAAAAAGTGAAAGCTATTCTCCTAAATGGTTGCTTGATTCAACCGTGTGTTTTCTAGGTGGTTTGCAAGAGAACGGCTGCTTAACGTACACCAGAGGAGATACTTTTCCCCTACTTGTATGGCATACCCAAAATAACCATCAGCGTTACCACCAGGTTGGGACAGGCAGGAGCCGTCCTTGCCTACACGGCTGGGATGCTCTAGTCTCTAGTGATGCTTTCCCAGTGCCGGTCCACGGGTGGAAGAGAGCAAACCGCATCCTGGGCTGCATCCAGAGCAGCGTGGGCAGCAGGTCCAGGGAGGGGCTTCTGCCCCTCTGCTCTGCTCTGGTGAGACCCGCTGCAGTTCTGCGTCCAGCTCGGGGGTCCCCAGCACCAGACAGACATGGACCTGCTGGAGCGGGGCCAGAGGAGGCCACAAAAATGATCAGGGGGGGGGAACAGCTCTGCTGTGGAGAGAGGCTGAGAGAGCTGGGGGTGTTCAGCCTGGAGAAGAGAAGGCTTCGGGAAGACCTTATTGCGGCCTTTCAATATTTAAAGGGGGCTGATAAGAAAGCTGGAGAGAGACTTTTTACTGTGGCCTGTAGTGACAGGACTAGGGCACTGGTTTTAAACTGAAAGCGCATAGGTTTAGATTGGACATAAGGAAGAAACGTTTTCTGATGAGGGTGGTGAGACACTGGCACAGGTTGCCCAGAGAAATTGTGGATGCCCCATCCCTGGAAGTGTTCAAGGTAAGGTTGGACGGGGCTTTGAGCAACCTGATCCGGTGAAAGATGTCCTTGCCCATGGCAGGGGAGTTGGACTAGATGATCTTGAAAGGTCCCTTCCAACCCAAACCATTCTGTGAGTCTATGATTCTATGAAACTTAGGATTTTGGAGTAACGGCAGAGCCTGGGCGCTGTTTAGAGATGACTCTACTTTCAGTTTGCCCGTTGGCTTGTAAACTTACTTGCCATTGAAGCTCCTTCAAATAGAGGGGGAAAGTCATAGGAACTGGTTTTTTTAATGAATTTTCAGAGGAAAAGCAGTGCTGTCGCTGCACCGTCCCCCCCATCGAGCCAATGTCTGTGTGTCTGTCTGGATCCCCAGCCCTCCTGCTGCTCAACGCCATCCCCAAGCTCCAGCAGACGAGCTCCTTGCTCCGCTGCTGACTTCAGCGATCAGCCCCGGGCAGCAGAGATGCCGAATCCTTCTGCTCTTTTGAGGAGAGAGCTCTCATGGCTCAGCGGGGCTGCCGCTTCATCCCAAAGGTCAGCGTGGGGAGCTGCTCCCATGCCCCCAAACTCAGGTTACATTAAAAGGGCAGGAGCTCACCTACATCCCGCATTGTCGGGAAGATGCATTTTTATAAATGGGTGAGAACGATCACGCTGAAACCCTCGCTGTGTTTCTCTTCCCATGGATTTGTCCCGTTTTCCCCCAGACCTGTGCAAAATTTGAGCATCTGTGCTACCCTGTAGCAAGTGGGTGTCTGAGTGTGGAAGGACCCACGTGGGGAAAAAGTGGACTGCATCTTTGCTCGTGGAGAAGGTGAAGAGCGGAATGGATCTTGGTGTTGTGAACCCTTCCTCGTACCGTGTGTGTTGGGTTGTGTCTTGCCATGGGTGTCGTGGAGTGGTGCCTGCGAGAGCCAAGGTGGGCTCATTGGGTGGGGTGGGAGGGAGCATCCTGGGTGGGAGTGGATCCCCCCCAGGGCATCGTGGGACCAAGCAGGGCTCCAGGACCTGCTCCCATCCTGCATCCCTTGGGATACGCTGGGACATGCTCTCGGGATCGCTGGGTGTTGCTGTCACGCTGTTGGGAACAGTTGGAGATTAGGGAGAGGCTGTTCTTTCTCCCTCCCCCCGAACAACGTTCCCAGCCACCCAGATAGAAATCACACCTGAAGGCGTCTCCTCTGCCCTGCCTGCATCTCTTCCTGCCTTTCCCGCTGCCAAAAAGTGCCATTCCCCAGCAGAAAGCCTTGTCCACGGGAAGCTGTGGAGCACGGCCAATGTCCCCCTCCCACCGGCACAGCTGGTGGCTGTGGGACTGGCTGGGAGCCACCGAAATGCCGGGCTGGGAGCACAGAAGCGCTTTTAGGGGTGAACATCTTGATGCCGTCGTTTTGCCAGTGCCGTGCCGTAGCCACGCTAAGTCTCCCCGGACAGGAGAGCATCGGCCAAGTTCATTCCCAAGCCCCAAGCAGGGCTGGTTGAGCTCCACCCTTGGGCCACCTTTGTCAGGAGGGTGTTCCAGCAGCGATCCCAAAATAAGTCCTAAAAGGAACGCACTTCATTGCTGCTCTTCCCTGCTCCTCCCCAAGTCCTAAGCATGGCTTGGGACAAGAAAACCCTGTGTCCTCTCCGAAATCAGCTTCTCCAGCCCAGTTAACCTCTTTGGGACCTCCCAGCATCACCACCTTGGGGGTAGATCATTGCTATTAAGACTTCGCTAGTTTGGGTACGTAAAATCAGGCACTTGTAAAGCTGTGGGTCAGTGTGTGGTGTTTCCTAGAGGAGAGTATTATTTTTAATAGTATTTTGGCGTGGAATAGTATTTTGATATGGAGAAGGAAGCACCAACACATCCTTCTTTTCCTTTAGCAACGTCTTGGTGCCACCTGAAGGAGCCCAGCTCTGGGAATCTGTGCTCCCCGCAAGGCTTTCTCTACCTTTCCCAACATTGCTCTTTTTTTCCCTCGCAGTGCAAGAAGAAGCACACGCTGGTTTGCCCCGACTTTGCCAAGAAAGGCGTCTGCCCCCGGGGTGCCCGGTGCAAACTGCTGCACCCCCAGAAGAAGCGCCACGCAAGAGAGGCTGAAGTTGGGGACCACAGTGACCCCCCCTCCAAGTGGAGACGTGTCTGGGAGGAGACGGGCAGGTAGGAAAGAGCAGAAGAAATTCCCTTTGCTGCTCTTAAACAGTTTTCTTCCCAACCTGCTCTGGATGTTTCCTCTTCCAGACGTGTATCCATCTGTGTGCTGGTTTATTTTAAGATGTTGCTGATGTGGGTCACTGTGGTGCCTTCTTGATAGAGCCACCACGGGCAATAGGGTTGGGCAGGGTCCGTGCTCGAGGAAGAGTTCTCCAGAACTCTTCTCCAGAACTATGGAGAAGAAGGAGAGGATAGCTCGCATCTCCCTACCCGATGTGTGCCGTTGGAGCGTGGGTATCTTCACCCTTAGATGAAGGGCTTTGGCACCTCCAGGTATCTCCAAGGCTTTTGTAAACCTTCTTCCTGGGGGATAGAATCATAGAATCATGAAGGTTGGAAAAGACCTCTAAGATCATCGAGTCCAACCGTCAACCCAACCCCCCCAGGCCCACTAAACCATGTCCCCAAGCGCCTCATCTACACGTCTTTTAAATCCCTCCAGGGATGGGGACTCCACCACTGCCCTGGGCAGCCTGTGCCAAGGCCTGACCACTCTTTCAGGAAAGAAATTTCTCCTGATGTCCAACCTAAACCTCCCTTGGCGCAACTTGAGGCCGTTTCCTCTCGTCCTGTCACTTGTTACTTGGGAGAAGAGACCGACCCCCCCTCGCTCCAACCTCCCTTCAGGCAGTTGCAGAGCGCGATGAGGTCTCCCCTCAGCCTCCTCTTCTCCAGGCTGAACACCCCCAGTTCCCTCAGCCGCTCCTCATCAGACTTGTGCTCCAGGCCCTTCCCCAGCTCCGTTGCCCTTCTCTGGACACGCTCCAGCCCCTCCATGTCCTTCTTGTCGTGAGGGGCCCAAAACTGAACCCAGGATTCGAGGTGCGGCCTCCCCAGTGCCCAGTACAGGGGCACGATCCCCTCCCTGCTCCTGCTGGCCACACCAGTGCTGATACAGGCCAGGATGCCGTTGGCCTTCTTGGCCACCTGGGCACGCTGCCGGCTCGTGTTCAGCCGCTGTCGACCAGCCCCCCCAGGTCCTTCTCCTCTGGGCACTTTCCAGCCGCTCTGCCCCAAGCCTGGAGCGGTGCCTGGCGTGGTTGTGGCCCAAGTGCAGGACCTGGCACTTGGCCTTGTTGAACCTCCTCCATTGGCCTCGGCCCATCGATCCAGCCAGATGGAGGAGCCCTCATGGAGAGTCACCTACCAAAAGTATGTACAGCATATCCATAGCTCTGTTGGAAACTGGAAGCCATCATCCCTCTTCTTCTCTCTTCCTCACCTCCGCGGTGGAGAGCAGAGCTGAGCTCTCGGCATGGCATGAAGGGGCTTGCTGTTGGGGCTGGACTCGCTCCCTGAAGAAGGAGAGATGGAGATGGATGTGGAGATACAGAAGGCTTTGTCAAACCTTTTGATGCTGGGCTGGTTTCTTGGTTAATCCTTGGAAGGTTTCTTAGCTCTCTCTGATGCTTTGGGTGCTGGGATGGAGCCCGCGGGCTGAGTGGACACGTTGGTCCTCGTCTCCGCAGGGAGACGGATTTTCTTGAGCTTGGCACATCCTTGCCTTCCTCTGCCCTTATCCCCAAGCCCTGCCTGCAAAATGACTACATCCCAACGTAATTAAAATTGAAATTTGGCTTTAAAAGCCAAAAATCTAAAAATCCTGGTTAGCAGGGAGGAGAAACTACCAGCTTGGATGCTCGGCAAGTCCACGGCTCTTTGCAGCAGGACGTGGGGATGAAGGTGGGATGGAAACGGGGGGACCTGGGTGCTGTGCTGGTCTGTTCCATGCTCTTGCCTGGTCCTGGGCCTCATCCTGGCCCTGCCTTGTAAGGTAGCAGAGGGGGACGAGCACTCAGCGGGCTCTCCGAACTTATCCCGGGTGACAGAAGAGCCTTGGAATGACATCCAGCTCACATCCCTGGTGTGAACGAGATGTAAAATAGCTCCTTGCTCTTATTAGATAAGGAGGCACGAGCGCAGGGCTGGGGGGCACCCCCCTCCCGTCCCGGGGCCGGCTCCTGGCATCCTCCGCGGGGAAGGGAGCATGCCCGAGCTTGGAAGCTGCTCGGGAGGTTTATTGGCACCGTCATCGGAGATGTCGAACGAGCTGAAGTGTCACGTTAGCTGGGCTCGGAGGTGGGCGGCAGGGCTGGGGCTGAGCCAAGCCCAGCGGGGCGTCACCGAGCCATCCCTGCTCCCTACACCCTCCGTCTCCCCTTTCCTCTACTCAGCCGGCACCCGCAGGGGAGCCCAGCACCTCCGAGAGCATCTGAGAGCCGCAGAGAAGCGCAGGGCAGGGAATCCAGCTGGGGAGTGAGAAACTCTGGCTGAATCCGAGCTGGCTCCTGGGAAATCGGAGATACGGAGCCGCCTGGGATGGAGCCCGGAGAGCCTCTGTGTGCGGCTCCGGCGGTTCACCCCACCCACGTGATGCCGTGCCCAGCATTGCCAAGTGGGATCATTTTTATTTTTCCTTATTTTTTTTTTTTTTTCCACTTGCCTCCTGCAGGAATGATCCAGCTCAGCTCCACGATGATGGGGAAATGCCTGGACCCTCCAGCGCGGAGCAAGAGGTAAAGTTTTGGAAAGAGGCGGACACATCACCAACCAGCTGGCTGCAAAAGCTGCCGTCCTTCATCTCCCTCCAGTCTTCAGCATCCCCCGGTGACCAGTGCTGCAAAGTGGAGAAGGACGAGGATGAGTCGGAGGACGAGCCAGGTAGGAAGCACTTGCTCTGCTTTTGCTCACGCATGCTCCGAGCTGCTCCGAATCACTGAATGGGAGAGTTATTCCCCCGCTGCTCTCCATGGGTTTTGGTGGGATCGGTGTTCCTCGTGAGTCACCAAACCGGTTACGCTGGGAGGTAAAACTGGGATGGCAACTGGGATTTGTATCTCTGGTCATGCAGGGGCACGAGCCCCTGGCTCTGCTCCCGAAACCACGCGGTAGGATTTTATCCCCATCTTTTATCATCGGCTCCTTCTTCCTTATCCTATAAATTATCCGATGATGAATCCAATCTCGTGATGGAGCCGCAGCGGTCCCCGGTGGGAGGGTGTTTCAGAGGGATGCAGTGATGCTGTGCCTCATCGCTGGACCTGCAGAAGGACCTCTGGACCATCTCGGGACCTCTGGACCATCCATCGCACACGTTTCCTGACGTGAAATAGCTTCGAAGCTTTGAAATAAAAACATCCCTGGTGGGAGGTGGGATGGGGTGTTCGGAGATTGCAAGTTCGAAGGAAGGGCTGTGTTAGTCTGAGATGATCTGCTTTGCTCTTTTATTAAAAGGTGGGGGAAGAGGCTTTGGAAATCAGTAAAATTTTTGGAAAATGCAGTTTTAGGATGAGCAAAACTTCTTATGAGCTTCCACACATGAGAGCAAACAGCTTCTGCCTCGACATTTTTTTTTTATTTTTGGAGAAGTTCAGGGAAGTGTTTCAACTGTTTGAAACCGAACTGACTGTGGGGAAAAAAAAAAAGGCAGGAGAAAATTGTTGAAGCAATGAGAAGAAACGTCTTTGTTTCTCTGCAAAGTGGCTCGTGGTGGAGGTTAGCTGCATTTCTGCTTCTCCAACATTTTCTTTGGTTCCTTCTCTCCTAATTCATCTCCTACGCTAGAAAACCCCTTAATCGCCAGCAGCTCTGTGGGAAGGGACGGGACTTTGGGGGATTCTGGGGATGCGTCCGCAGGAGCAGAGGTGATGGAGATGGTGAGGCAGAGATCGTGGGAGGTTTTTGGCTGGATGATGCTTCACGCTTTCCTTTTCATCTCCTGTCCTTCGCTGGAGGGATGTGCAGCAGCTGCATCTTCTGAGCAGAAACGGAGACAGCGTCTGGCTCAGAAATCAAAATATTTTGTGGCAGTAAATGATGAAATCCCCACCGCCAGCTCGGCTGGCACAAGATGTGGCTCAGTATGAACCGAAGGGCTGGAGCATCCCTCCCCATCTTCCATCCCGTGCCTCCTCTGAGCGAGTGTGCAGCCGGAACAGGATCCTACTGGGAGAAGGGATGAATTCAGCACCGAAAACCGGGCTGGGGCGTTTGCTCGGTCATCCGTAAGCGGGTGCTGAGGATCTGCAAGGCTTTGCCTGGCTCAACCACACAGCGCTTTGAGCCAGGGAGGGCTGAGATGTCTTAACGCTGTCAGGAAGAAAATTCCCAGGATTAGCAACATATTCCTGAAGTCACAGGCGAGTGCGTGCACTGTCGAACCGCGGCGCGGTGGAGACGGCGAGGGACCGTTCCGGCTGGGAAAGCTCCTCTCCGTGACGCAGGGTGAAGCGCTCGGCTTCTCTTTCCAAGGATTTCTTCCCCCCCTGCGTGCCTCCCTCCTTCCCTTTCCTTGGCCCTCGTTCAACTCCCTTTTGATCTCGGCAGCGAGGCTGGGGAAGAGCTCCCAAAGCAGCGGCTTAATCGGGTTTTTTTATCTCTGCGATGAAGACGGAGCAATTAATCCGCAGACAAGAAAACTGTTGAAATGCCCTGGGTTGCACTTGGCAGCCTGGAGTAACTCGGTCGAGAGGACAGAGGCATCACCCTGGCAGCGAGGGCATCCTTTTCCTCTTAACTCCGGTTTGCACGTTGAGGGGAGGATGATTTCCAGGCGTTTTGGGTGGGAGGATGAGTAGAAGGACCTTTAAGTTCAGGGATGTTGGGAGGAAGGCTACGGGGAGCTGGCGGGTCCCGGTCCGGGACGCGCATCCCTCCGTGCTGCTTCGCCTTTGCCTGGGGAGCACATGGCATCGGGAAAGTGGATGCTGGAGGATCCGTAGGACAGGAAAACCGGGCAGGAATTGCAGATGGCTGTAAAATCATCTGATGATGAAGCAGTTTCCATGCCAAACGGATGCGCAGTGAGTCCAGGCGTGTTCAGTGCCCGGGTTTGCCTGTGCTCGGTGCTGAGGTGCTCTCAGTAATTAAAGTCTCGTCTCAACACACAAATGAAGAGGCTTGGGGACACAGCAGCACCTGGGGGACCCCCATAACCTAATGAGAGAAAACGAGCCCCGGCCACTAACGAGCCATCATCCGAAGAGGCTGCGAAAGGACCAAATGCTTCATAGTGGCCAAATCATCTTTAAAGCCAGGACTGGTGCTTGTGAGCTCGAGGTGCTGTTTTGAGCTAAGCGGGTGGTCAGGATGAGTCCTTGCGTAGCTCTAGGTAGTAGCTGGTGTCTGCAGCCTTCCCCGCTGTAGCCTTTGTACAAGGATAATGCTCCGTTTCTGCTTGTAAAGCCTGAAGGTGACACACAAATTGGCGGGGTAGTAAATAAGGAGGAGGACAGGTTCTTATTACGGAGTGAGCTGAATTGCTTGGTTAAATGGTCACAATTTGAGAAAATGCCCTTATAATACTGGTAAATGCAGGAGGAACGAAGAAAAAACACCGGTGCCATGTGCGGGAGGGATGGAGCGGGGGTTTGGAGATGACCTTTAAGGACCAGCTTGGGCAACAGCATCAGCTTGTGGGGTCTTGGTGGGCATCTGCAGCCTCTGGCCTTGGGATATAGAAAAAGGGGACTGGAAAGGAGTGATGTGGTCTGCAGGCGTGGAGCGGAGCCTGCTGTCGTCCTCCCGTGGTCAGGGTTCCCAACCTGCCAGAGGAGCCTTGTAATTTGGGGTTGGAGGAGCGATTTGAGGGCGCTGGTGCTTTCCGAGCATCCTCCGAAAAGCCCGTTCGTGCGGCACGGGGAGAGCAAACCGCTTCCAGCCGAACATCCCAGCTAGGAAGGGTGGGCTTGGTGGCATCCCATCCTTCACCTCCTTGTGTTCTCCATCCATGAGGGCAGAGCCGGAGGGAACGCGGGCTCCCCTACCCCTCCGACACCCGTTTCCAGGTAATGGGCTTTTCCATATTTCACCTTCCAGTTAAATAGCCTGTGCTGGAGCCTAACTGGCCTCCCCGCGCTAATTGTAAGCAAGCGCACCAATGCAAACCATTCCAATCGAGTGCTAATTTAATTAGAAAGCACCCATTTTAGTTAATTTGTTCGAGAAGATCACTGAAAACTCCTGGAGAGAACAGATGTTCCCCTCTCCCCCGATGAACATTCAGGGGTTTGTAAATGGCTCCACTCAGCCTTGTTTAGGAGAGAAAAGAGGATTTTATAGCTGCAAACGACCCTTTCTGTAAACATTTTACAGCTCTCTGCACGTTTGAGTGACGATAAACCCCTAGCAACTCGGCGGGCTGCAAATTTGCGACCATACGGCTATCATTTTATTGTCATATTTCACGGTCGTAACGTTAATGGAAGATGCTCGCTACAGTCTTTTTTAACGGCTCCGCTGAGCACGCTCAAACGCTTTGGCTTTGGAGGAATTCGTGGAGGTGCAGCGCTTCTGGGTTTGTTTACAGCTTTCACTTCTGGAGGAATAACTTTGGAAATGCAAATCTCCCCCCCCTTCTCTGCTGGGCTGGACTCGTGCTTGAGAGCCACCCCCAATGGGGCACGCAACTGCGGGGATGGGCAACCCCTTGATGCCGGATCCTGGTCCGACCATCCCCAGCTCCTGGAATTTAAGAGAATGCTGGTGCTGCCAGACCTCCACATGGATGCGGCCGGTCGCCCTCAGCTGTGCTGAGGGTCCCGTGGGGTCTCCGTTGCCTGCAGCATCTCCTTTAACGCTGCTTCTGACACCAGCTCTTTGATCCAAAACTTACTTTGGCAACCAGGTGGAGGCAACCAACCCTTTTGAGGTGTTGAGCCGGCAGCAGAAGATGCCCTGGAGCCTTCCAGAGAGCATCTACGTGGTTGGGGATGGAAGGCTAGGACACAAGCGGTTTGTCCTGGGGTAACAGGGGCCGGAATCCACTGTCAACGTTGACCCTGGTGGGACTTAGTGGAGTTTGCTTCTCTTGGTAAGGTCATGGAGGAAATGTTTTTGTGGATAAAACACAGGGAACTGGTTTCTCTGTGTGGTCACAAACATCTCCTTGTTTGTTCCGTGCTCCAACCCCAACCATCTTGGTGGCCTCCACTGAACCTGCTCCAGTATGTCCGTGTCATTCTGTACTGGGGAGCCCACAGAGCTCCAGGTGTGGTCTCACAAGTGTTGGATATTTTCACAGTGCTATCAAATTAGCCCCATCCCGAAAAGCACTGCTAATGAACCATTTAGTGCAGACCTCAGTGCTGAACTCAGACTTTTTCATGATAAATCTGAAGTCTTCTGTTTATCCGGGGGAACAATTTTTTATATAGTTTTCTTATACTGATCCATTATCCCTTGTGCATCTCCACAGAGGGTCTGGCTCCATCTTCAACCACCTTTAGGTAACAGAAGACGGCGATTATTTGAGCACAGCTGAAGACAGGTAGTTGAAGACAGCAATTCCCCATTAGTCTTCTCTTCTCCAGACAGAAACCCCCTAGTTCTGTCTCTTCCATCCCAGTTACCTTCAGGAGGCATCTGAGCCACCTTGGACTTATCTAAGGATCTTGAGTCCTGGCTGGTGGGGAGCAGAGATCTTGGCCTTCCTGGCAGGGGTTGTTGCCTCTTCTTGGAACGGACCTTGGCCATGATGAAGTTGTGGGCCAATGGCTGCACCTGCAGCTGGTCCACCTCCATGGCCTGTTCTTTGGGTGGGACCACATCCATGGCCTCTTCTTTGGGTGGGGCCACCTCCGTGGCCTCTGGATCTCCCATGACTTGGCTGAGGGAAGCTGTTCTGTCCCACACAGTCTTCCTAGTCTTTCTTCTCCTTCTCTATATATTCCTCCTCCAGGTTTCCTCCATTGACTTGACATTGCCAACACCTCCTTTTTGAGCAGGGTCCTGGTGGGTTTCCCTCACTGCTGGTGGGGGTGTTGTGGCCAACTGTTGTCAAGCCTCTGTTGGAGAGCTGGTCACTGGAAAGGACCTCTCTTCCCCAGAGTCTGGCCTAGGTGCTGGAGAAGCTCTTTCCTGGGCCTCTCAACTTTCGAGGAACCTACTTGAAGGTCTTGGTGCATCACCCAAAGGGTGGCAATAACTCCTTGATTCTGCTGTACCCCCCTGCTTGCTCCATGCCTCCTGGGTGCTCACAGCAGCAAGAAACTCAGCAAGCTGTGGAGCCAGATCAGTGGACCATCTAATAAGAGCTGTGGGACAGTGGACAGTGAGGTGACTTGTGACTTCTCAGGGCCGTTGCAATGTGTGCCCGACTTGGTCAGCCACCAGGTTGGGAAGAGTGAGGGGGCTGGTGGGCTGAGGGCTGCTTTGCCTCGGGTTATTCCTGTGTGGCCTTTTCCTTGCAAGGGGCTCTGCAGGGCTGCTCCTTGTCCCCACATGTGTCCCTGGGGCAGATCAGACTGCTGGGAGATGATTGCAGATCATCTGAGATCTTTGAGATCTTCGGTCACAGTAAATTTAGCCTCTACTGGCAAAAGCAGCAACTGAAATCTTTATGCAGGAACATGGGTTTTAGCAAGATAGTGGTGTTTCACATCTATGTGCCTCAGTTTCCCCATTTGCCATATTCTCCTAATTAGCAAGAACTCTGGATCTTTATTGGTGGTTTGCAGGTGGCTTGAGGAGCTGTAGGGTGGAAGCAGCTGAGAGGGCTGGGGGAGAGCTGGGGATGGGTTTCAAGCATGAGAGGAGCAGATAAACCATCTCCTTTGTGTTTCGGGAGCAGCTATGTGATCTCCATGTGGGCGTGTGGCTGCCAGGGTCCTGCATCCGTGTGCCGACGCCGAGGCTGTTGCATGTCACGTGCTCGCTGACGTAGCGGAGGTGTTGTGGCAGAGTGAGCTGGTGCCCTGTGGCCCAGCAGATGCCACGACGGCTTCTGCCGCGAGAGCTTCTCCCTCTCCGCAGGTTCCTCTGCTGGCCCCTCATTCTGCTCCGGCGGCCAGTTGACTCAGGATCCACGTGGCAGGACCTTTTCCTCAGTCCCCGTGGAGATGCCACCAGTGTGTGTGGGATGACCACACCGCAGTCATCGTCTTTCCCCTGGAACCCTGGGCCAAGATTTTCAGGGCCAAGTCCAGCCCTTAGGATCATAGGATGGAAGGGACCGGGGGAGGTCATCAAGTCCAACCTCCTGCTTAAACCAGTCCAACCTTAACATTAAGGTCCAACTCATCATGTCTCTGTCTGTGATGGCTGATAAGTCAAGGACATGTGGCTGGGGATGTGTCCCTTGGCAGAACCTCTTGGGAGGCAGGTAGGAGATAGCAGGAGTAGGTGAAGGCACTTTAATCGTCATGGTGAGAGCTCATGGGAGTTACAGGACCTCCCGCATCCTCAGCAGATGATACCAAGGGGACAAGGACAAACTAAGGAGAGGAAGGACAGCAGGACACCAAGCCGTGGTGGAGGTGCTTTGATGGTCACGGTGAGAGCTCATGGGAGTTGCAGGACCTCCCACGTCCTCAGCAGATGATACCAAGGACAAACTAAGGAGAGGAAGGACAGCAGGACACCAAGCTGTGGTGGAAGAAGGAAAAGGGAGATAGGAGCGTGCTTGATGTACCTTGTTGTCCTTAAATCGGCCTTCCCATCACTGCCTTCCCCTGAGGTCTTCTGCTCTCATAGGGTAATTTAGCAGAAGCAGGAAATCTCCATCTTCCTTCCTGATGGTACCCATGAACCCTCCCTGTCTCATGGCTCATCAGCCTGGAGGGCTCTGGGGCAACATGGACCTTAGGTGGTACCTTCCCAGCTCTTCTCCTGGCACTTGGCAGATCTTTCTTGTCATGGAGAGGGTGATCCATGCACCTGGTGATGGGATGCTCCTGTGCTCACCCTGATCTCCTCCTCGCCTTTGCTGTGTTACCCCGCTGCAGGTGGATGCTTCCCTCGCCAACCCCCCGGCCAACGCACGCTCCGTCGGGCACGCAGAGAGAGTTTAATTAGAGAGCATCAAAACTCTATCATAACTGAATTAACAAACCTCTAATAGAATTGCTTTTTCTAATGCGAAAATCTATCGAGCTGCAGGTTGCAGGCTGCACCCATCCCTCCAGCAGGACAACGCGTATCAGTCTAATTGGTTTCCTGTTAACGGGCCGGATCTGCTCGGGTCGTTAGCAATTGCATCTTCTCCTCCTGAGTCAGCAGGTCCTTAGGGGTTTGGGGGCTGTTTGGTGGGGGTCTCTGCAGTGGGAGAGGTTTAGGTTGGTTTCATCCACCTTGGATACTGGTTTCAGACATCTTCTTGGTCTTGGGTTCTTCCTTCCCAACCTGGAGAGACAGACGGGCTGGCACTCAGGCTGGTGGACCTCACCAGGGGTGGACTCCCTGATGGACCTTGTGCATCCCTCTGCAGTGATGCCTCATATCTGGCAGCTCTTGCCTCCATCCCTCCATCCCCTCCATCTCCATCCCCTACTAAAGTCCTGATCCTGCTGCAGGACACCGTCAGGCTTGGGGTACCATCAGGCTTTGGGGTGCTGCAGATAACATGGGTGTTGTTGAAGGCTGGGCTTGGATCTCCTTGTGTCTTGGTGGCTCTGAGAAGGTCCAAAAGTCAGAACCTTCACTGCCGTGTAATTTCCTTATTGCAAAGTGGCCAATTTAGCTGAAACTTCCAGTAAACCCGATGAGTGCTGTGACTTTTTCTAATTGGGCTCTCGCTCTGAATCAGAATCATCGTTTCTTATCCCACAAAAGACCGTCAAAAATATTCTTCTCTGATTTACTTTCTGCCTGGACCAAACCGCCTGCACGTTTTCAATCCTCTTCCCTTATTGATTTGCAGGCGACTTTCAGATCTGCCAAGTCTCACTCCTTTGCCAGGACTGAAATCTGCTTCTTCCATATTAATTTTTTACCCATTTTTTAGGGTCTTTTCCACTTGTGATGGAGGATCTGGAGACCAGGGCTTTTAGACTTTGCTCAGGATTTCTGAAGACCCCTCTCCTTCAGCCTGCTGCCACTGAGCAGCCCCATTGTTGCCCCCCTGAGTTATTTAATGATCTAAAAACTGGAGATGGAAGAGCCCTCCAAGATGGTGAAATCCCATCTTCTTCAGGATAAGCTTCAGCTCACCAGTAAAGGACCGATGTGGTGTTGACCATACATCTTCATGGTCAAGTCACCATGTACCACCAGACCACAAAGCATCTCTGCTGTGCCCTCAACCCAACGAAGCCCTTTTCCCACCGCTGCAGCTCATGGCTGGTTTTCTGGTTGCTTTTTTCTTCCAAAAAAAAGGAATTAAGGAGAAGAGTTATGGAAAGGATGTCCCGGCACAGATGTCCTGCTCTGGAAGCATGGCAGGAGATGGGCACTGCCAGGCAGAGGTGGGACATCTCGCCCAGCACGTCCCCACTACAAACATCCCGATTAGGAAGGAAAAAACCATCTGAGCACTTTTCCTTCTGGACAAAGCTTCTCCTGACATCCCAGCCTTGATGTTTCCCTCACTTGAGGGACAGAAGGTTTGGGTGGAACAGCAGCGGGGTGAGTTTTTCTTGTCTCACCAGAAGGATTTAGTGCAGGATCGAGCTGAAGACATCCAGCCCCCCCAGCTGCTTTTTCCATGTGAGAAATCATTTGCGGAAAACTCTGGGGCTTAGCCCTTGCCGCTGGCCTTTCCATCCCGCCTTTTGTTCTTGGGTTTTATTAAAAAATAATAATAATTATAATTTATTAAATAAAGGCATCTCCCAGCCTGAGTTTTTCCGGGAGCTGACTCAGCCGAGCGCTTTCACTGCAAAAGGAAAAGCCATTTTCCAGGGAAGATTCAGCCTCTGGACTCCCCCAGAGCGGCCGGGAAGGGGTTAAGGGATATTTTTCCTTTGGGAATGGGGGAAAGTGGAGTTTGGGGGATTTCTCCTCGTGGTGTTAAACATCGAGCATCCATCAGGGAAATGCCGGGACGCATCTCGCTGCTCCGAACCATCGGCTGGAAACTTTTGCATCCCCCTTGCTGTATTAATAACCGGAGCGTTAGCTGGCTGGCTGTTAAAACAGCTGCTAATTGTAGCCACCTCGTTAGTCCGCTCTCCTTTGGGAAATGGGATTATATTTTTTATTTGGGGCCATTTCACATGGGGTCAGCTCTCGGGGAGGAGCGGGACGGCTGCGGGTACCGTGCCCCACGTGAAGCCCCTTCCCAGAACCCGGCTGGATGCAGGAGAGGATAAAACCCCCCGGCAGCATCAGGAGAGCAATGGAGACCAAACATCCCATCGGGCTGGAAGTTGGTCAGAAAGGGAAAACAACAATATAACCGGCTTTCCCTCCGGCAAAGCTTTTTATAGCCCGATGGTGGAATTTGGAAAGCTGCAAACGAACCATCTTCCCCTGCATCCCTTGGCTTTGGCGCTTGGGCATCTTCCACCCATGATGTGGGGCATCTCCAGCTGCTTCCCACCCTCACAGCTTGGGGAGAAAAGCAATTTTTTTAAACCTTCAGCGATCGGGAGCGGTGAGCAGGGAGAGGATTTGGGGGCAAGAACCAGACCCACCTCCTTTTATCCCTCATCCAAGGGGATTCCCTGCCCTTAAATCCCTTTAAATCCCCCTGTATCAGCATCTGGATGGAACAAATTTTGTTTTAACTTTCCCGTCAGGTGCAGCTGGAGCCGCTCGGCTCAGTGGCGTCTGGGGGAAGGCCAGGTTTTATTGAAAAATATAATGGTGCCACCTGAAGCGTGATTTACTGCACTGTCCACTCCTCGGACTTGATAATATATTTCTATTAGATTTCCTTCTTTTCCCTCCCTTCTCCTCGCGAAGAGTGGCAAGTTTCTCCATCTGCCTGACACCTTCTTAGGCTTAGGCAAAATAAATGTTGATTTTCATCAGAAGGAAGAGCGCTGGAAGTCCTAATTCTCCGGCGAGGCTGACAAGCTCAGCAAAAGCCGCCCGGCTTTCGACAGAGAGCTCGTGATCCAACCCCGGTTCTTCTCTTTGGAAGCAGTTCAATCATCGTAATGAAAAAGGGGTTTCTTAGCCCGGCTTTCGCTAACTAGAAATTATATACCTGGTTCCTGGAAGATGGATTGTGTGGCTGCCGAAATGCAGAGAAGAAAGCGGGGGGAGAGAGTGAAGGCGCGCGAGATGCGACCCAAGATTGATCACGCCATTTGCAGGATCTCCCATGCACAAAAGCGGAAAATATATTTTCGTTTACTGGGGTGCGTTAAGTGACACCCCCGTTTTCTCCAAGTCCCGTCCCCCCGGCTTTTGTGGCAGGGCTTTTGCCTGTCCCCGGCTGCTCTCTGCAGGGTGAAGCATCCACTGCTCCGTCCTTTCCAGGAGCAGCATCTCCCTCCATCCGAGGTGAGAAACCGGACCGGTTTCATCCTTTTACAACCTCTTTTGGTTTTATTTCATTTTTGTCCTCCTACATTTTTGGAGGAATACGTTTGAAATCAAGCGTGGATGCTCTGAAAGCATCTCTCTGCTCCGTGCAACCCCGTACTGAAGTCAGGAAGCTAATTACGGTCGATTTAAAAATCACCTTTTTGTTTTTTTTCCCCTCTCTCAAAAAAAGAAATCTATATTTCTACTTCTATAATCATATTTGCTTTGAATTGCAAAGCGTGGGTTTCGTGCCGCTGCATGGATATTAGCTAATGAAGTTTCCTCGGGGGGAATTGAGCCGTTTCCCCCGTTCTTGTTGGACCGGGGCCGCGGTCTCTGGTGAGGCAGGAACGAGGAGATGCCGATTTTGACCCTTTGAGGTTGATGGCCGGCGGCTCTGCTGGCCCCTAATTACAACAACTGGGACCAGATTTGGAAATCCCAGGCTGGGAAAACCATCTGACTCGATGCAAAAGGGATACTTGGGGTCAGCTGGAAAATTAGGAGGGTGGTCAGAGGCCAAACGGGGGGTGCAGTGGGCGTCTGCTTGGCGTTGCCGTTCCCTGAAGCTGAATTCGGCTGCGTCGCCGGTGACTAATAGCCGAGTCCGTCGTGGCTGCTGTGCAACCCTCTGATGTATGGGTGTTATATTAAGGGTGGAAAGGTGCTAAATGAGCCCTCTTTATTTTACATAAATTAGCTCAAAAGCTATGTATCACTGCCACGGCGGCTTAGACTCCAAGCAAGTTTGTTTACCCAAGTTTAAAAGGAAAGAAAAACTCTCGGTGGCTCCCCGTTGTCGGATGCTGCTTGGGGTCCTCACCCCTCCTGCCTCCCCTGGCCCGAAAACTTCTCCTTTGAGCTTTCAAGGCTGCTCGAAGGTGCTCGTGGTCCCACCTCGGCGTTGGGCATCATCGATGGGAAATGGGATGCAGTGGGCAAGTTGTGTGCTGCTCATCCAGAACATCGGCATCTGGATGGGGTTTGGACTGGATTCTCTCCAGCTCCTCCATGATCTTCTCCACCTGCTGTAATCCCAAGTAAGAGAGGACTTTTCCCACTGAACCTCATCGCTCAACAAGCCATGGATCGTTTTTTATGGGAAACCTCCTCCTTTTCCCATCCGCATTCATCTCAATGTCTTCTCCTCACCCAAGTGGCCGCCACGCTCCTGCCCATCCCTCGGTCTGGCAGGGAAAACCACGTAACCACCTCTCCGCACCCTTCAGGGCGAGAAAAATAGGAGAAACTCTGCAGAAAGGCATGTCCAGCGTTGCGATTGAAACGGAGGAGGACTTCACACCGTCCACCCTGGTCCATGGGACGTGCCTGGACTCATCCTGCGAAGGGGTCACCTCCCAGAGGCACTTCACGGGGTTTCGGCTTTGTACGAGCATCTGGGACCCTCTCTGGGAGAGGCGCAGTGCTCCAGCAAGCAGAAGTCATCTCCCAGAGCATCTTGCGGGGATGCTGGGGGTTGGTTGAAAACCAAAAAACCTTTTGTCCTGAAAATCTTTGCATCTTTTGATGTGGCCAAGCTGCTGAAAAGCAGCATCCGAGCCCTGGGGACCTGGGACCTAGGACCTGGCCAACGTCTGCTCGATGGCAGCAACCGCTCAAGAGCCTTGCCCATCGCGTTGGGCTTGCCCAACGTTGAATCCCCAAACCCCATCTCAGCCGAGCTCATGGCTTTCCAGGCAACAGCGATTCATCATGGGTGATAAAATCCCATCAGCTCCCCAGCCCCAAATCCCCGGGTGCTTTTTGGTCCTCGTTTTTCCCTCCGCTGCCTCGTAATCGGCGATTAGCGGGGTCAGCTCCCTGTCCTAGGTCACCCCAGGGTCCTCGGGACAGCAGAGCTGTCCCCAAACCTGTCACCAGCACGGCCAGAGCACCGAGCGTGAGTTAACCTCTTGCTCGCCGGTGCTCTGCTCTTACCTGCTCCAGCTCAGCCCCAAAGCAGGTCGTGATGTTCACCCTATGCTGCAATTTGAAGGTTTGGCTACTTTTGATTTTCTTTTTCCCCCTTAACTTGGGGATTTTGCATTGCTCTGTGGTGGGAAGGGACCTGCGAGTGCCCCCGTCCTGTGCCGCTTTGCCGGGGGCGGGGGGCTGAGGATGCTCCGGGATTTGGGGAACCAGCCAGCTCCATCCCAGCCATGACCAAGGGGGACATCGGCTCTGGGCTCGCAGAGAGACACGTCCCCACCCCAAAGGGACCAACTCTGCGCCGAAAGGCTGGGGACGGGGCCACGGGGCAGCAAGGCCAGGCCGAGCACCGCGTTGGGGACACACGTGTCCCCACCAGCGGGTCGGCAGGGCAATGGGGGAGTCCCGACCATCGCAGCGGGCTTCAGGATGAGAGGCGCAGGATGCAATTAGGTGGGCTTATTTATTTTTCTCTGTTTGCTCGCTAATTAATCCTTATTGGCGGCACCGTGCTCTCTGGGACAACTTTTACTCCCTTTTCCCACTGTTAAAGCATGAAGCGCCGGGGCTGCGGCAGCAACAGAGGAGCGCGGGATGCTCCCGCGCCTGCATCCCGAGGGATTTCCAAGGCGACCCGAGCCAACCTCCATGACTTTCTCCTCTTTTCTTCCTTTCCGCTCCCAGGCAGTGCCAAATGGAAGAGGACTTTGCCGCCGGCATCCTCGCGGGACTCCGAAAACACCCGTCTCGAGGAGGGTAGCAGAGGTGAGGCCGGTGGGTGCGGAGGACCACCCGCATCCCCGGTGCCCGTGCCCATCTCCGGTGCGTTCACCCACCGTGACCGGGCCGGGAGAAGCCTGGGGGTGTTCAGACGCGCGTCACCCACCTCCCACCATCACCTTTTTCTTTCCTCCCTCCAGGCAAACGGCTGCAGATCAAGCCCCGTCTATGAGCAAGACCCGACCCCGCGGCAGCCGACCAGCTCAGGAACCGCAGAGCCGGGCACGACCTGGCACCTACCTCAGGACGCCGCGGCCGGAGGCGGCACCCCCTTCTCCTCTTGCTTTTTCGGGACATCCTTTTGGCAAGGAGCACGGGGAAGCACCACCCCTTCCCACTGGGAAGCGGCTTTGTTTGAAATCCTTTAATTTGCCAATAAATTATCTTTTCAGCTGGTTTTTTGAAGGCGAACCCCGCCGCCAGGCTCCTCGGATGCTTGCGGGACTGGGAAGAGGCTCCTATCCCCATCGGTCCTCCCGCAGATTGCGGCTTTGCTGTTGGCCCGGACACGAGGTGACACGGGGACCTGAGGAGCTTAATGCCATCACCCGCATCCAGGTCAGCCACTATGTTGGGAACAAGCGTGGCCGGTGGTCGCAAATCACCGTGCCGGGATGTAATGGGGCGTAAAGCCCCCCGCACGGCTCAGCCCCGATCTCTCCGTGCCCAAAGTCCACCTGCATCCATCCCGCTCCATCCCCTTGGTTTGGGGAGGAGATTTCTTGGAGCGGAGCCGTGTACCGAGAGCATCCCTAGTGGAAACGTGTGTCGGGAGCGGCGTTGAGCTCGCGCCAAATGCTCCTGCAGCACGTCGGGATCTCCCATGGCCGGTTGCACCCTGACCCCCACCTCTCCCCATCCCAGCGAGGGTTTGGTCTCCCTTGGGAGATCCAAACCAGCTCTTTTGGGGTTTTTTTGGGGGGTCAAGAACAAAGCACGGGGGGAGCGTTGTGCCGAGCCGAGTACTGCCGGTTGCGCAGCTGCTGGCGCGATGGGTTTTTGCATCTGTGGGTACAATATCCAGGGGGATTTGGGGGTGGCGGATGCTGCTCCTCACACGGATGCGATTTTGGGGATAGCTGCAGGATCTCCCCTTGCCAAGAGATGCCGAGAGCCGTGCGGGGCTGCCCCTCGATCGCAGCACCTTCAGGCAAAGCCCTGCGGGGAAATGGCATCGGCAGGGACGTGGGTGAGCGCGGGGGCTCCCTGGGGACCCCAGCACCCAGGTGGGGTGGGCGACGAAGCCCCCCACGATGCCGTGGGCTCAGGTGCACCGCCCCTCCGGCAAAGGGGCTGACGGCTGCGGTTTCTCCCCCAACCCCAGCCCACAAGTGGGTGGTGTGGGTCCCCACGGGGGTTCCCCTTCCCCAGGTGACACCCACGGAGGGGTCGTCTTATCACCCCACATCTACAGGCTGGGATGCTCCCCCCTACCCGGCTCGTGGCGGGGGATTTATCGCCTGGCTCGGGTAACTCGGGACATGGCGTGCCACCAAAGGCGCGATGTCATTAATGTCTGTCACCTCCCTGGGCTCCTGTTTAACGATGCTGCCCGCTGCTGAACTGGCAGCTGGAGTTCGGGAAGGGGTTTAGTGCCACTTGGAGACCAGTTTGGGGTGGCAGCGTCCCCAGTATCCCCCCAGCCACCATGAGGACCAGCGGGTCCCCCCCCGGGGCTGCACTCATACCCCAGCGTGGATACAGTGAGCTGTTTTGTAATAAAAACTTCGTTGTCTCCGTTGATATTAAATGTCTTTTATTAACCCGTGTGTTTTCATATGTAAATAAAGAGTTTCTTCCCCGGGATGCCCGGTCGGAGCGTGGCTTTGCTCTTTTTTTCAGCGATACTGCACGAATATTCCCTTGAGGAGCTGCTAATGCTGGCAGAGGGGCCGTTCTGCTCCTCAAATCTTTCAGGGTTTTTAATTATTATAACTTTTTCCTCCCTTACCCAGAAAGGACGTTTCTTCACGTGGTGGTTTCCTAACAAAAAAACAAACCTAAAAATTCACTAAATTCGCTAAAAATCACCCGAGAGAAATGAGTGCTGTGAGTCCCCAAGGATGACCGGTGCGGGGTGATGGTGTCCGGGAGCTTTGGTGCTTCCCTAACGAGCAGGCTAACGGGGATTAAGGCTCGCGCAGCACTAATTAAGCGAGGCGATGAGTAGCTCGCTGAGAGCCGCGGCTCTGCCGCCCACCGGTGCCGCTGCTCCCTTCCCGGGGAGGATTGTAATTTATTGCCGGCTGTCGTTAAAGCACTGCTTGGGGGTGATTAATTTCCGAGTAGGGATAAACGCGGCCGCTGGAGAGGTGTCGCTGAGCCCCGGTGGGTTCCCATCCCTGCCGCCAGCAGCCACGACGCCTCGGTGATGGGCCCCGATAGGGGTTTTGTTCATCCTCCCCATGAAGCTGGGGATGCTGCGGTGATGGGCGCAGGGCTGGGCTGTCCCACGGCCACCCGGGCAAGGACGTGTTGTCCTGGAGGTGCCTTGAGCGGAGGGGTGGCACGGGGCAGCGTTTCTGGAGGGCACCATAAACTTTTCCTGGAAAACCCTCCTGCGGCGGGTGCTGTTGGCAGAGCTCTTGGTCCCCTGCCGGGGAAACAGGTGCCGGCGTCACCCGCCAGCTCACTTTTCTGCCCGTCATCAAGGTGGCTGTCCCCTGCCCTCCTCCTCCTCCTCCTTGATGCCCGTAGCCGGTCCCACCATGGGCATCAGCCTCTTCGCATGATTTTTCTCCCCCCATCCCAAAATTATTTCTGACCTTTGTCCGCGCAGCAACATCTGGTTTCGTGCTGCGGATGCTGGTGGAGCATCACCAAGGTGGTACCACCAGCTCATGGGGTGCGTCATGGTGGACACCAGCCTCACCATGGAGTGATGTCCCTGCCAGGGCTCCCCAAGCCAGCAGCACCCCAGTTGGCCTCAAGTTGCACCAGGGGAGGTTTAGATTGGACATTAGGAAAAAATTCTTGCCTGAAAGAGTGGTCAGGCCTTGGCCCAGGCTGCCCAGGGCAGTGGTGGAGTCCCCATCCCTGGAGGGATTTACAAGACGTGTAGATGAGGCGCTTGGGGGCATGGTTTAGTGGCCATGGGGGGGCTGGGCTGCTGGTTGGACTCGCTGACCTTAGAGGTCTTTTCCCACCTTAGTGATTCTATGATTCTATAATCAACCAACCGGGGAAACCGAGGCAGCACCCACACGGGCACCCAAGCACCCAGCCCCGCTTGAAGAGTTAAAGGGGCACACGAGCTGCCCTCTCTAAAAGCAAAAGGTGACGCCATCCCACCGCCATCCCGCGGCCACCAACCTGGTTATGTCACTCGACCGTCTGCGAGTAAACTTAGATGACCGGCCCCGGTGTTTGGCGTGGCGGGGAGGGCTGGGGACATGCCACGGGGCCCGGCCGCGCTCCCCCGGCCGTGTCACTGTACCCAGCCACCCCGCTAAAAATACCCAAAGGGGGGTGTTGCGGGCGAGCGACGGCCCCGTTGGAGCCCGGCCCGTTCCTAATCCCTTCGTGGCTCCTGTCCCATCGTGGGTGGCAGCTGCTGACGGGGACTGGGTGTCCCCAAGGTGCCAGCGGCTCCCGGGGAGGTGCCAGGGGTAGGGGGGTGGCACGGCATCCCGGACAAACCCCCCCCCAACTTTCCCGGTGCGGGACCCCGACATCCCACCGCGCAGGGGACACCGCAGCTGCATTCGGGGTCACACAATTAAGCAAATAGGGGTTAAAAACACCCCATGAAAAAGGTTTTTGGCTGCAAAACTATCAAGATGCCTTTTTTTTCCCCTTCTCTGCCCCCCACCCCAAGTTGGGCAGGGGGGGTTGTCCCGTTATCCCCTGCCCAAGTTGGGGGTCTCCGACATGGGATAACTTCAGCATCGCCAGGACACACAACAGGGTTTTTTCTGCCTCCATCCGTGACCCTCACCCGGGGCGGGGGGGACACAAACCTCCCCCATCTGCCCCGACTCAATTTTACCTTGATAGGAGGAGAAAGATGGGAAAGGGGACAACAAGCACCCCAAACCCTCCAGAGGTCGGATCCAGTCAAAGAAATTATGTGGGACTTTAATTGCTGGGGATGCGGCGGTATAAAGGGCTTGCTTTCCCAAAAAAAAGCTTTTTTGCCTTAATTTGGCCCAAATAATCCCTGCTTTTGATTAGTCAATTAGTACCTGGGGAGGGTGGTGTCTCCTGACCCCAAGTCCCCGAGCAGGGGATGGCCATCAGCTGGGCGAGGGGACCGTCATGCCCCACATCCCATGGAGCTGCTTGTGGGGGTGCAGCGGGGCAGGATGCGGCCAGGCTGGGATGTGGTGGGACCCGGACCGCATCCTGCAGGGTGCTGGGGGTGATGCGGGGCCCCGAGGGGGGATTGCTACATGGTGGGTGGTTATCGATAGCCTCTGTGGGATGAAACGGGTCCGCCCTTGGGGGTTAGGTGGGACAACTCAATGGTGACTGCCCCGTGCCTCAGTTTCCCTCAAACACCTTGGTGGGACCAGGGTGCTGCGTGCCCCATCCCTGGCCTCCGTGTGTGTCCCCATCGTAACCCCGACCCCCCCCCAGCACTGACCGTGACCCCACGAGTGTTAACCCCCACTCTCGCCCCGGCACCTCAAACATCCTCGTCCCTCCCGTGCTGCAGCTGCAGCAGCCACGAGGTGGCAGGACTCGGAACAGCAGCCCAGGGCCTCATCCTGCGCTGGCCTAAGCACCCCATTGCCACCCGCCCGGCCACCGCTCGGTGCCGGTGACGCCTTTTCCACGTGCTGGGATGGCGGGTCTCGTCCTCGAGCTGGTGACGCTCCTCGCCACGCGCCGGGCGCAAACGTCACCTCCCGCGGCACGAAGCCGGAGGCAAGCGGTGAAACCGGTCCAGCACCGCTGGCCCACGCGGAGCCGGCTCCGGCGTATGCGGCTGCTCCCCGATTTGTGCGAACATCAAAAAAAACCCCAAATCCCCCCCAAAATATATATATATGGCTTTCTGCAAGGGTGGCGAGCCTTCCCCGTGCCCCGGGAAGGATGCTGGGCTCTTCCCTCCTGGAAAAACCGAGGTGGGGAAGGGGCTGCGCCCCGATATCGGGGGCCTGGCACCCGCAGGGGCTGCGGGATGCTGTGGTCACCCAGCGAGGCGGCGTGAAACCTGATTTTGGGGTGAATAATCGCC
Source organism: Pelecanoides urinatrix (assembly GCA_013400755.1). NCBI lineage: Eukaryota > Metazoa > Chordata > Aves > Procellariiformes > Procellariidae > Pelecanoides > Pelecanoides urinatrix. The sequence continues at coordinate 47,161 of VZTQ01001953.1, read as the reverse complement.
GTTCTGGGTCTTTCCCATCTCTTTGGGAAGAAATTATTGTTTCTTTGCTATTTTTTCCCCCACTCCGTGCTTGGGCGCAGGGGGGTTGGTGGGAGGTGAAGGCACATGGTGGGACCGGGGGTGCCCCGGGGGGATGCCCGGGGTACGACCCCCCCCCCCCCCCCCCCCCCGCCCCCCGCGCGGGCCCGGGCCCCCCCCCCCCCCCCCCNCCCCCCCCCCCTCCCCTCCCCTACTCCGGAGCGGCCGCGGGCAGCGCCGAGCCCTCTCCCCGCGGAGATTGACAGCCACCCCGGGGCGTTACCATGGGGATATGCAAATCACACCGCTCTGATAGGCAGGGAACGATTGGGCCCGCCCAGGGAGGCGTGGCCGGGCCGCGCTACCCCCGTATATAAAGCGCTGGGCTCCATTCAGCCGCCCGGCAGCGCCGAGCACGGGCAGCGCAGTGCGGGCAGGGAGCGGGCAGGGAGCGGGCAGGGGGAGCGGCCCCCGCCCCCAGGGCGCCGTGCCCGTGTCCGGGAGGAGGAGGAGGGCAGGGGAAGGTTCGTAGCCCGGGGAGGAGGGGCCGGGGCAGGTGCCAGGGGAGGCAGGAAGGGGCGGGCAGGGCGCTGCCTGCTCCTCGCCATTGGGAACCGGCTTGCAGGCAGCGGCGGAGCCTACCCCGAGAAGCTGCAGAGCCGTGCTGGAGAGCACCCGGTCCCGGCACCGAAGGGGCTCCGCTTCCCGGTTGCGGCGGGGAGGAGAACAGCTAACCCGTAGAGTCCGGCGGAGGGTCCCCGGAGCCCGGCTGCAGCCCGGAGCGGAGCCCCGGCGGAGGGTCCCCGGAGCCCGGCTGCAGCCCGGAGCGGAGCCCCGGCGGAGGGTTCAGCAGCAGAACCCCGCAGCCCGGCTGCAGAGCGGAGCAGAGCCCCGGTCCAAAGCCCCGTCGGAGGTGTCCGGCTGCAGCCCGGAGCAGAGCCCCGTCGGAGGGTCCCCGGAGCCGGGCTGAACCCCGCAGCGGAGCCCCGTCGGAGGGTCCCCGGAGCCGGGCTGAACCCCGCAGCGGAGCCCCGTCGGAGGG
>VZTQ01001953.1:11736-45305 GCA_013400755.1 Pelecanoides urinatrix | reverse complement strand
GGGGGGGTCCCCGGCAGCGCTGCGCCCTGCCCGGCCCCGCCCCCCCCCCCGCCCCCTCCCCCCGCCTCGGCCGGCAAACCTGAGCCACCTTTAACTTATTCACCCTTGTAAATATGTAGAAATTAGTTAGTTTTCTGCCTTTTTTTTTTTCCTTGAGCCTATATTTTGCTTGGTGATTTACGAAAAAAAAAAATCCTTTAGAAAAGCAAAAAAAAAAAATACATGAGTCTTAAAAGTTTGTATGTAATAGCATGCAAATAATATCCGAGTTAATTTAACGATGTTGGGAAGAAGCCGAATGCACTATATACAGGAAGCAATTGGGTTAAATAATACTGTTTTATAGAGATTTAAAATTATCTATGCTCTTAAAAATAGTGGGGAGGGGAGAGGTAACAATTCTAGGGTGACCTGAAAGGCAATATAGTAATATATGGACTGCAAACGGTTGGCTGCTATCTCACTATGCACCAGATTTATTTATTAACCCTCGGGAAATGGAATATTATTTTAACCTCGCTGTTGAAAGAAGGAAAGAAAATGCACATTCTTTCTTGCGCAAAAAAAAAGGAAGAAAAGAATAATTTGTGCTTGGAGAGAAAGCGGGGCCGATCCTGCGCGGAGGAGCGGGGTGGTTTTTTTTAATAAGTTGCTTATTTAAAAAAGAAAAACCGTAAAAAAAAAAAATTTAATCTTGGGGAAAACACAAGGGTCTTGCGGACAAAGCGAGCTTGGGAGCCTGGTGCATTTTAGGTACTGATCGTGCGAAGCGTTTTTAACGACCTGTTGTTTCGATTTGTGATGGTTTTAACGATGTTGCATCAAGATAAAAACTTATATTCAACTAGAGCCTGGGTCGGGTTTTCTCTCAACCGGGGGGTCCCGCAGCATCGCCTTTTCGTTTGGGGGTTGCTTCTTCATCCCTTTGAGTCCTGGTACTGATGTAAAAACCCTTCCCGAGCTCCGTCGCGGCGTGTGGGGGGCTCGCAGGGATAAATCCAGCGTTGACCATCGCTTGCGAGCCAGGGACCACCATCGGCTCTGCCCCACTGGCTTTTTACTTTTCCTACCTTTTTTTTTCCAGCCAGTTTGTTTTTTTGTTTTTTTGTTTTTTTTCCCCAAGGCGCCCCGGAGACCTTCGTCCCCGCGGCCGCCGAAAAGTCACCTTCGCCCCAGCCCGGATCCAGTTTGGTCCCAGCTTGTCCGACACCGCCCCGATGAGCTGCTGGCTTGATTTTAAATGGTAATAAATGATTATTTTTTTCCTTTCCCCTTTTGACTTCTCCCTTTTGAGTTTTTAATTAGGGGAGGGGCGGGGGGAAAAAAAACCAAAAAAAAACCAACAAACCAAACACGCACCTTCCCTAAAGCTTGGTATTTTTACAGATGTTTTGGGGTTTTTCGGGACTGTTTGCAGGGACGTACGTCCCCGACAACTCTGCTCCGCGCCGCTGGGAAGCCCGAGTGTGGCTGCCCCGCTCGCAGCTTTCTCCGGCCGTGCCGGGCTCAGCGGGGCAACTTGCAACACAGCCCTTGGTCCAACATATTTCTGAGTGTTTTATATATATTTTTTAATATATATTATTTTTCTCCTGTATTTTTTGCACGGGGAGCTGCCTTAGCGTGCCGGCTGCGGCGTGTTTCCTCCTGCCGCCCTCCATAAATCACCACCGCGCTGATGCAACCCTCCCCGCTGTCCCCGGGCTTTGTGGGGTGCGTGTGGCCCCCAAACCCCCTGGTTCTTTCTCCCCTGCAACCCCAGACCTCATCCCCCTGTTTTCTTCAGCTGCTTCAGGCTTGTTGGGGTCTTATTTTGGGGGTTTTTGAGCAGCTCGAGCTCTGCTCAATATCCGCCTCGGTTCTTGGGATGGGGGCTGGGATGTATGGAGGGACCCTTGCCCCACGCCTGATGCATCAGGGCTGGGTAGAAAAGGGGGGGTTTGTAGGGGGGTTCACCCCTTATTCTTATGTTTATTTAGAGCTGGGGAAGCCTTGTAAACCCTGCTCTAAATAAAAATAACCCGTCCTGCTGCCCTGTGCAGCGTCTTGCAGGACATCGCCTCCTCTCCCTAGGTTGTTTTTTGGGGGTGAATCGCAGCTCCCCGTTGGGTTACTCCCCAACTTTTCCTCCCAACATCTCCCTCCTTGGCACATTTTTCTTTTTTTCTTGGGAAAGAGCTTCCAGCCGCCTGCTCTGTGATTAAATAAAGAGTTTGGGGAGGAGAAGAAGAGATTTGGGGCCAGCGCCTTCTCCAAACCATCCCGGGGACCTCATCTCCCCATCTATTTCCTCGCCCCTGGATTTCGCCGTGGTCCACGCTCCCTGTGGGCACGTCCCGGGGGGGCTGGTGCCCCCTTTTCCCAGCCACAGTGGGGCTGGCTGGAGGCGCAGAGCTGGCTTTGGGGTTGTGCTGGGTTTTGGGGGAGCGCTGCCCTGTGGGATCTCACCCCGGGGTCCAGCGTGATGCTCTGCGATGCCCGTGGGGTGGCTGCCGTCGCCTCCCGCCCCGTGATGCCTTTCCCTACCGCCTCGGCAGAGCGAAGGCAGCGCTTTGGGGCTGAGGATGCCTGATTTTTGGGTTTTTTCCACCCCCCCACCTTGCCTTGGTGCCCAGCACCGCTTGGCCCCTCCATCCTCCTCCTCTTTGATTTATATTTTTTTTTTTTATGGTGCAGCAAGTTGGGGAAGATGCAACCTGCGTCTTGCCACGGTGCTGCCCTGGGGGCAGATTATTTTGGCGATCGTGATGTTACCCCTTCCCCTTCATCCCTGAAACTCTGAGGGCAGTTTTAAGCAGGGATGTGACACCCCCACCCCCACTCCTTGTACTGCTGTGATTTATTATTTTTGTGTTCCCCCCGATTTATTTTTTTTCCCGGTATCTCCTGGAAATCCCCCCAAGCAGGGGAATAGCTGGAGCAGAGCACGGGGTGTTACTGCTGCCCGTTAATCGTGGTCCTCCGTGGGGGGCCCACAGCAGCTTGCTGGTGAGATTTGGGGACAGAGTCGCACCCTTCTGCCCCGTTGTAATGTTGGGGTGCAGCTGGGGACCCCCCCCAGTGATCCCCATCACCCTGACTTTACTCCAGGCTGCCGGGGATCAGCCCTCCTGGATCCTGCCGTGCTCCCGTTTGGTGAATAAATAATAAAAACTAAAGTGGTTTATGCCCAAATGGGGCTGGTTTGTGACTTGTCTCCTTGTTGGGGCTGGGAGGGCTGAGTCAAGCCCCCCAACGTGGGGGTGGGGGGGTCTGGGTGGTCCCTGCTTGGTTTTGCAGAGGGTTTTTTTTTTGGGGTGGCTGCACTATGTTGACCTTTGCGTTGGCGCGCGGTCAGAACGTGTCGGCGCGGGTTTTGGGATGGGGGGGTGTGCGTGCGTGGTGGCACGTCGGCGCCTGTCACCCATGCCGCAGGGTTGCGGCTGTTTGCGGGGTGCTGTATATGTGCGTTGCAGGTGGGTGTGTGGATTTTTGGGGTTGCTCTGATCTCTTTAAAGCTATTTTTTTTTTTCCTTCATTTCCCCTGAGCTTGAGCCCCCCCCCCTTCCCCAAGCTGCTCTTTGGGGTCTGCATGGGACTTGTAGGACCTTGGGCCACCACACTCTTCCTCCTGCAAGGATCTGCAGCCCTGGCACCCATCCTGGGCAGGTCCTGCATCCCAGCTCCAGCCTGGTCCTGCGGCCTCGGGCTTGGGGGGGTGAACGCAGCAGCAGCCCCAGGGTCTCACCCCAACCCCATGGGGTGCACCAAGGGGTGGTTGGCTCTCGAGGTGGGGGTATGGGGAGAAGCCCTGGGGGTTGGCACGTGGCCCCCTCCATACCACCCTCCTCCAGAGCTTTTTAAACCCATTTTCCAGCTTTACTCGCACCTTGATGCACGCTTGAAGGCACCACGGGTATCGCTGGGCTGGGAACCAACCGAAACTCCTCCAGCTGATGGGTTTTACACCCCTTTCCCCTCAAGCAGAAGGGTGATTTTGGGGGGATGCTGGCTTCCAAACACAGCAGCACCCTGAGGAACCTCACCCAAACACACACGGGTGCCCCAGCACCGGTTACAACCCCCAGCAAAACCACCCACCGACCGGTGCCACGCGCTCCGTCTCGTCCCCGAGAAGCGATTAGCCAGATCGTTGCAGATAACCGAGTTTCTGCAAACAGGCAGAAAAACCGCAACAGGCCGATCAATGCGGCATCGCCAAAATACCCCTCGCTCCTTCCTCCTCAATTATTGATGTTAATACCCGGCGCATTCACCACCGCGCCGCTACAGCCTGTTCCGCGCAAAGTCCCGACATCTTGGTAACGTGATAACTCCAGCCCTGGGATATTAAATCATGGTTAGGAAGCGGGGTGGGCTGCTGGACACGCATGAATTTGGGGGCTGATTGCACTGGAAAAGCGCAAATTAATTAAATTCTCAGCAAAATAAATCCCCCCCCAACGAAACGAAACCCTCGGCGGTTTGCAGCCCTCGGGGCTGACCCGCTGCGGGCTGTGCCCGGGCTCAGTTTGGAGCTGATATTTTTTGGCTCGAGCTGATCTTTATGTTATGGCTCGGCCAAAGTTTGCTTTTTGCACGCTCTCTCCCTTCCGCGCTCCGGACCCGGCTGCCTCCTCGATGCTCCCAGGTCTCCGGGAGCCAAACACTGCCCTGCTCACCATATATGACTACATATATGTATAAAAATACATATATATATATAAATGCATTATATATATAAAAATGCATATATATACATATATCACCTTGGCAAAACCAAGCTTATTTGCTTCTGCCAGCTCATGGGCTCACTTGCTTTGGCACTTGCACAGCTCGTCGCTACGGCTGGGGTTTATTCCCAGAGAACCCTCTGCCTTCCCCCGGCCAGCGCATCCCCGTGGCACCGGTATCGCCCCAAACCTCGGCGGGAGCTGAGGGCATTCCCGACAGCCGGCACACGGAAAACCCTCACGCATACCGTGAACAGGACCACAGCTGGGTTTTGATCCCAAAGTCCTGGCTTTTGGCTGGGGCTGCATCGCCCAGGGACGATGTTGCAGCGGGATGCAGGAGGCGGGATGCAGGATGCAAAGATAGAGGACATTGGATGTGGGATGCAGGTAGTGGGATGCAGGATGCAGGTATGGATGCAGGAGGCAGGATACAGGGGGTGGGATGCAGGATATGGTTATGGGATGGAGGAGGTGGGATGCAGGATATGGGATGCAGGAGGTGGGATGCAGGATNGCTTTTTAAACCCATTTTCCAGCTTTACTCGCACCTTGATGCACGCTTGAAGGCACCACGGGCATCGCTGGGCTGGGAACCAACCGAAACTCCTCCAGCTGATGGGTTTTACACCCCTTTCCCCTCAAGCAGAAGGGTGATTTTGGGGGGATGCTGGCTTCCAAACACAGCAGCACCCTGAGGAACCTCACCCAAACACACACGGGTGCCCCAGCACCGGTTACAACCCCCAGCAAAACCACCCACCGACCGGTGCCACGCGCTCCGTCTCGTCCCCGAGAAGCGATTAGCCAGATCGTTGCAGATAACCGAGTTTCTGCAAACAGGCAGAAAAACCGCAACAGGCCGATCAATGCGGCATCGCCAAAATACCCCTCGCTCCTTCCTCCTCAATTATTGATGTTAATACCCGGCGCATTCACCACCGCGCCGCTACAGCCTGTTCCGCGCAAAGTCCCGACATCTTGGTAACGTGATAACTCCAGCCCTGGGATATTAAATCATGGTTAGGAAGCGGGGTGGGCTGCTGGACACGCATGAATTTGGGGGCTGATTGCACTGGAAAAGCGCAAATTAATTAAATTCTCAGCAAAATAAATCCCCCCCCAACGAAACGAAACCCTCGGCGGTTTGCAGCCCTCGGGGCTGACCCGCTGCGGGCTGTGCCCGGGCTCAGTTTGGAGCTGATATTTTTTGGCTCGAGCTGATCTTTATGTTATGGCTCGGCCAAAGTTTGCTTTTTGCACGCTCTCTCCCTTCCGCGCTCCGGACCCGGCTGCCTCCTCGATGCTCCCAGGTCTCCGGGAGCCAAACACTGCCCTGCTCACCATATATGACTACATATATGTATAAAAATACATATATATATATAAATGCATTATATATATAAAAATGCATATATATACATATATCACCTTGGCAAAACCAAGCTTATTTGCTTCTGCCAGCTCATGGGCTCACTTGCTTTGGCACTTGCACAGCTCGTCGCTACGGCTGGGGTTTATTCCCAGAGAACCCTCTGCCTTCCCCCGGCCAGCGCATCCCCGTGGCACCAGTATCGCCCCAAACCTCGGCGGGAGCTGAGGGCATTCCCGACAGCCGGCACACGGAAAACCCTCACGCATACCGTGAACAGGACCACAGCTGGGTTTTGATCCCAAAGTCCTGGCTTTTGGCTGGGGCTGCATCGCCCAGGGACGATGTTGCAGCGGGATGCAGGAGGCGGGATGCAGGATGCAAAGATAGAGGACATTGGATGTGGGATGCAGGTAGTGGGATGCAGGATGCAGGTATGGATGCAAGAGGTGGGATGCAGGTAGGGGGATGCAGAATACACGTATGGATGCAGGAGGCGGGATACAGGGAGTGGGATGCAGGATATGGTTATGGGATGGAGGAGGTGGGATGCAGGATATGGGATGCAGGAGGTGGGATGCAGGATGCATACAGAATATTGGAGGTGGGATGCAGGAGGTGGGATCAGGATGGAAGGATGCGGGACATTGGATGTGGGATACAGGTAGTGGGATGCAGAATACGGGTATGGATGCAGGAGGTGGGATACAGGAGGTGGGATGCAGGATATGGGTGTGGGATGGAGGAGGTGGGATGGAGGAGGTGGGATGCAGGATGGAAGGATACAGGACATTGGAGTGGGATGCAGGATATGGGGGTGGGATGCAGGAGGTGGGATGAAGGAGGTGGGATGTAGGATGCAGGATGCAGGACACAGGACATTGTATATGGGATGCAGGTAGTGAGATGCATGATATGGGATGTGGGATGCAGAATGCATGGATACAGGACATTGGATATGGGATGCAGGTAGTGGGATGCAGGATATAGGTGTGGGATGCAGGAAGTGGGGTGCAGGGTGTGGTTAGGGGATGCAGGAGGTGGGATGGAGGAGGTGGGATGGATGATATGAGAGGCAGGAGGTAGGATGCAGGATGCATACAGGACATAGGATGTGGGATGCAGGAGGTGGGATGCAGGATGCAAGGATACAGGACGTTGGATGGGGGATGCAGGTAGTGGGATGCAGGATATGGGGGTGGGATGCAGAAGGTAGGATGGAGGAGGTGGGATGCAGGATATGGGATGCAGGAGGTGGGATGTAGGATGCAAGGATACAAGACATTGGTGTGGGATGCAGGGAATGGGATGCAGGATATGGGAGATAGGGTGCAGGAGGTGGGATGCAGGATGCAAGGATACAGAACATTGGAGGTGGGATGTGGGATACGGCATGTGGGATGTTAGATGCAGCACATGGGCTGTGGGATGCAGGATGCTGGATGTGGGGTATGGTGTGCAGGATGCGGGATCAGGGATGTGACAAGCAGGATATGGGATGTGGGATGCAGGATACGGAGTATAGGAAATGCGATATGGGGTATGGGATATGGGGTATAGGATATGGGATATGGGATATGGGGTATGGGGTATGGGGTATGGGATATGGGATATGGGGTATGGGATATGGGGTATGGGATATGGGATGCTCCACTGCAGCAGGCCCCTGTGGCTGTGCGAGCAGTGCCACGGCACCGCGTGTTGTCTGTCGCTGCCGCTGTGCCGGGAGGAAGGAGAAGCGCTGGATCATGCATGAGGAGCAAGAAGGAACCCGGCACTGCCCAGCCCACCCTTCCCCAACGGAACAAGCTCCAGTGAAGATGCAACGCCGACAATTCCCAGCAATACCAACTCACTCCAGGCACGTTTGATAAGAATTTATCAGGTGCTATGGCCCTGCGCATCACTCCGTGCAGGTGCCTGCGCCGTTATCCGTGCACGCGTAAATCTGTGTGTGACTGTGCATGTGCGCGATGCAGGGATATGGGGTGCAGGAGGTGGGATGCGAGATGGGACATGGTTTAGTGGGCATGGGGGGGTTGGGTTGACGGTTGGACTCGATGACCTTAGAGGTCTTTTCCAACCTTAATGATTCTATGATTCTATGCGTAGCCGTGTGTGTGCATAGGGAAACCAGCTGCGTGGCCAAGTGGGAAACATGCAATGACAGTGTCAGTCCTCAGTGGTCCCATCAGTCGTGGCCCTTTGCTGTCCCAGCCGCCCACGCAGTGCAGCTCTCCTTGGTGTCATCGTCCCCAACACCCGGGAGTCCCCTCATCCCCCGCGCTGGCCCCACAACTCCTCATCCCTGCCTGCCAAGCTCCTCAATTAAGTCATCAGCTTAGTGCCTAATTACCCACGCGGTGAAATCCAAAGGCTCCTTGGGTTCTTTCCCCCACCCCTTTCCTCCCTTTCCGTGGCTAAGAGCAGCGGGGGAAGAGGGGGAGCAGGTAGAGCATCCTCCCCCCCAACACCAGGTTATTTATTCATGTAACAGGCCGAGGCTGGAGCGCAGCTCAGCGCAGCCCTGGCAGCTGTCTGCTCCCTGGGAGCGCGAGCTGTAATTTGCACAAGCAAAAATAAACTAATTGTTATTTTCAATTTACATAAAGGGAAAGGAAAAGAGGTGGGGGAGGCGGCGGGGAGGGCGAAGGGGAGCCTCGCGCTGCCAACCTCTCCTGGGCGACGTGAGCCGTAGGACCAGCTTTTCCCCTGCTCCCGGGGGTCTCATCCTGCCTGTCTGGGGGATGATGCTGGTAGCTGGAGGAGTCGACAGCTACGGAGATGGAGGGGCTGGACCATCATCTTCCTCGCCATGGGGACCAGGGCTGCTGGCCCGCTTCCAGCTTTGAGGTGCAAAGCCCATCTCGATGCAGGTACAAACCCAAGGGGAGAGGACAACTGCTTTCATCGGCTGGCTAAAAGGAAAGATCTGCTGGTGTCAGGATACTTTTGGGGGGCTGAGGTAGGTTTATTTGGGGTTTTCACTTTGGCCGTGGCGTGTGCAGGTCAAAAAGAAGAGCCTGGTCAATGACAACCACAAGAGACAAAGCGGGAACTTGAGCTGAGGGGTCACCCCACGTATTTACCATCCCTCTTACTTCTTAGTGCAGGTCCTTTGCTTTCGGAGGCCTCTTTTGGGGGCTTTTTCATGCCCAAACACCTTTCACCCCAGAAACTTATTGCTTCCACTTCTGCTTAGTTGACCAGTCTCTTGTTTGGACACCGGCAGTGAGTCTCCAAGCCCTTGCTCTTACTGCTCAACCGATGGGGTGGCTGGAGGGGCCATCTTGAAGGTCTTCCCGTAGGAAGACCTTAGACCTTTGAGACTTACAACCATTTTCTCAAGCAAGAGCTGCGGAAGGGCACCTGGTGGGGATGTGTTTGCTGGATCTGGGCTTGTGATGGTGGTGAGCGTGACGCTAAATAGCAGAGGGGGCTGTGAGCACTCCTCTTTCATCAACTCGGGGCAGCCCAAGGACTCCCCGGGCCAGGGAGGACGAAGAGGAGGAAGAGGAACACATCCATGATCTCATGCATTGGAGGGGGTGGAGATTGAAGATGCTGGTGCTCACTGTCTCCAGCAGCATCCCCACCACGCGGCACGGGAGACCCCTGTCATGCCGGCAATCCCTGGAGCCTTTGTCATAACATGTCGAATGAGACGTCGCGGGCGTTTAATTTAGATTTACGCCGACACGTTCTGCCCGTTAATTAAATATCAATTGATTGTTCGGAGAACACTTCCTTGGGTTTATCGCGTTTCTCAGAGACAAATCAAATTGCCATGTCATTAACTTGCAGCTATACAATCCATACATAATTACTGTCTTATTAATACCTTCGAGTTACGAGGAAGTTTTAGGCAATTAATATTTGTGGTATAGTTTGTATCAAGTTAATTCCGTCAGGGTTATGTTAATAATGTGGACATCTAATAAGCTGGATAATTAACGTCTTTCTCGTTAGCATCTTCTCAGATGCCAGTTAAATGTCAGGCCAGCCTTTGTGGTCAGGCTGCATTTAATTAAACATGTTATTACAGAGGGACTCATGTCTGTTACATGTGAATAGAGCCAGGTCAGAGCAGCGTGCAGCTCCCGCCCTGCCTGGGCTGTGGATGCAAAATGGGTTTGGGGATGGTTTGGAAATGGGATTTGGGCACTGTTTACAAGCCAGGATGCAAGACAAGGCATTTTTTTGCCTTGCAGGAGGGTCAGGATACTGCCCTGATCAGTGTTGGTCCATCGTTGCTTGATTCAGAGCAAGGTTTGGGTTGGTCTTCCAAAGAAGTGGCCAAAGCCGCGGGCTCCCTGATGTGGACACACACATAGTGGAGTGGACAAGGTACTGGCCAGCATCTGTGACCACATTTCCCCAGCAAGCCCAGCCTTGGCTGTAACTCCAAAAATGATCACTATGAAAATTCAGGCAAATCTTAGGCTCGGCTTGAGCCAAAAGGTGGGGGGTTTTGTTGAGTTTCTTCCTGGGACGGCAGAAGGTTGGCTGGTATGCCTCAGCCCTGGGATTGTCTCACCCAACGTTGCTTCCCTGGGGCTTTCATGCTGCCTCATGACTTGAGCTGGTACCATAGGGAAAATCAGCAGGGAAACATGGCTGTGTGTCCCCATGGCAGGGACTGGTGGGATGTCTCCATCTCCTGGCATGGACGCTGCCGGGATGCCCACAGGGCAGGGGATGTGCTTCAGCCATGCAAGAGGTCTTGGCCATAAGATCTTCACCGGGAGATGTCCACGACCCCGCTGAGCCTGGATCTCTCTGCCCACAGCTTTCCCTTCCCTGATGCTCATGAATAAAAGATTGACCTTATCTACCTGGCCTGTTTGTCTTTGTGAAATATTCATCAGTTGCTGATTAAGTTTTAAGGAAGGGACATGTTGCTCAGGTAGGTTGCCGTGCTCCAGATGCCCAGAGGCAGCGGGTTGGGGGTGGAAAGCTGTGGGGTTGGGGTTTACTCTCTCCAATTGCTCTGGGAGAGAGACGGGGAGAGTTTTGCTCCTTCCCTGCTCCTGACTGGGGTCCCTGCAAGAAATCCTCGTGGGATAGTGGGAGAGGGAGGACCAAGCTGGGCTCAGCTCCCATTTGGGGAGGTGACTTGATGCACAGTGAAGCCCAGCACCTCCAGAGCACACCAGAAAGAGTTGAATTCAGGAGAGGAGACATAAGCCTTGCCACCGTGACTACAGAGGAGAAAAAGGCCTTGAGTGACCTGAATGAGGTCCCCCGTCCCTGGTAAGCGTGGTGGCTGCAGAGGTACTGTCTCCTTTCAACAGCGAAGCCTTCCTGGGACAGCATTGCCATTGGGAAAAAAAGGGAATAAACCAAAATTAAAATAATTTTCCTTTGTGGTTAACCCCAAATAAGGGCTCTGCTGCTTATTTCTTCCCTCCCCTCTTCTTGTCTCATTGCAAGGGCAGACAGGAGACACTCAGGAGCTCATTTATAATTGCAATTAGGAGCTCAGCTAATGCTCTCCCCAAAAGTGTTCTTGCTGGGGGTGGCTCTTCATGTGCTCTGTTCTGGGACAGGTTGGGGAAGGAGAGGAGGGAAGGATGCTCCACTGCCCGATGTGCTGGGAGCCATGCTCACACTGCCATCGCAGGCGAGGTTGCCCCGTGCAGCTTCCCTGGCCAGAGATTCCTGCCCCATGAATATTTCAGGAGCCAGCCTGGGGGTCCCGAGGGTCTCCTGGGATGGGGCATTAGTGCAGGCTGAGGAAGCACCGGACAGACAGTAGAGAAGGAGTGAAGAAAACTGCAATGAAAACCAAGCAAAGGCTGCCAAAACCACAAGGTGGGGCATGAAATATTGATGGGGCTATGCCGCGCTGGAAGGGAGGTGTGGAGGTCCTGGTGAGGCTGCGGTACCCCAGGCCTGGCTCCTTTCTCGCCCATCACAAATGCACAGCCGGCGAAGTTTGGGCAGTGGTTAAAAATGTATGAGCCTACTTTTGCAGCAGCCAGACCCATCTGGCATCTTGTCTCCCCGGTGCTCCTCTCCTGTGCTCTGTAGAAGTTGGGTGGTGGAACTGAGGGGGGAGACATGGTGGCCCCAGTGTGAGCGATACTGTGTGGGTCGGGCCTGTGGGTAACACCAGGTGTGGTGCTGGTGGTGGGGTGGTTGCGTGGGAGGGGTAGACCATGGAACGGAGGTGGTTGGGTGGGAAGGATGGGCAATGGAATGGAGGTGGTTGACCAGGAGGGATGGGCAACGGGCTAGAGGTGGCTGTGGTGGGAGGAACGGGCAACGGGATGGAAGTGGTTGGCCAGGAGGGATGGGCAACGGGCTAGAGGTGGTTGACCTGGAGGGATGGGCAATGGGCTGGAGATGGTTCTGGTGGGAGAGATGGGCAACGGGAAGAGGTGGTTGGATGGGAGGGATGTCCCCAGATGGGGACCGCGTTTCCCTTTTTGGGGCAGTCGTGTATCCTCTTTGGCCCCTCCATGCCCTGTCTGTGCGAGCGGCTCAGAGGCAGGGCTGCTGCCCGCGGGGTCTGCACCAGGCATCCTTCCCAAATCCACCACCGTGTCCAGCAGAGAAATCAGCCCCACGCCCAAGGACCACCTCCTTCCTTCCCTGATGCCGCATCTCCTCCGGGCAGACCCTGACCACCCCAAAGATGAAGTTCCCGAGCCGGTGTTGAATCAACTCTTCCTAGAAATAACACCCCATCAAGAGCTGTGTTTTCTTACACAAATGATTTCCTTTTGCCTCCGTGTGAGCTCATTAACATTCCTCAATGCGACCGCGGGGATCGATGCGGTGCTGGGCCGATGCACGGCAGTCGATTCCTGTTTGCTGGGAGACTTTACTTCCACGTCTAATCAGGCAGGGTCCGACTGACAGCCACGTCTTTCTCCCTGCTTTTTGCTCTGGTATTGGTCACCCGCTGATTAATTTCCAATGGGTTAGTTCATCAGAGAAGGAGGCTCTCCGGTTTAATTAGAAACGGGTAATATGAGTGCGTATAATCATGCAGCTGTCCAACGGTAGGTTATTGCGGAAGCGTGCCGGGAGTTTCAGCTTTTCTTTAAATAAAATTAAAACAAAACAAAACAAAAAAAACTTGGAATAAAAGGTCTCTGGTCTTTATACTTGCAAGGACAGCGTCCGGCATGGGAGCTGATGTAAGCGGCTTCATTGCCACCTGCCTGAGCCTGCAGCCCTCAGCAGGCAGCTGCTTATCGCAGGCATCTTGTCGGGATGCTGTTCCCGAGATGGTGAGTGCCACCAAATATTAGGGGACGGAGCGACTCTTTGCTATAGAGACCTTACAGGACGGGAGGGCAGAATCCATCCCAGTGGCAGCCTTGTCCCCGTGCCGTATCGTCCCTCCAGAAGCTACGCGGCACGCGGGTCCGTGCACACGTGCTCGTTCCCGCCGGCTTTGCTGGCTCCGGGTCTCCTTGCGAGGAGCTGCCGAGTCAGCAGCCTGCACATCTGCAGCGCGGGATCCACCGGAGGACGATATTAATCAGTAATTTTCTCCCGGACTTTGGCAGCCTCCCTGCGCTCGCAGCTGTGCCTGCGCCCTGGGAAATAAGCTCCGGTGGCTCCCCCCTTGCCTGCTGGGGGGGCTGCACCCTGTCCCCAGGTGTTTTTGGGGCCGTGGGGACAGATGTGTCCCTCTCCGGCGGGCAAGCGACAGGGAAGGGAGATGTTGTTAATGCCCCAATGATGGGGGGTGCTGCCCTGCACCCCTCCCCAGGCATAAAGCAACTTAGTCCCTATCCTTTCTCAGAGATGTTGGTGCTCCTTGGAGCATCTTCGGACATTATTTCCGCCAAGGAGAACATCCTGCACCCCACTTGGTGCTGGTCTGAGTGGCGTCATCAAGGTCCCAAACTATCCCCATGATGCTCAGAGGTGGCAATAAGGTGTTACAAGGCCTGGGGGGGGACACATTGGGATGGGGGGTACCCATGCTGCTGGCTGCACCCAATTCCAAGCGCGGGGTCCCACGAGGCACGTGCTGCTCAGCTGTGCTCTCGCGCCGTCACGCAGTCACCATCCGGAAGCTGGATGAGGCCACGTAGATAATTAGGATAATGCACTGTACTAACGCAGCGCTTCCCCGCCAAGGCAGCGCTGAGCTCTTTATGGGCACTAATGAATTTAGCCTCCGTGGGAACGAGTAGGAGGGGTGGAGGAGAATCTTCTCTCAATAAGGTCCTTTAACCCCGTTCTTGGAGAATAACATTTCCCAGTGCCTCAGTTTCCCTGGCTGCAAATGTGGGCGGGAGCTGTGGCTTGGCCCATCTAGCTGAGGGTTATATTATGTTGTCCAAGGGGTTTTGGGGGGGCAGGGACAGCCATATGCAACCCTGTTTTCCATCACCTGGGTTTCCAACCTCTTTTCCCATACCTTCATCCCAGTGGTTGTGGTTAGGGGGAGGCAATGCTGCTGGGGAAGATGGGGGAAATGGGATGAGGGAGCTGGGAAACTGCCACCCCAGGGGCATGGGGACAATTCAGCGGCAGCTGGTGAGGACAGGGTGGGTTCGCTCAACTCTTGCTGGCCCCTACGCGTTTTGTTTTTGCGCTCTGCTCCCTTCCCCATGGGCATTGGCTCTCCGTGGGGGTTGGAAGCAGGAGGGGTGCAAAGGGTGGGAGGGCTCGATGCAGGCTGCCGCTCGCTTGCGATCTCTTTGTGTTGTAGTGTAATCAGCACTCACTTATTCTCTTTGATTTTTTTCTTTTTTTCCCCTCCTTTTTGCTGTTGCTATTTTTCATGTTTCCACCGTGTCGGCAGTTTTCTCCCCAATCCCTTCCCAGCTCCCCCTTCCCCTGTGATAAACCAGAAACCTGAGACCAGGAATCATTCGGGTTGCAAAGGACTGTTAGTGGGTCACTGGTCTCCCGCTGTGGCATCTTCCAGCCACCGCTTCCAAGCCATTAACCCTACCCAAGCTGCAAGAGCGTTTCTCCATGCATCCTCCTTGCCCCCATGCAGATCCCCATGGAGAAATCCCCAACAAGCCTGAAAATCCCCAGCAAAAGGACCAGAAGAGATCGTTTTGGGGTGACTTTGGGCTGAAGAAAATGCCTTTGTGGCCTCTGAGCGGTCAGACTGGGGATGCTGAATGCTCGGATGGGAGGTGGCCAGGGGATTTATTGCCCTTTTAGGGATTTGGGGTAACGTGGCTTGCAGTAGATGTGGGGGAAAACGCGGGTGGGATGGGACATTTGAGGATGCTAGGGTAGGTTTGCGGGCATCATGGCTCTATGGGCAAAGCCAGAGCAACAGCAACGAGTTATTCTGGGGCTTTGGGTAGGGTTTTAAGTGCTGAGGTACTCTGGGATGCTGGGGGTGTTGGGTCTTTCATGGCAACAGGGTGGATGGAGGCATGGTGACGCTGTGAGCAGTAGATCCTCCTGGGATGCTGAGGACAAACTCGTGGGCATCAAAACATTGGGGGACATTAGGGCAGGATTTGGGACAGAAGGCTTTTCAGGGACAGGGGTGGAGGTGTGAGCAGCTGGGCAGCACCGTGGGCAGGGAGGTGTGTGGGGATAGCAGGATTAGACCTGTTGGCCCATGACTGTAGAGGGAGAGTGGGTGGGATTTGGGCACCACAGTAATTTAGGATGGGGGGGATGATAGCCGCACTGTTGTTATCAGATATTGGAGATGAAGGGAAAGAGATCTACGTTATTTTCCAGCTAGATCAAGTGAAAATGGACTATAGAATATTAGAAAAAAAGCAAGGGAAAGAAAATATAGAGTCTTGTTTCCTTGATGGCGAGTCCTAGAAAAGGGCCATATTTGACCTTTTCAGTGCAGGGCAGAGGCTGAAGGGCTCTTCCATGCCAGACCCTGCATGAAGGGGCTGTACCATGCCCGATGCATGCTCAGAGGTGGCCTGGGCAGCACTGGGAGGCTCTCCTTCACCTGGCTGCACCCTTCCCGAGTGCTGTTATGGGAGAAAAAGGCGTTTTGCTATTTCCTGGCTTCATCCTCGCGCTGGCAGGGAAAAGGAGAGGGCGATACGTTTGCTCCTCTCAGCTGAGCACGAGATCTTGATTTCTGCATGGCAGCTTGGGTCTGCTCATTGGAGTTACTGGCTTCGCTTGCCTGTTCCTGTGCTTCCTTCACAAACCATCTCCTAGGGTGGGTGGGATTTTCTTCACTGTGTCCCTCAGTCCTTTTTGGGGTGCAGGAGCCCATGCATCATGCTGAGGGCCATCCCAGCTGCACAGAGCAGGTTTTTGGCAGAGCCCAGCACACTCTCCGGCTCCTGGATGTTGCTTTGGTGTTGCCTGGTCTGGTTGGTCCATGGGTCTGATATGGGGGTGAGAAATCATGTCCAGCACAGAAGAGAAAGCATCAGGATTCTACAGCATGCAATTTCAGCTGTAGATGGTCAACAGTAAGATGGGTTCACGTAGCCACGCTAACACCAGCCTGGTGGGGCTGNGGCCAGGATGCCGTTGGCCTTCTACCACCCGTCCCCGCCAAGCCGCTCTTGTCCCACAGTCCTAGCATCTCCTCCAGCTTGTGGAGGAAAGTATTTGCCCTGGAGGTTTGCCACCACTCCCTAAAGGGAGGGGCTGCTAAGGAGAAATAGCACCATGAAGATATGAAGATACATGACTTTGCAAAGGCAAAAAAAATTCATCATGGGTAAAGACAGGCTGACGGTTTTTCCAGTATTTGGGGAGGTGTGTGCTTCTCTCCCTACTTGTTTGTCACCTGAGGCTATCAGGAGTACTCAGTCTCAACCTTTTTGATCTTTTCCCAAAAATTCGTCAGAGGATGCAGAAAAGTGGATCAGTTCCTAAGTGCTGAATCAGGAAAGTTGCAATTTAAACAGATTTCTTTTTTTTTTTCCCTTCTGATGGTGAGTGGGGTGTTTGAGTTAAATAGGTGTTGACTAAAACCAACACAGAGCTGTTTTAGCTGTGCGAACACAAATCGCTGGCCCTTGCTCCGTGCTCCTTGATGTGGTCTTTCCCTTTTGCATGGTCCCTAGTTAACCACTGATGCTTCCAAGAACGTAAAAAAAATCCCCAAATGTGTAGAACAAGACAGAATTACTGATGTGATAAGCAAATGGAGATAAAATGGTATGAGATGAATCCCAAGTCCTCTTTAGCCACCACAGCTAAGATATCCAATATTCAGGCTTCTCTAGCCCAGGTCATGAAGCAAGCAGAGGTGCAGGGACAGTTCTCATGACTGAATATTTGCTGATGGTTTTCAAAGCAGCCACAGTTTATGCAGAAGTCTCCTCTGCACCTCATGGTGACACATGCATCGTGTGGCTAAAGAGTCCCTAGTTGCCAGGGTTGTCAGTCAGGCATCTTCTAATGGTGCTAAATTCACTTAAAAAAAAAAAAAAAAAAAAAAGAATACCTACAAAGAAGAAATATTTAAGCAACCAAAACAAAACCTGGCCAGGATCCATACAGCAAAGAGCTGAGCAAATTGGGGCAATTGTCAAGGGAGGTCAAATCTGTTGCCTGTCAAGGCTGGCAGTTTCCTCTAGAAAGGACTTGATGTAAATCATCTCCCCGTAACATGTGCGGTATCCAGGGGCAGCTCTGGTTTCCTAATGCGCATCGTTTCCGTGGGGCGAGTTTTTGCATACGCAGCCGAGGCCGATTTTACATCACACTGAGCATTTAGCACCGACTCGCGGCTGCTCCTCTCCTGCTGTCTTTCCCGGTCGTGTTTTGATTCGGTTTGATTGCACTGCATTTGCAGTTGGGGTGATCTTTCCCAGTGGTGCGGGAGCAAGGGCTGGCATGGGTTCAACATCTTGCTTTGCACCGATGTGCCAGAGTGAGAGGCAAATGGGTGATTAAACCCATCTCCTCCTCAAAAAAGAGCCATGTAGCTTCTAAAGGCACCTAAAACTTCCCCAAGGGGCTGGGCTTTTGGCTACGTCTCTGCTGCTAAGCTCAACAGGGCCACAGACCTCTGGTCCCGATGGTGGTTGGCACGGCAGGGCTTGTGTCCAACCAGCCAAATTTAGCTGCAGCGTGGGGTGGCCTTGTCCAACGTGCCTTTTAGTCCTGGTACCCAGGAATAGTCCCTGGCATGGTTTAATTTACTAGCCTTTGCATGTGCAGCTCTCTAAGCCTGCGGGAGGAGGTGGCCATGCTCCAGCATGTCTCCGATAACTCTTCCTGTCATGTTGATGGGTCTGGGGGAGGCATAGGGAGGTCTTGGGCAGAGGAAGGGTGAGCTGGGGTTTAAAATAAACTTGTCAGCAACATCCATGTGGTTTACTAGCCGTTTTTCCATCGCAGTTTTAGGGACATGGTTTAGTGGGCATGGTGGTGTTGGGTTGATGGTTGGACCTGATGATCTTAGAGGTCTTTTCCAGCCTTAATGATTCTATGATTCTATGATTTAGTTTGCATCTTGCCCCAGCTCCTGGGCAAGCCTGGAATGGTGGCTTGGAGAGTGGCAAAGCCCAGCAGTGCAGAGGGGACGTCCAATCCTGCGTGGTCCAAAGCATCTTCATCTTATCCCCCAAGGCCTCTTCTAAGCAGGGCTGAGACGAAGGGTGCTCAGCACCCCAGAGCAAGGATCCAGCTCTCAGTGCCTCTCAACCATCGGGTTTCCAGGGCTGGTTTTTGGGATGTGGTCACTGCAGTTTCATTCCTGTTGCGTCCATCGCATCTTTTTTTCCTCCTTCCTCCATGAAATAATTAACAGTGCTCTTTGTGTTGCTTCCAAATCCCCTTCTTTCTTGCTTCTAAGCCTCCCCCATCCCTGCCTAAATGAAATACTGTCAGGCCTCTCAACAGCCACCCTGAGCAAGGCATTTAGAAATGAAAGTGCCCAAGTCTCTGCGCTCCATTAAAACCCACTGGAAGCTGCTTATGGTACCAGGGATGCGTCTTAATACAGGTGGTTTCAGGAAGCCAGTGCAAGAGGCGGTGTCTCCCATGGGGAGTGAGCGAGACTTGAAAAAAAATGTGTCAGCCTTTGCAGAAGTCTTCGGAGCTTCTGTCTCACTACTGGTGATGAGCATGTAGAGGCTGACTTTGCAGTGGCAAACAAGTCAAAGTGCCCACAGATCCCAAATTTCTCACTCACAAGCTGATCTTCCTTTCCTGTCAGGAGGATTAGGAAGGAGATGCTGGAGGTGGATTTGCTGGAGGTCCAGTTGCAAATGTGTGCAAACTGCTGCCTGGTGCCGTGGTTGGAGAGTTACGGGAGATGGCAGGGTTGAAGGACACATCCGTCCTTCTTCTCTTCTGCATGCAATCATGCCCAGGAGGCCATGTGCTACCTCTCATTTGTTTGTGACTGTCTGGTGTGCAAGACTTGCTATTCCTGGGAAGTTTGGTAGAGCCATCTGTGCCTGCCGCTGTGAGAGAGAAGCCAGTGGTGGAGGTAAAAAAAATTGTACCATCAGCAGAATAAGAAGAAACCTGCTTGAGGTAAAGAAAATCAAGAGCAATTAAGCCCAAACTTATATTTCCTCCTTTCTTTCCTGCTTGCAGAGCTGTAGGAGACCCAGGCTTGTGGGGTGGCTGCGTTACACTCGGATGATGCTGTCTGGTTGGCGGTCAGGTACCGCAGGTTTCATCCAATGAAACATGAGCGTCTCCCCTTGGGCCAGGCAGCCTGGGTCACTCTATCGTCACCGGAGAGAGTCACCGGAGGTTCATTCAACCTAAAGTAAATGCTTATGTTTGTTTGGATGAATGCACCATGAAAATGCTGGCTTTTCTCTCTGGACTATGAATGAAGCCACGGGTACGCAGCTCAGATAGAGACGTGTACAACAGAGACATCTAAATTTAGAGGAGATGTTAATGCTTTTTGCTGAGCCCTGGTTGCCAGTCCTGTCCAACTTTGGTGCACAAAACATGGTCTCTGCAGCCCATGTTTCAATGACCTGCAGACGTATCTCAGGACCTCAGAGCTGAGGGCCAGGCACTTTTGCAGGGCAGGAAAATTATTCCCTGCTCAGCTGAGCTTGTCCATTGCTCTAAACCAGCTCTTTGGCTCTCAAGTCCTTTGAGCATTAGAGTGTGCTGTCTGTTGAATTAACCAATAGCCATCCATATCACTCTTCCTCTGGGTCAAGGTGGACCTTGAGATGTTCTAATACTACAATAACAAGGTCCATGAATACCTAAGACAGGGGGATGGCTAATCACTACTGTAGGTGTGGTGGGCCAGTCATGACTTCAAAGTTGTCCTGTGCAGCCTTATGGTCCTGAGAGGGCTCCAAAGCTTTGGTACTTCACCAAGATTAGTGATGTGTGGGGTCTGTTTGCAGTAATATTGCCCTGTGATGGCTGCTGGGGGTAGAGTGATGCTATGGAAATGCCGTGGCTCTCAAAGTAGGTCTGCAGGGCCATCAGCCACATTTCATCCTTCAGAATTTGGGACTGTCTGCTAGAGGATGTCACCAGAGCAGTTGAGACCCTTGAGGTCTGTGCTGGAGAAGACTGGGGCTGTGTGAGATTAAATGGCAGAGGAGACATCGGCATCCCACAGGGTGAAAGGAAGAAAAAGAGAAGATGTTGGTACGGGAAGGGAGAGGAGCAACATGATCCCTTTGCTGATGAAATGAAGGAGTGAAGTCTTTGAAAGCCCTTTGTGGGCCATTTTGTCCATGCCCATTTTTGGAGCGCATACAAAGGCATGATGGTGGGAGCAGCGGCCAGGGCTGAGGTGACCATGCTGGCTGCCTCTCCATCCTGATTATTTCATAAAACAGAGCAAACTACCAGGCTTTTGAAATGGCTAAGGAGCTGTGAAGCATTAACACTGATGAGAACTTTGTCTTGATTAATTCTTTATTATTTTCTTTCAGACCAGCAGTGGGTTTGTAGCGACAGTCAAGTGGAAGCTGAGGTCATTTCAGTGCCAAGGAGACCGACCTGCTGGACAAGTCCCTGGAGCTCTTGTGCTGTTCACATGGAGGAAACTTCTCCAGGAGTTGGGGCATTGTTTGCTTTCTCCTCCTCTCTCGGCTTCTCTGCTGAGGTTGCCACCAGGGACTGGTGTTTATGACCTGCCCCAGCACTTCATGGGGACATGTTGGTGAGCGTGGGGTTACATCCTCCAGCTAAATTGTGATGATAGAGTCTAAAAGCAACCATCTCGCATCCCTTCTGTCCTAGCTATGTGGTCCTGTCCTGTCCCTTGGACCAGCAATAACCATGCTCTGAGCCCATGGAGAGCTGGTCCGGGGATGCTCTCCAACACGGAGTGCATCACTTTCGTTGTAAGACGCTTTTCTCCTGGTTTAGCTCCTTCAGTGGGGCTGGATGAGCTCTGGTACCAGACTACATGGGTGGGATTGGGTAGAGGGACTGCCCCTTTGAGTGGCAGCCAGCTATTTGACTGGCTCCTCACCAATGCAAAGCTGCCTTCAGGAACTGGGATACTTTTGGCTCCTTCTCTGCCATCAGTTCCCATGAGCTGGATCACTCTGGGGGCATTGAAACACCTTCCCAGGTTACCTACAGCTGGATGAATCATGTTCTCAGGTGGAGAAGTCAACCAAAGATGTTCTGCCTGTGCTCTGGGGCCATGCTACCACCTTGTGTCAATACAACTGTCCTTGGGACCTGCCCAGAGCCTGTCCCTGAGGTGATTTGCACTAAAAATCTAACTTCTGAACTTTCTGGATGGCAAAAGGGATCNGCCGAGTACAGGGGCACAATCACAATCACCTCCCACCTAAGTCAGTCCCTTGGTCTGACTTAGGAAATGCCTGAAGACAAGCTCCAATGCTTTTGGTAAGGCAGAGATATGTGCCAGACCAATGGTGCTGGCTCCAAACCGGCATCCTGGGTGAACAGGAGAGTGCAAGAAGGATGCTTCAGACGTGGAGCCACCTTCGTTCTTATCTCTCTAGGCATGCAGCAGGCTGATGGGATACCTGTCACAATGTCCCAGACTCTTTTTCCTGCCTCCAGCCTGTCCTTAAAACCTCTTTGTCACCAGTTCTTTTCACATTATGATTTGCTTGTTTTGTTTTTCTCTCTATGTTGCTCTGTATTTTTGACCTCTTGACTCTGACCTGTTGTCCAATTAACAAGCATATAATTATCTGCTTCCCTTTACTTATGTCAAGGTTGAATGCTGACCAGGGAGGGTTTCTCTGAAGCTTATCTCTGCAGCGATGGGCCTGAGACTTCTCTGGAGAAGCTCTTTGCATAACAAAGGTCACTAGAGATGGCCTGAGGGACCGTTTTAGAGGAATGCGAATTAGACTTCTGCATAAGGTCTCTTACAAGACATAGGTAAGGAAACTCTCTTGCTCTGGATCCAAGGGGTGTCAGCTACAGTGACCACTAGGCACATGAGAAGGGTTTTTTTACTCCTTGATGGTTGTTGTCCAAGACCTCTGGCCCTTCCTAGAGGAGGCCATGCTGCTTCAAAGGCATGAACAATGTCCTCTGTGTTTTTCTGGCTGAAAAATCCCTTGGCTTTTTTTCCCCCCGAGTCATTTTAACCCTGACCAGTTCCCTGATGAGGCTCACCACAAGTGCTTGCAGAGAGCTGGAGGGGGGACAGTGTAAATGGATTGGCAGGATGGATTTCTTTCCATCAGGGATAGAAAGTAAGCAGCAGCTTTGGGTTAAAGAGCTGTCTGGTCTTGAAAAGCCCATGCCCTTACCCTGGCTTGCCTTGATGCTCTTTGCCGTGCTCCCAGCCACTTGCAGGGCTGGTGTTTCAGACAGTTTGTCTACATTTCTCAGCTGATCTAAAAGATATCACCTCTTCTTTGAAACTTTGCAGGTTGCATATGCTCAGACTGCAGTCCCTGCAATATTATCACTAGAAAGATGGCAACTCATAATGTAGAAATAGCTGTATTGCCCCGTTTAGCCCAGGATCCCGCTTCCAACACTGGCCAGTGGTGGAGCCTTAGGGGTGGAGCAAGGCAAGGAGAAAGCAGTCCTTCCGTGACCTGAGCTCCTTTTGCAGCCAGTTAATCATGATATTGCCAACTGCAGGGTGAAACCCAACGATCCAGAACTGGAATAGCTGCTTCTCAGACATCCAGGGCTATGTAGGGCTGAGAGGGGATGTAGACCAGGGCTGAGAAGGTGAGCAAGTCAAAACTATGGGGCAAACCCATAAGCATTAGCTCCAGTGCAGCCAGAGTTGGTTTCTCAACCTGGCACAGCAAAAGGGGGACCTTGCTTGTCCCCAGAAGGGGATCTAAGCATGATGATTGTTTTGAATCAGGCTATATCCTCAGAAATGGCTGCGTCTGCACAGGCTTGGGGAATATTTAGGGTAGCAACTGCTGGTGGCAGCAGGCAGCACAAAGGAAGTTGCAAGAAACTCCATGGGACATTATGAAACAAGTTGAGCTTGGGGAAATTTCTCAGTCCCCCTCCTCACTCAAAGGCTGGATTTTGCCTTCTCCATCACTCAGGAGAAAGGAGCCCCGACTGCCTTTGGCTTGGATGGGACTTGGAATCCAGAGTCTGGTCTCTGAATGCAAGTTCAGCTTTGAGGGGAAGAAGTTGAGAGCTGGAAAATGCTAAAGACCCATTAGATCATCTGCTCTATCCTCAGGAGGGCCAGCAGGATTGTCCCCCTGAGGTGGCGAGGATGGAAACGCCTGCTGTTGCGGGGTTTTCATGGTGGTCCTCTGGGACCAGCAGGAGAGCGCAGCATGTCTCCCAGCCAGTGTGTGAAATTCTGTGAAATTTCTACCTTTTGCTTCTAGTTAGAGAAGCCTAAGCATCCCCCTTTTCCCAAGGGACCTCTGCCCTCCAGGTAAAGGAGACCCTTCTTCCATCTGTCTACCCATCTGTCTGTCTACGGAGGTCCCTGCAGCATCGGTGCCTACCTGCAAGGGACATTGCTGGGCTTTTGGGTCCTGCCAGCCCCCAGGGTAAGATGAGAGGCAGCAATGACAGCCGAGCAATCGGGTAGGATGCAAACAAAGAGAAACGATGTCCAAGGAGGATCGTCCTCACTTAGAAATTCCCCCGCTGAAACACATCAGACATTTTCATTTCTCCACACCTGTGAGTCTGCATCCTCCCATGGCTGGCACCACCTTTCCCAAGCTGTGCATGAGCTGAAAGCCGGCACCATCCCTTTTCCTGCCAGACAGCGGAGGCATTTATGTATTTGCTTCCAAATGGACAACGCATACCACTAAGGGCATGCGTCAAAGTGGATGGCCGAGAGTGGGGACTGGATCAGGCTGGGGATGGTTTGATCCAGCAGCTTGGTGGGTTGGGAGTTGGGGGGCAGATTGGGATGAGGATTGTGGCTCCCCTGGCCAACCAGGAGAGATGAGCTCTCTGCAAGAGGGGAAGGAAAGAAACTGTGAGGCCCCAGGTGATAGACCCTTGGGTTTATGATGGGTGGGCTTGGAGAGCTGTGCAGAGCCAGAGGAATGGGGACAGGGTGGTCGGTGCAACAGCTCTGTGCCTGGGCTCACCACGCAAGGGCTGATTTTGCTCTATATTAGAGATAATTCAGTGGCCAGCCTATGTCTGGTTCTGCCCAGTCTGGGAAGGAATTTATTGCTAGTCAGATCCAGAGAACATCAGAGCTGGCAGGGACCTCTCCACTGATATGAAAGCTGTTCCCATCACACCTCATTCCACCTTGGCTCCCCTGATGAAATGACCCACCTTCACATGAGCGTTGCTTTGCTTAGGCGTAGAAACCGTCCCTCTTGGTCCAGCAGCTCCTGTGCTGAACATAACCAGCCGAAGCAGCAAAAGCTTTGCGATTGGAGCACCGAGTCATTACAGCTTGGAAAAAACCCCACACTCCAGAAATAACCAAGGTGTATTTAGACTGTGAACGTGTGCAATCCAATTTAAATTGTAAAACGTTTAGAAAGCTGGCTGCTGGCGACGAGGACCTGTCCTTTTCTGTCTGTATGTTGCACAA
Source organism: Pelecanoides urinatrix (assembly GCA_013400755.1). NCBI lineage: Eukaryota > Metazoa > Chordata > Aves > Procellariiformes > Procellariidae > Pelecanoides > Pelecanoides urinatrix. The sequence goes on along the minus strand of VZTQ01001953.1, from coordinate 20,347 downwards.
AGCATTGTGAGGGCCTGGACTCCAGTGGAATGACCAGGTGCTATCACACCAAGCGTGACAAGGACAGCAATAACCAACAAAAGCACTCCTGAAGACCTTTGAACAGTAGTCCTGAGGGTTCCAGGTGCTGCTTGTGTCCTGGAGAAGACATGAATCCAACACGAGGCAACCAATGCATCACTCAGACCCATGAGGATTTATTGTTCCCAGGTCAAAATGGAGTAAAATTAGCTGAATTTATTTCAGTGTAGTTTGCTGCTGAAGCAACTGAAGAACCTCCTAGGAAGAGGATCTTCTGAGGGCAGGAAGGGCAGAGATGGGCCTTGAAAGGTGTGGGCTTTCTGCAATGCTCGGCACTTAGCTCCGATGGGTCTGGGTGGGTGAGCCAGGTGCCTGCCTAACACGTCGTGCCACCAAAATGGGGTCATGACCACCCTGCTAACTCCCCCAGACCCTTGTGCTGGCTTCTCCATCTGAGCTCATCGTCATGGCCATACTTGAGCCTCTCCTTGCTCTTCCTGCACCTTCAGCCTCCAAAGATGCAGGAGGCTGCAGACACAAGCTGTTGTGTTCCCAAAGCCCTGGAGCCATCTTCCACCTGCCTAGTTTGGGTCCTGCTCCCATCACTTGCTGGTGTTGCGTTCACCCCCGCCCATCACTCTGCAGACCCGTTGCATGCAACGGGGGTGAGGTGAGGTCAGGACCAAGTGGTTGCCATCACAGAGGATTCCCCATGTCTCAAAATCCCTTGATCCCATGATCAAGGAGGTCTTGGGCCATATCTGCTAGCCTTGTGCCGTTGGCGTCATGTTACCGATGAAGCAGCAGGATGGGGCAGCCCGTGTGAGGGACAACACATGGTCTTCCTCCCCTACAAAGACATCTTATATCAAGCATCTTTGGGATGCCCACGGGGCAAGGTCCCCCCGGCTTCCATCACCTCACCCCGGTATCTGCAGCCTTGCAGCCCTCTGCGGTTAACCCGGTGGCATCTTCCTCCCTCCACTCCTCGCCCTCCCCTCCTCTCCCCGTCTCGGTGCTCGCCCCCGCCAGCAGCCGGCGAGCCTCTTTCAGGTTACCTCCAAGCTTTAATTGAAAGCAGTCGACGCTGCGCGCAGGCGGCACACAAACACGCCGAGACCCGGGAGCCACTCTGAAGCCTGACTCAGGTTGGGGAACCTGCCGGCACGTCGCGGGGCCGACAGATAATTAAAGTGACAATCGATCACGGGGGAGGAAAGGGAGGGGGGATGCAGCGGCGACAGAGGCAGTGATGCCTCTCCCGAGGAAGTCGCGGCAGCATCAGCAAGCCGTGCTGAGCAGATGGCCCAGACGAAACCCCTTTTGGCTACCTCCAACTTGGCTGTGTGGCCACCCTTGCCCTCTCACCACCCGGCGTAGAGGGGTTTGAAGTCCCCCGGGTGCCGCCGATGCAGAACAAAAAGGCAGGGCTTGATCGTTGGCGTATCGTGGCGTTTAAAAGCACGAGCAGGAGCGAGACTTGTGTGTGCGCATTAAGACAGATGGGCTAAAATATCCGAATGCTCATGAAAGATTCAGGGGCGTCACTTGTTAAATTTAATTGGGAGAAACCCGACTCGGTGCCTGACTGCACGGTTTGCTGGCTTTTGCTTAAGAAGTCAACTGACAAGCTTGTCGTATGTGTTTTTTTCTTCTCTCTCTCCTTCCCACCTCCTTTTCCCAGCTCCTGCCACGGGCTGCATCGTGAATAATTTGGGTAGCGTTATCTCCTGCCTCCTGTTGGGGCGAGCACCGCTCCCGGAATGGCAGGTGCATGGGGAGAAGAGAGGTGGGCTTTTGGTGATGTTGTCAGCGTGGGATCCAGGAGATAGGAGTTCAGGCGTTGCCTCTGCTGCAGGTTCCTCGCTTCCCCTCAAGCCAGAGATTTTGATCCAAATCCAAGAAGGGATGGAGGTGCTTCAATAAATGTCAGGTGCCAGCATAGATTTGGGCTGTAATCCCTCTGCTGTGGGGCTGGGACACTTTTCTTCCCCACATGAACACCCGGTGAGAGAGTGGGGAGATGGCAAAACCCCTTTTCTGGGCAAGTCTTCCTCTGGAGTTGAACTTTCCAGAGGGTGGAGGAAAGCTGTGTGCAAACAGGGGTGACAGTGAAGTTTAATAGCTTCTTCTCATGAGGGATTTTGAAAGCGATGGGTGTTTTCAGTGAGGAAGTGCATGTTCTACTTGATTCTTTAAAAAAAAAAAAAGGTGCCAGGAGGGACTCATCCCTCCAAAAGCAGCTATCTGTGCTCATCGTGGCTGCCTCTGCTGCCAGGGAGAAAAATAGGCCCTGCTGGAGGGGCAACTCATCTCATCTGAACTTTGATGTCTGCATAAAGCCAGATGAATCACACCTGAAAATGCCTGCTTCTCCCTAATGACTCCAAGAGAAGCTGGTGTGACTCCCAGAGGTGTTCTCCTGCTCCACACATATCCTTAGAGAGGTGATGTGGACCCTCCCCGCTCATATTTAGGTGTGCGATGCCAGGTGCTCAGTTCAGCCCCACGCCTGGACCTGGGACTAGATTTGCACAAGATCTCCACATCCTCGAACACTTCCCAGGCTGAGCTTGCGTTCAACCACAGTGCGGTGGGAGCAGAGAGTTTTGGAAATCACGCAGCTCCAAACGGTCCTTTGCTCAAGGTGGGATGCTGCTGGCTGGCAGCTGTCACATCATATTTAATACCCAAGTGCATCTCAGGCACAGCCTTAACTCTGGGGACTAGGGGCAGTGGCAGTGCTCGCTAGGGCTGGTGGGTGGGAATGGGAGCTGCTAGGTGCAACGTGGGGACAGTTTGCAACCTGCCAGATGACCTGGTCATCTCTTCACATGCGTGAAGGACGTGGAACACGACCACTTTTAATGGGCTACGCATTGTCTGGTAGGATCTACGAGTCTAAGTGGAACTATTCATGCCATTAAGGCTTTGCAAAATATAAAATCCATGCATCTTTCCATCTGTTTGTCCATTTATCCTTCTGTCCATCTGTCCATCCGTCCATCTGTCCATGCATCCATCCAATCGTCCATCCATCCAACCCTCCATCCATCCACCCTCTTCCAAGGCTATCATTTAAGTATCTCAGTGTCAAATTCTCTTTCCTCTCCACACCACAAGCTGGCTGGGAGATGTGTTGTCCTCCCCAGTTAGGTTCACACGGCCTGTGGTGTCTCCTGAACCCAGCAGTGCAGCACAGGACTGCTCTTTATCTGAAATAGTGCATTTGGGAATGAGGATCTGAGGCCCTCTGTGCTGCAGGGCCATAAAAAAACGCTTCGTGAATATTTCCTGATCACTCCTTTCTCTTCCTGAGGAGTGTCAGAGTGTCAGCAGTGCAGAAAGGTCAATTCCTCGTGATGGTCCAAGATGCATCCAAACTGACACAATGCCTCAAAGACAAGAGCATGGCAGAGCACGGAGCCCCAGAAGTGTTTGCACCCTGTTGTCCCAGATAACCAGTTGCTTAGGGCTGACTGGTTTAAGCTTTGCCTTTCTGCAGCCTTACCGGCCATGCAGCCTGAAGGGAGCACACCCAAAGTCATCTCTGCTTTGGGAACCATCAGCCTGCGTGGACTCAGCTGCCTTTGTGTGACATCTAGACATCCTATCAGCGAGTAGCATGAAGACGTCACTGTTATCAGGAGTCTTTTGGATCTCCTTGAAGGATTTCCTGTAGTTGGAGTGGATCAATTGCTTCAGTGGGGTGGGTTTATGAAATTAATATGGCCCCGTTGTTCTAGCTGATAAATCACCTGTGAACAGTCTGTGATTTTTTTCTTTTATGTGTCTCGGTCCATGATCCCAGGGTCAAAATATGGCTTTTGATGAACATCTGGACACGCTGGAGTTCTCCTGCACAGGGAAGCAGCCCTGAGGTTAGGACACAGAGTTGTGCAGGGTAGATCTTCTCTAGGCTTTAGGTGCCAAACTCTCATGCGTTTCACTGGGAATGAGATGCGTTGATACCAACATCTACTCAAGGTTGGTAGGACACCTCAAAGCAGTCATCACTGCGTTAAGCACAACATGCTGGTCTCAGACACGTGATGGATTTACTACAATTTAGCATCTTCTCATTCATCAGTTGGGCTGTGGTAACCCGCTGTCCTTGGGGATCTCAGCCATCAAAATGCTTTAGTGTGAATGATGTCAGTTAGGGCTTAAGTGAAACCACACAGTTGTAGGTGAAAAGCACACACAGCTCAGCTCATGGTTGATAGCTCACTAAGCTACTCTAACTCAGTTTTTTTTGGTCATCTGCCCTTGCCATGAGCTGTCTGTTGAACCCATAATTGCTGGTTGGACAAGACTATCTCACCTACAGCAGTATCCTCAAAGGCTGAAGGGACAGTAATGAAAGTGCTGCTTCCTTCTTGCCGTGGTTAATTACCGCCTTCATTAACAACTTGCTGTGCATCTCCAGTATGCACTGGTCAACCTTTCCCTTTGGCTGTCAGATCTTGCAGACTTTGTCTGCTCTAAGATAAGTTGTACAAAAAAAACCAGATGACAGCACACAGCCAGGTTCCCGCAGCTCCATGATGACTCAGTTGCAGTTTCACACTGATTTGAGTTCTGGCTTTGAATTTCTCAGGATAGATATACACATTTAAAAAAAAAAAAAAAGAAAAAAAAAAGGGTGAATTTTGCTAATCACCACAGCTACCCTGGGGCGGGGAGTTTATTACCTATAATTACAAAACTTTTGCCAAACCTCTGTTGCACTCGCGGTGTCCAAGGGACAGACTCCCAGGCTGATTACCTGAAGTCACAAAGTGTAAAGAGACACGCGGCTGGTGACGGAGCAGCGGGAGATTGAATCTTGGCAGGTCCCACAGTCACTGGTGACTTCTGGTGATTTCAGTGACAGAGCATGAGATCCCAGTTGGAGGAGATGAAAACCACTCTGAAACAGCGAGAGAGATGTGCTCGCCCTGCCACAGCCCTCCTCTCTCCCGTGGGACCTCCAGGGAGCCCTCTGCTAAAATCTGAAGCCTCTGACTTGTTACTCAGAAGGGAAAACACATTATTGTGCAAAAATAAAGGGCTAGTGCAGTGCAGAGCGGGTCAGCCAGCACCCTGCTTTTGGAGACAGTCTCAGCAGCAGCCAGAGATGCTCCTGGATTCAGGGTCTGCTGCAGAAAAGGAAACATTTCTGTGCAAAATCTCAAAAGAAAAAGCGACTTTGTCTTTTGACCACACTTTCTGCTGGAGATTGCCTTTATATTTGCCCTTTGGTTTCTTTTTTTTTTGTTCTTTTCCTCCTTAGAAAAAGCAAAAATACCCCCCCCCCCTTTTTCTTCACTAGCAAAGGAGGAGGAAAGGGAAGAAAAATAACTATTACGAAAGGGGAAAAAAGATTTCTGCAATAGAAAAATGCTCCCTATAATTTTTTGTGTCGAAAATGAAATCTCCAAAAATCCCCTGCTTTGCTTTGATGCAGAATAAAAGAAATTTGAATGACACAGACATTTTTGTATTGTTCTGTACTCCATTTTTCATTAAAAAAATGCAGCAGACTGAACAGTCTTTTGATTTCTGAGTCTCAAACAGGGCTTGTCAATGTGATATTCAGACCTATCTGGCCAGTAATGGTCCCAGAGATGTCGCGGGAGGATGATGACAATGCCTTGCTGTCAGCAACTGCTCTGTATGACGTTCCTACACCGTGAGGATCTGGTGGGGGGAGATGCCCTGCAGATCTTTCGTGTCAGCAATGTCATAAGTCCAGGTTTCCAACCTTGGCACGGAGGCTGCCTGGAAGGACCTGATGGGTGAGCTCTGGAGGATGATGGAAACGTCCCGTGGGGATCCTTTGCAATGTTTGATAGAGCTCATGAGATCCCAGTGAGCACTCCATGGGGCCCAGCTTTCCCTGGTCTTTCCTCAGCTCTTCTGTCACGAACGTGCTGGCGCTGTCCTTTAGACTTACTGCACAGGTTTCTCAGCACCGTGTGTTCCCACCCAGGGTATAGAGACCTGCGGTGGAAGAGATGGACTCAGCACGGAATTCAACCTCTGGTTGTAAAAGTCATTGGTTTAGGAGCTCCTTCCAACGTGGATGGTGCTATTCAGAGCAAAGTTCTTCTGCCTCTCTTCCAGGGCCAACTGTATCCTTTAAGTCAAGGAGTATTCGGTAATTCAGCCATGCCATCCACCAGAGTGATTTGGTACCTATAGAGGGATGTTCTACAGATCTCTCCAGAACAGAGTCCAAGTCCCCTCTCTGTACCACTCTGTTTTCTCTAAGCACCTGAGAAATGAAGGCCTGTTTTACTTGCTGAGCTTCAATGAGCCTTCACAAAACCCTTTCCTTGGAGTGTCATAGAATCACAGAATAGTTTGGGTTGGAAGGGACCTTTAAAGGTCATCTAGTCCAACCCCCCTGCCGTGGGCAGGGACATCTTCAACTAGATCAGGTTGCTCAGAGCCCCGTCCAACCTGACCTGGAATGTTCCCAGGGATGGGGCATCTACCACCGTTCTGGGCACCTGGGCCAGGGTTTCACCACCCTCACTGGAAAAAAAATTCATCCTGATATCTAGTCTAAATCTCCCCTCTTTTAGTTTAAAACCATTCCCCCTTGTCCTGTCACAACAGGCCCTGCTAAAAAGTTTGCCACCATCTTTCTTATAAGCCCCCTTTAAGTACTGAAAGACCGCAAGAAGGTCTCCCCACAGCCTTCCCTTCTCCAGGCTGAACAACCCCAACTCTCTCAGCCTTTCTCCACATCAGAGCTGTTCCAGCCCTCTGATCATTTTTGTGGCCTCCTCTGCATCCGCTCCAACACATCCATGTCTGTCTGGTGCTGTCCAGAGCTGGACGCAGCACTGCAGGGGGGTCTCACCAGAGCGGAGCAGAGGGGCAGAATCCCCTCCCTCGACCTGCTGCCCACGCTGCCCAGGGTACGCTTGGCCTTCTGGGCTGCGAGCGCATATCGCCGGCTCATGTCCAGCTTTTCACCCACCAGTGCCCCCAAGGCCTTGAGCAGCAGGGCTGCTCTCCCTTCCTTCATCCAACAGCCCCTATTGATGCTGGGGGTTGCCCCGACCCAAGTGCAGGACCTTGCACTTGGCCTTGTTGAACCTCATGAGGTTCCCAGGGTCCCACTTCTCAAGCTTGTCCCGGTCCCTCTGGATGGCCTCCCGTCCCTCAGGCGTGTCAACCGCACCACTCAGCTGGGTGTTGTCTGCAAACTTGCTGAGGGGGCACTCGATCCCATTGTCTGTGTCATTGATGAATTGGTGTCCTACCAAGCTGCACTACTCGGTGTGTAGGACAGGCAGGAGTCCCACACCAGGTTATGTCTATCTTTGGTTAACGCTCAACTGAAACTGATGGCCTTGGTGACAGAGAGGCAAGAGGCTGTCCAGTTACCCATGAGGCATTTGGGACCCTGGGCCCTCACTCTGTGTATAAAGTGAGGTGTGCAGTGTGATGGTGAGAAAAAGGAGGAGCAACATTTGCCCCATAGTTGAGAAGACTGACTTTTGTTGCTTGCATCCACATTGCCTCAATACTACTTCTATGGTTGGGAGGTGGGAACTACTGTAGGCCAGGCCTCCCGTATCGCTGTGAGGGGATCTCAGGTGTGCTCAGGACTTAGCGCTTCTTCCAGGGTGTCCTTACCTGCTTTGCTGAAGGACAGTGAGCCAAGTAGCCTCCTGATAACTCATCAGCAATTGAGCAGGATAGATGGATTTGGATCCATCCTCCTCCAAAGATAGATAGGTTTTGTTCTGGGTGTACTCAGGGAGAAAACAAGCTCCTGGTACTTGGGACCTCTCTACAGACTCAGGATGGTCCATCTGCTCATGCAGCCCTCTCCTGTTCCCTGCCAGACCTGGCTGTGTTGGCAGAGGCAGGTCCCAGGACTCCAGTGAGGGTGTTTCTGGACCCATCGGAGAGCCATTCACTGCAGTATACAGCCTAGCCTACCCACCCCATGGTGATGGGAGCCATTTCCCGTGGGGGATCTCCATCAGCCAGCACAGGCTTTACTCCCACTTGGGGGTCATTGCCTTAGGCTGCCAGTGAGTTTTCCTCAAAAGGAAAATACTGTAGGAAATATTTAATAAAATTAAAACCCAGTAAATAAACAACTCCCTTCTCCCTTCCCTCCCATGAAGGTTTCTAGATATTTCTGTTATGAAACATCTACAAAATCCAGAGTTTTAACAACGCAACAAGCTCAGTGGTGAGCTGCTGACCTGCTGGTGTCATTGTGGTTGTCTTGGGTGGGAGGTTCAAGGCTTGAGGGCCCTGTCTGGGTGAAGCACTTTGCTTGCCCGGGGTTGCCTGACCATGGAGTAGCTCAGCAATGCTGCCTTCACCTGTCTGTGTCCCCTTGCAGAAGAATTTTGGGGACTTCCTAAGTATCTAGGTGGAGTCTGGCTATGGGATTGTGTTGGGATTTGTTGCAACATGAGGAATAAGGATCCTACCTGTGCAATTGCCCTTGGACAGAAAAGACAGCTTGACCAGAATAGTCCCATGCACCAGGAATGTTGCTGATGCAATGGAAACCCTGCTGGTTTATGCTGTTGGGGTGTTAAAACCCCAACACATAGAATCATAGAATCAT